>VWZV01011275.1:210292-477345 GCA_013397155.1 Irena cyanogastra
TTGTCCTACGCTGGCTACATGGGTTTGGAAATGAATGCTGGTTCCTCTACCACATGCAATAGTGAGGACACAATTTTTCTACTTATTTGGCTCTTATTGCTTATTTCAGAAATCTGCAAAACACATTGCCCGGAGATAAATTTGTGGAATTGTATTAGCATTGGTAATGGCACTGATTTAATTTTTATTCTAAACTGATGAATCAATCCCCAAACTGTGCCAGGACCCACCTTCCCAGAGCTGCCTGGGTGTATTGGTATTTCACAGCCAGCTGCTCTGCAATTTGCCCTCTCTTCCCCACATCAATACAACGCCCTAAAAAAGGAGCACTTGCTTTCATGGATTTTATTCTTTCCATATCATTCTTGACTTCTGCCACTTTTGTCTGCAGTTCACTCCCATCTCCTTTCTCCCCTTCTGTTGCTGCACCCTCACTCTCTCCAGACATAGATGCAATATCTCAGTTAAAGATTTCCCTCTTTTCAGTTATTTCCTCCCTGCAGCTCAATCTTCCTTTCTGTTTTTAAGTGATTTAATTCTCATGTTTCAGTTTCTCTCTCCCATTTCTGATTATAATTTACCTAAGAACATCTCCTCACTCCAGTTCTTTCTGCTGAATTCTATTCTTGCAATGTGCTGGCATTGTCAGCTTTTACACTCAACGACACATCAGCAGCAAACTCCACAGGGCTAAACCCAAACACTTTCAAACCTTTTTGATGAGCACTCAGCTCTGGAGCGAGCACACAAATGAAATTCCCTCTGAAACAGGTTTTTACCCCTTTTGGCACGTGCCTAAAGTTTTAAATCCTACTGAAAATAATTACCAAATATTTCATGCACTTGGGCCCACGAACAACAACAAAGAGTCTTCTTTTGTGAGCTGCAAATAAAGATGCAAGTAAAAGACCAAACACTACAAAACTGAGCCATGCAAAGATTTCCAGCAGGACTTTAGGCAATTGAACACGAGTTGTATTCAGCTGAGATGTCAGATCTGAAAACCATCTCAGTGTGGTGCAAATGGCCTGGTTTTTCTTTTTGACTCCTATTGCTTTGGTTTTGTTTATTCTTATGTAACCTGTCAGCAAAACTTACTCTGCTCCTGGACTGTTTGTGGTCCCCTGATATCGAGAAGGACAGCTTTGCTTCTGCTCCTGCCTGGTGCAGTTATTGTCTCCACCTTCATGTGCCGGGCTGGGATCCTGTGCCTGTCTGTGTGAGTGGCACTAGTCACATTCAATAACACTTTGCTCTTGCATTTAGGCCTCTCTTCTGCACAGCCTTTACAGGCGTGTTTACACGCCTCTAACCAGAGGGATTTAGGTGGGTGCCCTTAAATCTGAGCCCAATGTGTTTGTGCAGGAGGTTTACACGGCTCAGGGGTGCTGGGTGTGGGGATGGCTGGGGCTGCAGCACACAGGGAAGGCTACAAACCCTCAGGTAATGTTAATTGAAAAGTTACATCCAATGCACAGCACGTGGTTGGGACAGTAATGGTAAAAAAATCAGCTCAACCAGAGGCAAGTGAACAGCACAGCTGCCACTGTGGTAATTGGGGATTCTCACGGGGTGGTTGAGAAGTTGCTGAATTAGGAACTGGCAGGGTTGGGGCTGGGACATGGGGACCAAGCACTGTCCTGGCAAGACTGCACACCCAGGTGACTCACACCTCTACCTTTTCATCAGCTTGTCTTTGAGGTAACAGGGCTGTGAAGGGGATGGGAGTGTGGCCATACATGCTAGGGATTTTGACATGACTCAGGGCTGTGGTTGGCCTCAGGGTGTGCTCCTCCTACAAGTAAAACTGCAAACTTCCTCTTTGCAGAAGCAATCTGAGTCCTTCCCTGTCGCTGCCTTCTTCCATCAGCTGGATGGCTGCCACTGCTCTGTCTTCCCTCCTGCAGCTTTCCTTCCCCCATTCCCAAAAACTTTTAAAAGCAAGCTGCACATTTATATTTTGTGCACAGCAGAAAAAACAGCTTCCACTATTTCCTCTAAAGGAAGTAGTGTCTCATTTTTGAACATGATTTAATTTTATGTAGCTTTTGCCTTTCCTTCCTCTTTTGTCCCTATGTTTCTTGACATAAAAATACTGGTTTTCACAAGGATCGTGTAGATTTATTGAGTTCAAGGACTGTGAGAGTCTCTGAATCTGAAACTGCCTTGATGTGGAATAAAGGAAATAACTAAGAAACATGCCACAGCCTTTTCCCTCCCTTTCCATGCACTTTCCTAATAAAGCAGATGAGAGACAGATTTTGCTTACAGCATTCATAGATGTCACAGTGCTCCCAACCCTCTCCCTGCTCCCCATCACTGCCCAGGAGCTGTAAACAAGGACACACAAGTCACATCAGAGGCCAACTTCTACCTGATACTGCATTCCCAGCTTGCTCTGTGCCTTCCTGTCTGAGGTGTCAGATTCCCACTAGAACTATTTGTAAACAAAGCCCGAGAAAACTCCTAACTTTGCCTGGAGCAGTGCAGCAGGAGCATTATAGCCATGGAGTGAAAGCCTCAAGGAGGAGCACAGATGTAGCTGTAACCTACCCCAGGGCACCGAGCTCTGTGTGCTCTATGTGCACACACCCCACACTTTTCCTTCTCTTTACCAGTGTCTAATTGAGTTCCAGTCAACATGAACAAAAATCCATACTTGTTGCTGGCAGTAAATAAGGATGTGTTGGAAAATGAGCGTGAAAGAGTTTTAGCCATGGGTTGGAAAAGAATACATAGAGCAGCTGAATTATCAGAAAATCCTCAGGTGCTGTTTGAGAGCAAATGTTTTTAAATTGCAGATCATAGCAATGACATCAAATGCCATTTTTCCACCCAGAATTAAGCCAGAAGTGGTCTAGTCAGTATTTTCTCCGTACATGACACTCCAGTTGACAGTACTGGGTTATATTAATATTGCTTTTCATAGAAACATTTATGACTTTTTGAAAGTGCCCCTTGACAGCCTGTATCTCGGGATTCCCCGGAAATGTCTTCCTATAGGAATTTAGATATATCTGCTATGAAACAGCTTAGCCCTTGTTTGGAAACAGAGGCAGGAAAACACTTATTTCCTAACACCAGTTACCAGAAGACTGCACCTTTTGCAGCCAGCACTACAGCACAGACCTCTCCCTGTATTATTGGGCTGCTGACACAACACTTCTAATCACATTTTGATTAAAACAAACTGCTTAACTTAAATACAGAATGGGAAAGCATTTCATCGTTGTCTTGATGTTTTTGGTTTTCTACTCAGGGTGAATAACTTCAGGTTTGGTGGTCACTGTGCCTAGAGCTACATATAGCAAGGTTTTCCAAGTAGTTTATGAGATCAACCATTCTTTTAGAGCTGATACCTCCAGCAGCATAAGCCCATCTCACCTCCTTGCTGTCCCTGGGAGCCTGATGTGCTTTGGGAGTGAGGGTGTGGAGAGGGTGGAGGTGGCTGCCTGCTGGGTAATGGCCTCAGCTGGGCCATTCTGGATGTGGCCCAGGGACCTCACACACTTATGGCTACCACCAGAAGCACCCACAGAGAGTGCTAAGTGTTATAGTGCAGCATAATCCACTCTTCAGCCTCAATGAGGAAGATGGGATCATACTGCCTTCCATTCTTAGATAATAACCATTTCATGGAGGCAGTTACCAGACCTATTTATAGGGATGATTTTAGCTGCCATCTTTATCCTTAACAGGAAGGGACTGGTGCTTTGGACAGGTGGCAATTTTATGCTCCTCACCCACCTCCATATCTTTTTATCTGAATGTGCACTATGTGGTTATGTTTCCATTTGGATGGCTTTCATGTTCTTTAGATGGCAAATGTTTTATGAAAGATTATAAAGAGTAAGAAGAGGTTCAGGTAGAAACTGAACTGAAACCAAGTTGGAATCCTCTGATAAATGACCCACCTAGGCCTTATTTGCCTGTGCCTGGAACTTTGGGAGAGGTTTATGATGAGCTGTTTGTGTAACCAAGCTATGCAAACTAGTAAAAACAAGTCATGTGAGAGAGAGAGGGAACATTGACTGCTTTGACAACTGCTTTGCCATTGCTAGGGAAACTGCTCCCTTGGTAACCATGGTCAGTACATCTGTCTTATTTTATCTCCAATTCTCACGTAGACACCATCATGGAAAGAATATTAACACAACCAAAACACAAACATTTCAAAAAGCACAAAGCTTCTATTAATTTCTTCAGTAAAAAGTTTAAGGGAGATTCTGCTTTGGTGTCGATTATGGCTTTGCCTTGCCTGAGATGTGCTCCTTAAATATTAACTTACACAAAATAAGAATTTATTCTTTTGTTCTGCTTTGTATTTCTTTAAAATGTGATACTTATTTTCTTTTAACTCTCCTAATTTACGTAATGCAATTGGGCTTTACAATAGAGAAGCTTGAAGGCTGAGAAAGCTTTTGCATCTGTCAAAATAAGAGTTTATGTTCTTTTGCTAAGGAAAAACTCTTACTGACTTGAGCAGAGTCCAACAAATGGAAGTCCTAATCTGAAGAACAAACTTTTAAGATGTCTCTGAACATTTTGAGCTGCAACCACATGATATCAGCAAGACCTTTCTTCACACTCCTGCTTAAATACATTAACAAGGAAGAAAATCAGAAATGTGCACAGGAAAATCTGAGAGGAAATCCTGGATGCAGTTTTAGTCACTTTTTAGTGAAATCAGGATATTTGTCGGTACCTACCAGTAAATCAGATTTGAAATGTTGGTGGAAGTACAACTTTACACGGAAGAATAATGTTTATGTCCACAAAAATCCCAAATCTATCAAAGCAAACCAAATAATCCTGGTACACAGGATGCAAAGATTCCCCTAGGCTTTCTATCCATAGCATCAGGCACCAATGAACATCCTTTGGGCCATGTTTTGCCTCAGTTCTAAGATATCCTATGCTGAGATGTTAGAAGCACTAGAAATAGTCAGGTTTCTCAGTAACTTTGTAAGAGCAGCATTTTCCTCTCATAAAGGAGGAAAAAAACTTGGAAGAAAGAGGATATAAGAGCCTATAAGTAAATTTGAAAGTATCTGTTCTTGAGACGGGCATGGTGACTGCATGAAACAGGGACTTCATGTCATACCACCACATAAAAATGCATTCCTCCAAAAATGACAAGTCCTTAAATGACAATACCTTAACTGCCAGGACTGTGGTTTGTGGATTTACTGTGGAGCACACGTAGAGCAGCAGCAAACTCCTCTTTGGTAAGGAAAACAAGCACCCCAACTGAGACCAAGCACCTCTCCAGCCCTGTGTCCCCTGTCCAACAGGCAGCAGGACAATCACAGTGGCACCTCTCCATGTCCTCTGCCAGTGTCCCAGTAAAAGAAAGGGATGTTTTCAATACACTGCATCAGGGAATACAGGAATACTCAGGGACTTCAGCAACTGACTGGTAGAAGATTTTGGACTGATGGACTGATTTTAAGAACAGTGTAGAGGTAGAAAACCATGGCCTCATGTGGTTGTGATCATGCTGGCACCCCACTGTGCATGTCACATCATTTGTGGTGGGAGTGAGGTCTGAGGGAAAAGTTACTCTCAGCTTCTTTCTTTTGACTTATCCGTGGATAATAATATGATCTAGCAGTTACTTAGCTTTGGCTAACCCAGTTCAGCATCCATTCCTACAGCATGGATATTATATTATCATCAACAGCAAAGCTTACTTTCACATCAGCTGTGTGTGTGAAGCATCCTGCCTTCATATCTGTTCTTTCACCAAAGGCAATGCCATGAGAACTATTGTTCTGGTAGCTGAATGCCCATTGCACAAGCTTTGAGACACTGGCACCACAAACATCCTTTTACTACTCTGTCATGCAACCTGACCTTTCATTTTTACTGGAAGTCTTTGCAGTTGCTTTATTTACCCAATCCCACTTACCATAAACAACACAGCAATTGGCACTCATGAGATGTTTGGTTTAACTGTATCCAGAAGCCAGAACCAGTTGCACCACTACCACTGGTGAAGGGAGTTGCCATGAGTCATTTTTTCTAATTCTTTTCCTCTCACGTCTCCAGCTCCAGTGGCACACCCATGAGATCTGTGCTTCACTCCCCCTGTATGCAAAATGAGGGCAGCAGCACCTCATCCTTCCCAGAGAGTGGGGCTGCACAGATTATTATCATGCCTCTGGATATTGCCAGTGAGCAGGGAGGTCTGCACTCTCCCTAGGGGAGAAACTCCAACAGGAGCATCATGCCCCACTGCCATGAGTCACAGCCCCTTTCTCCCGTACCTGAGTGAGAGGAGCAGGCAGAATTCCAGGTGGGGGCCAGGTCAGAAGGCAGTGTCACATGGAGGTCAAGCTGGAAGCCAGTGTGTGGTCAGGATGAGTGGGTCCATCACTCAGCTGAAGAACAGCATCCTCCAGCTCAGCTCAGCTCACAAAAAGGATCAAATTTCCCTGGGTGACCTTAAATGGGCTCCCAGGCTTGCTGGAGTGGGTGGAGGCACCAGGTGAGGCTGGTTAAGGTCGTTAAGACCTACCAGTACCTTCAGGGCCCTGAAAAAATGGCAACAGCAGGAGTCAGCTAAATAAAGATATTTACCAAACTACTGAAGCCTTGACATTTTCTCCAGCTGAAATGCTAAGGAAACTCTGCTGATAATTTTCTTTTCATAACTACTCCAGAAAGCTGGGCTAAGGCATGACAATGAGGAAGATAGGTTTTTCTTTTTATTAAAAAAACCCAAACAAAACCTCCAACTACATTACTGTGGAAAATTGAAATGTAATTACCCCTGGCAGATGTGAAGATCAGTGTACACAAATACATGTAAGCTTTTGGAGGAGACCAGACTTTGGGAAGCTTGTTCTAGCCTGTCTCCAGGTTTGCATGCATGTGAAGTCCTTCGGGTTTGGATGCAGGCAGTGGAAAACAGAGCAGCACAGCACTTAGTTGAGCAGCACGTGCTCTGAAGTGTACTAAGTACTGCCTGTGCACGCTGCTGAAGCTCCTCACCAGTCACTTGCTATGGGATAGCTCTGGGATCAGGCAGGCAAGGGCTGACATGTGAAATCTGTGCCACTTACTTAACTGCTCTGTCACAACGAATTTGGCTGCTCTGCCTGCGCTAGCCTGGAGAAACAAGTGGCAAGGCCTTGGCTGGCATATGCTGACAGAGTGGGGAGCGAGCCTGTCCCTCCGTGTGGCAGGGTGACAAAGCCTCGAGGGGAGGCAAGGCCTTTACTCTGGTCTCTTTGTGTCAGCCGAGGACCTTCTCAAAGCGGTCTCTGCGGGCTGATGCTCCCACTCAGTCCGGAGCGTGAGAGCCCTTGGGTAGCACAGTGCCAAGGCTGCTTTGAAACCAGCTGGTCTGGTTCTGAGGGGGCCTGAGTGATGGCTGAGATGACAGGCTGGCTGGACAAGGGCTTGCCAGAAAGTAGGGCAGCAAAACTTTCTAATTAAGATAAAAATACCTTTGTAGTCTTTGTAGTGAGGGAGAGCCGTGGCACTCAATCTAAATGTCTCTGTCCAAAGAGCGAGCAAGAAAAAGAGATTTCTTAGATCCTTTACCTTTGCTTTAAAGAGACAAGAGATCATCTGACAGCAGGTTTGTTAGGCTCACCTTCCAATAACGAGGCTGTTGTAGGAGCAGCCTGCACTCTCACAGCTGAGCCTGCACAGCCCTGCAGCCAGAGCTCCCACCACCTCCACACACACTACCCTCTCTCCAGACAAGATGATCCTCATCTAAAAGAGGAAAACATCAATGAAAAGCAGAATGGGCAATAGCCCTGCGAAGAAGAGCTTGTTCCCAAATCCTTCCCGGACCCAGGCACGATTCATTCCAAGGTGTTGTTGGACACCTCAGGAGCCAGGCTGTGCCTCATGGTCAGGAGCCCTCCCAAGCTGGCTGGCAAAGAAAATGTCCCTGAGCGCGATGGGGAGAGGGAATGGTTTGATGAACTTCTGAAGATGTAATAAAAAGAACACAAAGCTAGTTTGGAAGGGACATGAAGATCATTTTCAGTTTGAATGAGTTTGCCCTTGAGACCCATGGAGAGCACATCAGCTGGCTCCAGCTCACATGTTTTCTCCAGCACTCCAGAAAAAAAGAGGCAAAGTACAGTATGTACTTGTCTGCTGAGACATTTAGATTGGCTACTGACACTCTGCAAATGTTTATAAAGAAAACAAAATGTGGATGATAGCCATTTTCATTAAACTGTGCAGATTCAGTTCACCCCGAATTACAAGATCCCTGAGCCATATTCTTCCCCTTTTGGAGACACCTACTTCCCAACAGCACTGAGGCTATGTGGCTCTTGCTGCTGTTTTCTTGCTTGATGGGTCTGGTGCACACAGCTGCAGGGGAAGATTCTGCCAGGGCCAGGTATCTGTTCCATATCTCCAGGGTTTAGGTGAACATCCCTTGGCCCTTCAACCTCAGGTTGATTTTAATCAAGTCAAACCCAAGATGAGGAAAAACAGAATTAAAACTTTAAGCCCTACCTGCCCGAGTCAGAGTTCCCTCTTGCATATCATGTAAAATTGTCAAAAAAGCTTGGTGGCTGGTTCCTTGAGTGCGGAGAGGTTTGAGAGCTTCCTTTGGGCCAGGTAGGACATCCTCTCTCAGAAGTGGATTTTTTATGATGTTCTGGGGATGTTTCTGCCACTTGCTGCACCTCAGCATGCAGATACATTTATGCCTGTAAAGTATGAGAATTCCATACTGAATTATATATACCATGACCACGACAGAGCCCTCAAAAACATGGGGACAGCAGTTCTGGAACCATTGCTCTCTGTAATAATTCCCCTGCCTCCAGCATGGGTGACTCTGCCAGCCTTGGGGTGAAGGAACTGACAACACTGATGAGAGCAGAGACATAATTTCATGTGCAGCCTGGTCATTCTATTCACTGAAATAATCTATCCCTAGGGACTAATTTGGCTCATTGTGGGTGGGTGCTGTCTATCTCCTCACTTGGCTCTTGCTGAGCTTGTGAACAGCCAGTCTGCAAATCATGGCCTGACACACACTGGCACCTGGGTCAAAATGTCCTGATGACGTGTGGGACAGAAGGAAATGCCCCAGGGTGTCTGCCCACCAACAACGTCCTTCTTCAGCAGTGCAAAAAACAGGCTGGACCATGGCATAAGCTCATTTCTTCCTTCTTGCACCAGTTAGACCACAGTCCAAACCATCCATCAAGCACTCCCAAACATGCCTGTGTGGTAGGATTTTGTATCTGCTGTGTGCAGATGGGACAGAGTGTCCCCTCTCCTCACTGGGACATCTGCTGGCTAAACCAGTTTTCCTTCTGCCTCCTTGTAATTTCCTTATCTTGATGCCTGTTTACGTGATGTGTGTGTATGTTTTACAAGTAGGAACCTTCATTTGAGGCCAAATATGGCATTGCCTTTGTCTCGTGATGTCCCCAGCTGCCACATATCTCACCCTCTCTGCAGAACTCTGGCCAAAAAATTTGCTTCCCTTTCGGCTCTGTGGTGCTTTTGGATGTCAGAACCAGCGTCAGCCCTCTTCAGAGACCAGAGCAAATGCTGTGAATTTAAAATAAATATTTTTCATCTTAAATGCCACGGCAGGTCAGCTAAACAGAAAAGAATAGCTGGTTAACAGGCTTGAAACGACAGCGGGGTGGAGTGTTTACAGCTCCATCAACAGCTCGGTGTTAATGAACTGAGTCTGAAAATTACCTCTATTGATGGAGGCATGGATGGAGCACAGAGATGAGAAAGATAGTGATTGCCTCCAGCTGCAGGCAGAACTTGGAGAGTGTTTATTTATCACTTGGAATTGAATGATTTTTTTGGAGAGGGCAGTAAAATTCTGAAAAGCGCAGTCATGTCAGCCCTGCTGCTCCAGCTCTGGGGGTGCAGGATTTTATTCTGTCCCAGGGAGTATCTGTCTGGGCATGAGAAGGAAAAGCCTCAGCTATAGTCAGCCCTTTGCTCCGTGTGTATGTGTGTGCATGTGTAGCAAGGCATGGTTTTCAACCAAAAGTGCCAGGCAGGAAAAATGTGGCTGCTTTATACTGACTGACTGTAAAAGGACTGCAAATATATCAAAAGGATAATGTCTCCTGCATTGCAACTGCTGTAGCTAATGGAATGTTATCATGGAAGGTGTTATTTTTGACCCCAATCTCTCCCTTTCCTTTGCTTTCTGTCGGCGGCGTTAAGAGTGCTATGGCTGAGCTGAACGGGCAAGGAAAGGTGTCAGCAGAGGATCCTCTGTTTGAACTTCCAGTACACCAGCAATCCAGATGGGAAGTTTTTCCAGGATAGCCTCTTTTTTGCCAATTCAAATTTTGGGGAATTTCCCCACTACAGTTTCTTCTGTTTGACACAGCCATTGTTTTTTGAGGGGCTTTTCACACAGCATCTCTCTACAGAGGAGATTTAATGTGTTGAATTGTGCTGTGAGCCAGGGCTGGTGTGTTCAAGGTGTGTGGAATGGTGCCACATGAGCAGTCCAAGCACATCAGCACTCAGGACTGCCCTTTGAGTCCCTGCTTATGATTTCTGAGGATAGTTTTCTTTGCTGGAGGCATTTCCATAGGTCGAGAGAGGGGACACCGCAAGAAATTTCACTCTTCACCTATTAGTAAAGTTAATTTATAATTTATTTTATAAATTTGGGCTAATAAATGGATTATTTTGTTGGTATTTTGTGTTTGGAGAAGAGGGCTACATCAACCAGCAGTGGTTTTTTTTTGTCCCTGAAGGAAAAGCATTTATTTTAAATAGCACTTTATACTCATATAGAATCACAGAATAGTTTAGGTTGGAAAAGACCTTTTAGATCATCAAGTCCAGCCATTCACCCAGCACTGCCAAGTCTGGTTAAACCTCCCACAATTAGCCTTGGCCAATTGATCCAGCCTGTCCAGATCCCTCTGCAGACCCTTCCTGCTCTCCAGCAGATCAATACCCCCCACCCACCATATTGTCATCTGCAAACTGGCTGAGGATGCCCCCAATCTCCTCATCCACATCATCAATAAAGATATTAAACAGACCTGACTCCTTCTGACCCTTCCTTTAAAGGGGTGTCACATTTGCTCACTTCCAGCCAGCTGGGACCTCCCCAGTTAGGCAGCACTGCTGCTAAATGATGGAAAATTCAAAGTATATATTTAAATACAAACAACAGGAATAGTTCTAAACACTTGAAACACGCTTTTAAACAATTTAGCAACACAGAGTAAGTATACCCTGTTGAAGGCAGGCTACAGAAATGTTAACATCCTCTCAAGGTAAATCAAGTAATGGACTGTTGGCCTATTTTTCAAACCGCTTCTCCTCAGTATCTTGACATTTGATAGGATTATCTATTACTGTTGGATTTTGGTTGACTCTCTGGTATGCCTGAGAAGATTGTCATCTTGTGATTTAAAGATAATAGAGCCAAGCATGTGAAACTGCACACAGAGAGTAAACCTTTGACTCAGAACTGAATATTTTGTTAAAAAAAAAAAGAGGACAACTCTGTCTTGAGCTCAGTTTGATACACTGGCAGTTAATGAAATTATCCAGCAATAACTTTCCATTCTAAATATTGCTGTGCTATTTTTAAAAGGCTCCTATAGCACTCCATGCAGGGCGGCCTGAGCTAACAATACCAGATATCTGAAGAGGGTGAGTGTGATTAAAGACTTGTGACAATGGCTAATGTAAGCTTTAAGTAAAAATGTCAACTCCATTTGTTTTCAGCTTTAAAGAGTTTCTGGATCACAACGTGCAGGTAGGAGTTTGAACAATTTCAAGATTACACTTGACCTAGTAGAAAAGATGATCTTGTAAAAAGTGACATGAACTGGGACTCTGTGTGCACATGTGGATCCGTGTGCCTGTGTATAAATATGTCAACACTGGCAAAGAGCCTCACAGTTTTTCAAAATATGCAACATCTATTTTTATTATAGAGCTTCACAACTGACAATTTAAAACAAAAATGCAATGAGCTAGAGTGGGCTTTTTATTACGCATGGCTTTATTTCTTTGAATTTCAAAATTACTTAGCATGCGTTTTCAACTTTAGAACAATTTGCAGGCTGTTTTCATTTCTATTTAAAAGGGCTAAACACTGAGAATGTGCCTATGCTTTGCATTCTAATTGCATGTAACTGATTTGCACAGCAGAACAAAAACCTAATTTTCAGATTAAGAATCATGCGCTAAGAAATAATTATTGTTTTACGAGAAAAAAAAAGGTTTTCCACATTTTTCCCCCTTGCCCAATTTATGAGAACTATTTGCCAGTTTGCAGGTTGCCAGCCTTCCCAGAACACCAACTATTACTCTTTAGGGACTGGAAAAAGGTAGACAGAGACACGAGGCATGCAACTGTTTTGACTGCATTCTTTTGCTTGCAACATAACACTTGCTTTTTATTATTTTATCTTCAACAATCAAGGGGTGACTAAATGGTTGCAGGTGGTGATGAAAATAAAAGCCATCCATCATTATTTATTAGGCATGAAAAAGATACACAATAATGTAATTTAATCCCGGAGCAGACAATTATTTCCACATATTGATAATACAATGTGAAAACTGTCATGAATCCTAATGTGATGTTCGCCTTTATTGGTGAACCACTAGTAGCAATGCAAATAATGAAATTGTATCAAAAAGAAAAAAAAGGTACTTATTTGCATATACCAATAGCGTCATAGAGAAAAACACATCATTACTAACTTCAGAAAATATAATCGTGCTTCATGTGTTACTTTGGTTTTGAAGTTTGCAAATACAGGTGCAAAATGTTCCTCTAAGTAAATATTTTATTGATTTCTGCATAATCAAAATAATTTCATAGGTTTTGATAAGGGAACTTTAGAGCCATGAACATGCAGCTGTATAATCATCACCTCTTTACAGAGACCTGCAGATCTCCCTGCTAATCTATTCACATATTTGTGCATGACACTTCCTCCATTAAAAATAATTTAAGAAATATCTTTGCTCCATCTGGGCCTGATTCAAAGCCCATTGAAGTCATCAGAAAGACTTGCATTGATTTTGGTGGGCGTCAGACAGAAACCCTTTGTTGCTGTTTTCTATAAATAAAGTTGGGCTCCAGTTTGGGCACAGCAGCTCTCACAAATGTATTCAGGCCGATGACATTCACCCCTGGGCAGATGTGAGCATGTGCCACTTAATGTGCCCACTTATGTCTCATTTGGAACAGGGGTAAAAGGCCCTTTTGGCTAGACAAAAATATACATATTTTTATAAATAGGCAACTATACATGCAAAATATATCTGCAACTGCACAGCTAATTTACATTTGAATTACCATGTCTGGGCATGCAAATCAGGTAATTACTTGCTCACATATAACTGGCCATTTGCATGCACAAATACCCATTATATGCATTCAAGTCACAGTAATGTGTCTGCAGCATTTAGCTGTATCTCAAGAGAAACTGCAGCAAGGAAGAGGTTTACATTATCTCTTATGGACCTGTTGTCTTCTAGAGTGATGTAAGTGATATTTGAAATCATTAGGGGATCTGTAAACTTCCTACCATGTGCTGTCCCTTAAGCTGAAGTCTCTTAGGCTCAAGTCTGTAAGAGCTGGACCACTTGTGGCAGCAAAACTATTAAAAATTAGTTACATATAGGGGGAGTCTCTGACTGTAGAAAGAGACCTTGGAAATGGTAAAATCCCACTCTGAAAATATTCCTGAAACCACAACAGCTTTTCTGTTGCCCAGAGAAGCTGTGGTTGCCTCATCCCTGGAAGTGTCCAAGGCCAGGTTGGATGGGGTACTGAAAAATCTGATCTACTGAGTGGCATCCTTACCTATGGCAGGGTTGGAATATGATCTTTCAGGTCCTTTCCAACCCAGACCATTCTAGGATTCTCTGATTTCCAGAGAGCACCTTTGGGGAAGCTGCTGAGCACATCGTGGGCAAGTCACACGGACGAGGACCAGACACAGAGCTGGGGAGGAAGGGTTGGTGTCCCTGCTCAGTCTCTCCTAAGACTGGGAGCAGCTGATTTACTGCAGCACCCGATTGGATTCCCACCAATCTCACCTCCTAGCACTTCACATTTAGGAAGGAGATGCAGAGTGCATTTTCCCAAAGGTGGGTGCATCACCTGAAATGTAGCAGCAGCAGCTGCTGTTGCCTTGGAAAGCACATGGATTGGAGGCAGTGGCACCACCCAGGCTGGAGGGGCACCCACATCCCAGGGAGAGGGTCCAAGCATCCTCCACCACCCCAGGCAGGTGCCGTGGCAGGGAAGGAGCACAGGAGATGAGTAGTTGCACTTTCACTTTTGCCTTGTGTTTAGGCTGTTGGGAGGAGGACAAGTGGGATTGGAAAAAAAAAAAGACAATGTGAGTTGTTTTTCTCCATTAATCAGTGCTGCCTTTTTTTTTTTTTCAGCTGCCTGGCTTCATTACATTTGTTTGTCTTTCCCTCTCCAACTGAGCAGTGGGATCTGATTTTCCTGAATTTGGCTGAAGAGACAAATTAAAGTCTTCTTTGTTTATAATCAAAGCAGGAGTGATTATTTGAACATTTTGAAGGAATCACATAGTATTTTAAGAGTCTGTAAAAAGACAAGAAAGGTGGTGGGAAGTCATCAGATGCTATTTTCTTTAAAACTGCATGGATGGTTTTAACAAAGTCAACCCATGATGTCTGTAGAGTTTCACCAAATGGCCTGGGAACTGATGGCAAATTTGTGAAAACATGCTGGAAATGTTTTGTTGATATTCCTGCTGACATTAGGGGCAGATCCTGCATGTCACCACAAATATTTGGCAGTGGAGAAAACCAGAGATTTTGTTCAGCTCTGTTTGGAATCAGATAGCAAATTGATCTTGGAGACTCTCCCTGGAACTCTTCATATTTTTGGAAAACAAAAGATTTTCAGAGGAAGCCCTGTTTTTATTATGCATGAGATTGTTATGGGAGGAGAAAAGGGAGTCTGTGACTTACACAAAAGAAGAGGGGAATTGGAGCTTTTGCTGGAATTGAACAGATTATTCCTGGCCTTAACTTTGTGTACTTTTCCCCAGGAACATGGGTTTTTATGTGAGAAAAGATTATTTCTGAATTATTTATTATTTATTTATTTATTATTCTGTCTCCTGTGCCTCACACAATGGGAGATCAGTTACCTGTGGGATCAGTAAATGGTTCTGATGGGAGCTGAGGGAAGGGAGCACACCCACATCACACCACAGTGCTGGGAAACACTGCTGTGATGGGATAGAACTCATGCACAGCTAAGATGGGACACATGGACCTTTCTGGCAGCGCTCAGCCACCCTTATCTCCCTTGCTCTGCTCTTGCTCCAAGTTGATGATGAGGAACAGAGTGTCCTGACTGCTCCTTTTGATCGTCTATCTACATGACCTGCATGAAAACCCAGACCCAAAGAGTTTTTCCCTTAACTCCAGGCAGACATTTCACCCCCTTTTCCAGTAAGTGACGGTATTGTCTGCAGCAGCAAGGGCAGAGCCCCCACTCTCCACAGCAGTGTCATATCCCCATCTTCTAGGCTTCTCCCCTGTATTTTGGGAAGAGCCCAGGGGAGCACTATTTGCAGCAGTGTTTCCTGCCTGACTTACAGAAGCACACTGGGAGCCTGGGGGTCAGCAATGTGACCTGCCCTCCCCACAGACACCACACATTTCTGGGTGAAAGAGCTCAACCAAGAAGCAGCAAAATTTTCCAGAGGTGACGAGGAAGGACCTTTTGGGGACCATGCTGTGTACACTTGTATGAGTTGTTGGGTTCCAGATGAAGCGAAGAAAAACTCTCCATGGGAAGCTTGTGACTTCATAGATTGCTCAAACACTGAGCATGTTTAACACAGGGCTGGATGTGATAAACTGGATTCATACAGAGACCCAAGGAAAAAAACAACAGGGGAATGTGGCAAGCAGTCAGTTTTGTGGTCTGAACTTCACAGGAAGGACATGTTTTCAGATCAGACCCCGGCTGTAACAGCGTGGCTAAATTAGAAGGAGAAACAGAAGAGGCTTCTTCCACTTGCAATGCATTAGAAGTTGCAATGCTGTTGTAATGCAACTTTGAGTTGTTTCAAGACTGCCAATTCAGTGCTCAGAGAGAAGTCCAGCCTCAAGAATAGGCTGACCTGCTGAATTCAAACCATCTCCATGTCCCCAGGTATGGTCCCACCATGCATCTGGCCACTCACTAGTCCTGCCTAGAGCAGGACTTTTCTATTGTGGTGCCCAGATGCTGCTTACTCTGATTTCTTCTGATTTATGGGGAAGGGTCATGAGCAGCTGTGACAGAATTCACCCTGCTGTGGAAAAAGAGAAGTCATGTTCAGGGGAAAGCTTGGCTTCAGCATCATCACCCTGTCTCCAGCATGGTGCTCAAATGAGTGAGGACTGATTGGAAACAACCCAGTAGAGACCAGAAATAGAGCTGAGACATGAGGGGCAGGAGAGAACTGGGACTGGTCAGGGAGAAACAGGAGACATCAAATATGTAGAATGCTGTTTCTGAGGGGCAGGGACTAAACTATTCTCCCTGTCTATGGGGGATATGAGAAAGAGTTGCAGGCTTACACTTGAGTAAGAGAGCCTGAAAGCTTCCTAAGTTCAAAAATAGCTCATAGTAGAAAAGGCAACAGACCCTTTATATGGGCACTGGAATAATCTATTAGCATAACTGAACTTGTTGTTTACTTCCAAAAAAATATCGGAAAGCAGGTTTTTTAAAAAGTCTGTTTCATAACTTACAACAAATCTCCCTCAAGTAAACATCCTTTCCAATCATCATATATCTGCTGAGTCCTCTACCTCTCCTCCCAGGCAGCGATGAATATAACAAGGCAGTGGGTGGGAAGAAACACAGATAAATATTTTGTAAGTAATGTACTATATATATTGGGCACAGATAGAAATAGCATTGTGCTCATTCTGATTTCATTCTCACAAATCAGGAATAAATCCAGTCACCAAACTCCTTCTATGTGTAAAAATGGAGAAAGTGAGTGGTGAATGAATGTGTTGTAGAGTTGAATGTGAATTTTTGGTAAGCCAGCATCTTTGTTTTATTATCTAGTCATGCTTCTGTGCAAGAAGGCTGAGTCCAGTCATTATATGCATTTTTCTCAAAAGCCAACACTGTTATGGGATATACTGGAGACGGTGTGGGTGGAGTACAACAGTATTAAAAAATAAAGCGCTGTCTCCTTTTTTGTTTTCCTATATAAGAACAAATCATTTATTCCCTGCTGGATTTCATGAGTGTGTTATTTACCACTGTTTACTGTAACTAGCTTCCTATTATTACAAAAGTTGGCAGGGCGAGCTTGGGTCTGTAGCTTGCCCAGTTGCATTCCAATTCCTTTCTGCCAAAAATTAAAAAATGGGTTTTCCATGCACCTATCACATGTAGGAATATATTCAGCCACATTTCTTAGTCTTACAGATGCCAGCCTCACTGTCAGAGTTGTCAGGAGCACGCCTGACCCCCTCTCCCCACCAAAACACCCTCTCTGCTGGGCATCCCAGAGCCCGCAGGGCAGAGGGACCATCCCAGGCTGCAGTGCCACGAGACCCTGCCTGGTTTCAACCTGGTTTGTTTGACTGCCACACACAGCAACACTTCACTCAGCCTGGGCTAATTTATCCCAAGGAGAAGTGACCAGATATTTCTGAGCAGCACTTCATCACTTTTACACAAAGGCACTTCATGGGGTGCTGCTGCCAGGCAGGTTTGCCCAGCCTTCCCCCGGGAAGGGTTACCAAGCCCGTCCAGGAGGAAGGAGGCTGAGCATGGGGAAAGCACCACACAGCCTGTGCCTTCCCTTCCCCAGGGGTGCAGAGACAGGGTTTGTGCCTGATCACAGTGTGCCCAAGTGTGGCCATGGAGGAAAATGTGAAAGAGGTAGAGAATCTGGGGAAATGGCCCCAGAGGAACATTATCCCAAGGGCAGCCCCACGCTGGCCACAGCTGCTCCTTCAAGCACCACTGCAGTGGCATGACCAGGCTGCAGAAAGGGTCTCAGTGGTCTGGGTGATCCCTCTGTGGAGGGTTTAGCTGAGCTCTGTGTGTTTGCACTGCAGAATCTGCTCTGGGTTTCTGTTTTACATCTCCAAGAGGCCTGTGCCCTTTGTAAATAGAGGGGCTGAGGCACAGGAAGAGCTGGTGTGCTTGTGAGAGCACCAGCCCAATAAAGGGATATATATTTAACTTTCTGCTTGGTGTTATTTTCTCTCTGCTTGGGCAAACAATATCCTGACTGCTTCCTAGTCCTAATCAAACTGCAGGGTACTAATAAAACAAATCCAAACTAATAAAGCACATTTTGCCAGTATAAATCCTCTTAAAGTTATCAGGTTTTCACATCCCTAGATAGAAGTAGTACTGTCTGACATAAAGTTGAGAGATAAAAGTAGGATAAAAGAGCCATTACCATACAACAGCATTAAGTCAAAAATATAATTGCAAAGGCTGAACTTGATTATTATTTAAAACATGTGTTGGGTGGAGGCACCAGCCGGCAGGAAGCATCTGATGCTGATGAACCCACACAACCTCAGCATGACTGACTTTTGAGTATGAATGTAAAAGATTTATTAATTTCATTTTTTAAGATGTTCTATTTGTTTTGAAAACATTTGGGCTTGCAAAACACATGAATCCTGTAACTATTTCCATAAAGCCCGGAACAGTGGAACAACATTAGAAGGGATGGGGGTGGGGAACATGGGTGTATTTTTTTTTTCTGGAAGAATTTCCATTAAAATTAAATCTAGTTTAATTATAGCTCCTCAGCAGTGAGTATGTGATTTCTGATTATGTCCCTGGTGGATGCTCAGGTTGGTACTGCTGTGGTTGGATTGAGATCTGCTCCATTTCATTACTTTTTCCTTGAAGAGAAACCTCACTGGTATTCGTGGAAACCATGTGCCAGTTTGTGCAGCGTGTCATTATGTATTATCATATCATACAATTTAAAAAACATTGCATTGTTGCTTCTGGTCGGATTCTCTTTATGTGGAATACAGATGGCATTATTCTAGGTAATTCTCTTTTCTAATTCCAGCCCTCAAGCCAATCAAACAAAGAGAAAATTGTAGATGGATGTGAACTAATTTCTTGGTATATATCCAAAACCCACAAATAATTAGGGATGGGAGAAGCTCAAAAGCTCTGTAGATTTGGTTTGGACACACACTCAGGCTTGACTCTTGTGCAAAGCTGTAGGGGAACCTCCATAATTAGGGCTGTGCTCCATTACACTGGTGTAAACAAAGTCAGTGGTTACACCAGGGAAAGAGAGAGTTCAGAAACTGACCCTCTGGCTGAAGATCTCAGGAGAAAAGATGGGGTTTTTTTTGTGAGATTTCTATTACTTCCTGTTTCTGGTCAGGTTCAGGTCAAGAGCAGCTTTCTCACAGTGCTGGGGCACTGGTGTTCCCATCCCTGACGGGCCAGGAGGCACCGGGGAGCATGGAAACAGAGCTGAGACAGCCTTTCACAGTGCAGGGAAGCACTGCCCTGGGCTGGGTCAGAGCAACGGCCAGAGGTCAATCTTTATTTTGTCTGAACTTGTTCCTCTGCCCAAAATGGCAGCATGGAAATAACAATGTGAGGTATGAGACTCAGTGATGGGGCTGAGCCACCTCGCCTGCATGGCATGGCTTGGAGGTCAGAATACACGTCTCATGTAAATGACAGTGATGAAGTTTTTGTCCTGTTTTTAAGTGTCTCCAATTCTGCTTTTCACAGTAAATACAGGGTTTTTTGTGACCCATGGCTGCTGCTTACCCACACCTCCACCAAATACTATCACAGCATGACCAAACTCAACAGAGAAAATATAAGCATGAAAGTGCCTGCAATTCTCTGCACCCCAGGCTCAACCCTCAGCCAAAGACAACCTCACAGAAACTGCTCTACAACTAAATTGGAGGGAAAGGTGCCAGGTTAGGGAAGAAAAATACACACAACATCAAATTTAGGTTGCCAGCTACACCCTGTTGTGTTGTAGTACTTATCCACAGCTCTGTACAGTGATTCCAACCTGAAATCACCAGTGTAGCTTCACTAATAACCTGCTCTCCCCTTGCTTTGGAGATGTCTCATTTAGCAGATGACCAAGGCTACAGCCACTATTCAGGGACACAGTGCACCACTGCAAAGGCAGGGACACAAACAACAGATGTGCAAAAGAGCTTTAGCAGGAGACCCAGCCCTTCCTAAACGTCTGCTTTAGATAGTGGCATTCCTCATCTTCCCACCTCCCTCCAGAAGCATTGTTACCACTGCTGCAGCACAGTGCAATAAAGAGCAAAACCAGCTGAAACTTTGTGAATTAACAGACAAACTTTACTGCTTGCAAGGTGAGAATACAGGATGAGTGAGGTTTTTATATGCCATCAGCTGCTCTGCTCAGGCTCACAGTCGGGATAACTTGGCAAAGACATGTTTTCTGTTGAGCATTGCAGGAGCCTGGAGAAAGAGTGTTAGAAAGGGGTGCTTTCATCTGAGGAAATATCCTAAACCACTGATGAGCAGCCTGTGTGAATCTCTCTTATGTCTGAGTAAGAGGCAGCATCACACCCTGACGTTGATGTGGTAGCTGCCCTAGAAAAGAGAAACAAAAAACCCCCAAACAAAACAGCATTTTAAAACAAAGACAGCTGGATTGACAGCGACCTACACAGGCAGCTGTGGCCAGCAGTGACACTGATTGAGACAGACTTTTTTCTAAACTGGTGACAGACTCTGAATGCCAGATCCCACGATCAGTCCTAAATGACACAACATACAGCTCTGTGTGGCTGTTGTGATTAGGGAACTTTCTGTTATGGTAGGAATGTATGAATATTTAACCTGCATTATTGGCCTCCAAATATTTTTCCTTCTTGATCCCTCAGACAAGGATTTGGTGAAAGGATATCTAATTTTAAATGAGAAACATCTTCATGAAACTTTCCAGGGAAAATCTTAGACAAGGAGCAGTCATCCAGCTCCAAGAGCTGGGGAAATGCAGCATCCATGTCCAGTGGCTGCCTTAGAAAGATTTCATAGTCTCCTGTTTACTGTGTTCATTAAGCTTTCATTTTTTCATGTTTATTAGAAAAATTTGTTGTATTTTTTGCCAATTCTCAGTGGTAGAGCAGAACCAAGACCTCTGTGCTACTGAGTTTTCTGCCACACAAGTGGAAATGAGGATTCTTCCAGTGCTTTCTGCTGGCTGGACTATCTGAGCCCTAAGCATCGTAATTATAATGGAAATCCAAGACTTTGGGACCACTTCAAACCTTTCTAGCAGATATTACTCATGCAACATCCTCTCTTCAATTTTTCTATGAATTCAGAATTTTTTTGTGAAGTCCAGGCTGTAATGTTTCTCTACTTACTCAGACAGAGGCCAAAGATTCATTCTGGATTCATTAAGAATTCATATGTAGACTATCAGCTGATCCAAAGTGAGGTAATTGACAGAGTACATATAATTATTCACCTTTCTATTTGCAAGGTCTCTGGATCAACAAAGAAACCTCCATTACAAGCCCTACACGGATCATACAATTTACTGGGCCAGTTTTGGATTATATGCAGACAAGAGCAAGCCTATGTCTGCATTGATTTCTAACAGCAAAAAATCTCATCAGATGCTTCCATGAGCAGCCTGGAATGTGTCTGAGGATGTGCTGAGACTCACTGACCTCATGGCAGCACACCCCCCTGCCATGCTCTCTGCCTGACTGCAGTTTGGATCCGTACAAGGATCAGTGTACCTATCCAAAGAGAAGCCAGTCACTCTGTCGCTTCTGCTTCCTCCATCCTTCCCCTTTTCCAGAGACCAGTTAATCCAAGTTGGGTCAATCCTAAGCCAGTTTCCCTTTCTACTCTATGCCAAGATGTATGCACAGACAACTTCACTCAAAATTGGGTATTTCCTCATTGCTTCAGAGACCAAGGACTATGACTCCAGCAGATGGTCCTGGAATGCAGAGTAATTTCAGTAATAGATACAGCTTTCTTATACCTTTGTCAGTCTCAGTGTTCAACCAGAGGCTGATAATACCACTGAGGAAACCTTGGCATATTTCCTCAGTAAGAAACCGCAGCACACTTCTCACCAATAGCATCCTCTATAACATCTCCTGCAAACTCAGTTCACAACATTTGACCCAGCTGCAGCTCCAAAGGGCACCTGGAATCCTGGATAGTCCTGAGCCTCTCAAGATCCCAGTGCCGCTTGGAAAGGTGACCTGAATTTTTCTGGAAGCAATGGATTGTTATCATAAACTCACCTGCCTGCTTCATTTACTGGAACTAGGCCACCCAGATGCCTCCTTATCTAAAGGAGCTCTCAACTTTCCCTTCAGCCACTCATTTACCCCTTCCACGTCTATTTTTTTGTCTCAAAAACCCCATTGCAACAGCTTGGGTCTGCTACAGGATCTGCTTCAGTTTACACCAGCACAGCTCAGCTCTCTCAGTATGGTGCAGACATGATGCTCCATAATGGGCAAAAGGATGAGCATCATGCAAATGCATGAGTGATATTGTCAGCACTTCTAGGAAGTTGCACACACAGATCTACTTAGTTAATAATGAGACGTGAACACATTCTGTGCACCTCACTGAGCACACATTTAAGCATATGGCTGCTGAGATAGAATATATCCTGCCAGCTTTTTTTCTTAATTAAAGTTATGCAAGTTATGAAATACTTTCCTTTATAATAAGCTCTTATTCCTGTGGAGAAATTTCTATTTGTTTTTATCTCATTTGAGCTTCAAGGTTAATCTTAGTTTAAGAACCTTGCTCGCTGTGACAGCAACCTCATGGTGCTGCAGCCTGATCCATGTGTGGGTGGGTGTGCATCCTTTTGTTCCATGCTGGGGCTGGATGCTGGCTGAGTGTCCTCCCTGTACTGGTTTGTCCTACAGACATTAGAAATAGCTGTAGCTGGGTGACTGGGAAAATGGTTCATGAATGGTTCTGGATAATTTCCAGATCCAGTTGAGGGCCGTTTGAAAAACCCCGAAGGGGCAGATGCAAAATTTGTGTTTTGTTTTGCAAGACAAGGCAAATGTGAGATATTTCACTTTCTGATCTACTCTGAAGGGGAATTTAATTTTGGAACCCTTGATATCTATTTACTTATTTTATTATATGAGTGCAGCAAGTGATAATTTATTCCAGCATGAAAAGAGACGTTAATAAAGGAGAAAGAATAAAGAGCAAGACATTTAGATCAAATTAATATACATGAAATAAAAACAGTAAAAATCCCTGCTTTATCCACCAATAAACTTCTTATGCCCTATATACTTTATGATGAATCTCATACCATACTGTACACACGTAGTGGACAAATACAGTAACAATTCTGAAATAATTGTTCACAGTTATAGGCACCAAAATGAATATCTGATTTATTTACATAAATCCATCTTCCCTCAGACCTTTGGGTCTACATTAATTTAGGATAATGGCTCAGCTCTTTGCTCTAGTTCATCAGTATTATATTTTCGTAACCAGCAAAGGTTGTTATCTTTCCTCTTTTTTTTTTTTTTTTAAGGAAATGTAATGAGTAATGTTTTCCAGAAAGAAAAAATGCCACCTTTAAATGGTGCCACTGCTGGCCACCACTTTCTTTTCTCTGTTCTTTGAAACACTAAGGTATTTCTTACTCCATATCTGCTCTCAAATTCTTCCCTCCTTTGCATGCATATTTCTCCTGACTCCCATCTCAGGCTCTCTGTTGTCTTCTCCTTTTTTGAATTTGTCTCATGGCAATCTCTCACCTACACATTTTTTCTTTAGCTCTCTCCTCATTTATTCCATTAGATCTTAAATGTTTAGCCACAAGGTCCTTTAAAGCCATGCTAAAATCATATTCCTGTCATGTGGTGGGAAAAGAGGTCCTGATGTGTTGTATGATCTTGTGAGGGCTCTGTCATGTAACAGCCTCAATTACAAACCCACTGAAATTCTCACAAAATCCCTATAAACTTCCCCATGCACACAGGTGGACCCAGTGTAACATTTTTTGTCCCTGCTTGTGACATAGAAGGGTACAAGAGACTTGAATACCTTGAAATATTGAGTGCACACCATCTTAAAACTGGGATGTTATCTATTTAAGATTTGTTCTTAAAGAAAACAACATTTGGGGCCAAAATGTGAGCTCTTTGTTGCACACAGAAAGGGCTATTCCTGCCTTTATAGAGAGGTTGTGATTCACTGCATCCACTGTGTAACCCCATTTAACCACCAAAAATGTTGCCGAGAAGTAAAAGATAAAATATAGATCTACTGTTCGTTTTTTCTCCCCCAGTTGATCTTTTGTGTTTGATCATAAATGCACATTGTGAAAAGATGTCTTGTACCTCCAAGCTAAACACTGTTTGCTACTCATTAGTGATTTATAAATGATATTTTCTCCCTGGTGACATATCTTTTGATATGATTCTCTAATAATAACATCCACCAATATTAAAATAAGAACATCCCCATGTATTGTGATCACCTTCAACCACATTTCCTCACTAAAATTAAATTTTAGCACACCAACTGATATTGTATGCATATATTTGTCTACTATCATTATAAATCTCCTAAGGGTCTCTATAAAATGATAGTTTTGCCTCTTTGCAGTAATTCTACCTAATGCTCCAAAGCAAGAAACTAATTACATGCTGACTTTTCACTAACTTTGATCTTTGCAAACCCATACTCTGAAGTTTCTATAGGTAATCATATAATTACAATACACTAACTGGGATGAAATTAGGCATCAACTTTTTTTCCCCCTCTAAGTAGCATTAACTCTTTTTGGAAATAAATGTTTAATTTGAAAACATTAACAATTCAGTAGCTTGCTATTTGTGGCATCCCAATATATAAGTTTTGTATGTAGAACTTCAAAATAAAATCTATGTATATGCAGTAATATTTGTCACAAAAATCTTATTCTAACAGAAGGAGTTTCAGTGGAAGGGGCTATGCTACAAATTCTTGAAAAATATGTTTAAGAAAGGCCAAGGATAAACCATAGTGGTGTTAGAAAATTACTGATATTTCTCCAGGGAATCTTTGAGTCTCTTGAAAAAATGACCTCATTTGTATTTTCCCAATGAATTGGTATGATATTTCCTGTAAGAAAAATTGAAAACAATTGTTGCTTTCAGCTGAACTCTGCTGCTATAGAAAAAAAAACCCTTGGATTTCCTCTTTGAAAAATATAAGTTTAGCTCACTCCTATTTTCAAGCATAATCATAAGAAAGTTTGATTTTTTTTTAAAGAAAACAAATATCACAGCCTTCTTAGACACCAGAGAAATAACTGCACACTTCAATATTTTTTCCCGTCATACTTTCAACCTGCTATTTTAGCCCAGCAGTAGAACCATAATAAAATCCTCCCATCCGAAGTGCCATGGCCTCCTCCCTGCTCTTCTTGCACACAAATGAGGACACAAATACAAATTCCAACAAGGAGAAAGACAACACCTGCCTCTGTGCCTCTCTTTGGGGTATCTCATCACACAGGGGCGTCCCACTGACCCCCACGAGGTCTGGCTCCCACCCCAGGGCAGGCAATCAAGAGCTGAATTAACTCACTTCCATGTGTCCATGATTTTTTACCATGCTCTGAGGAAGAGACTACTCAGCATGAGGAAGGGTGGCGAAACACAGTCCCGTGGGAAAAGAGCTGCTAGAAGAGAACTTCAGTTTAAAGGAGAGCTCCAAAATGGTGCCTGGGCAACGTCCAGGCTGGGAGGAGAGGAGGGATGGTCTGTGGGAAACATGACATCACAGTTCTGGTGCGAGGAGTGGCCTTGGGGTGGAAGGGATGTGGGGTGAAGGGATGTGGGGTGAAGGGATGTGGGGTGAAGGGACATTTCACACGGTGACTCAGCACAGCAGATGCGCCAACACCACCGTGCCTGCCAGAGCACCGCGGTAAGAGAAGCAACACGTTGCCTTTTCCTTGATGTTTGCTGCACATCCTGGGTCCCCTAAGCCTCCTGCCCCAGTGCACAGCCTTCCTGGGAGAGCAGGGCAGCCAAAAGCACAGCCAAAGCTCTGGGAGCAGTGCGGTCACCCCGCAGGGCCCGACGCCTCCAGCCCGGGGCGGACGAGGCAGCAGTGCCGAAAGGAAACGCAAATGTTGCTGCTGAAACAGGCCTCTACCTTCACTACATCCCATATGTGCACCTTGTTTGTCTAATAACACTCAAAACCGCAGAAAAATCCGAACACCACATTCACTTTAAAGCTGAATAAACAAAATTTGTTTTGACTTATCATCAATCATGTCATGTGATCACAGGGCATATTGTGTGCAAACGGCAGTTGTTTTATCTGGAGCTTCAACCTTTAAAAAATTCAAAACAGTAAAGTTGTTTATTTGACACCAGTCCTGACCCCTAGACTTTAGCGCTGCATTCTGACAAAGTGAAAGAAAGAAAACACATTTTGCTTCTTCATTGCTGTGGCATAAAGGAAACCTGACTTCTTGGGAGACTTTTGACACATTCCTTGCATTTAAAATACACCAATAGGAACTTTATCTCCTTCTTTTTTATTTTTCTAGAAACTGGAGGAAGAAAGGTGTTTACATGGTATTGCACGTGGTAGCAACACTCATTATGAGGCTCTGCAGACACTCAGTATGTGCATTTAGCTTTGGGAATTGCATTACTTAAGAGCCCTGTGGTTAGAAAGATGATTTCAGACAGACAATAAGGAGTAACTGTTTGAGAGCCATGCCGCTTCCTCAGACTCAGTTAACAAATGATAGGCTTGCAAATATCTTTTTCGGGAACCAACTTGAAAAGTCATTCTAAACCATCCTGAAAAAATCCAATCTTTTCCCTCCCTTTGTTTCTTCCATCAAAAAATAGATGCGAAGAGATTGCAACCTGATGCCTGTATCTCATTTTGTGTTTACCTGTGTATCTGTGTCTCTCTGGGAGAGAGACAGTGTATTTTGTCTTCAGATGTCAGAAATGACAGAGCATCTAGAAAAGCTGCAGATCGCTGAACAATATGTGTCCATTAAGTATGATAATTAAAGTTTCTTTCTTTTTTTAAACCTCTAAAATTAACATCATAATTCTCATCTAAGAATGAAGTGCAGTTGTACATCAGGAACACCTCAAACTTTCGCTCCATTCTGTACAGGCAGTTTTGTGCTACTTCATCTTCACAGTCTGAGGACAAAGTTTCAAATTCATCATATGGCTCTGAATGCATTCATTCTGCTATTAACTCCTGAGGCATAAAGAAAAACTCTCTTCTGGAGAGACATTTGGCTTACCCCTTCATATGGTAGGGCTGTGGCTAAGGAGAAGGTCCAGGACTGATTTTTCTTCCAGACATCCTATTTTATCTTGGTTAAGAGTCCATTCAATTGTGTTTCCTCACATTTTAAAGATGATAAAAAATAATAATTAACTTCCAAATAAAGAAGATGTGATGCTATCTAGTGTAATGTTTTTAAAATGGTTTAAAGCCCTCAGTTACAGGAATATAAGAGCTACCATAAATGTTCTCAAGGAAGGGTTTGCTGGGAGAAGTAATGTCTTTTATTAGATCAATTGGTATATTTTAAAAACATTGACCTGCTTTTGGACACATGCAGCTTTGCTGCTTCCGTTTCAGCCCTGAAGAAGAACCTGGATAACCACATCTGTTGGTCTAATAAAGATTATTATGTACATAAACTTCAACAAACCTGTTTCTGCAACATAAATAATCTGCACAGGGGTCTGTGCAACCTCAGACTGTCTCTGGGAGCAACCAGTGCTGGTCACTTTGGAGGCAGGGGAAGCAGTGCTTGGTGCTGCACTCCTACACTTCACTCAGTGAAGGGCTCACCAGTGCCTTCTATGTCTCATCCCCAGTGAATGCCCTACATATTTTTTTCCTACTTGATCTTTCTCTTCACTTTTTAAAGTTGACACTCAGTTGTTTTTCAAATTCTTATGCATATTTCCATCTCAGATTTCATTTACCATGATTTACATGCAGCCCCTGGGGGTTAAGACTTACTCTTGTTGGCACAAATAACCTCTTGAACTCATCAGACTAATCCCACTGATTTGTCTTTTTTCTCCCTGCTCTCTTCAGTGCATCACCTGTCACTTTATTGAGTGACTGCCAGGGAAATGAAGCCCATCCACAGCAAGTCTACTGATGGAACTTCACCCAATGGGGCAAGGAATGAAATCACTTCCAAACAGACTAGAGGGAGAAAAGAAAGAAAAAGAAAACAAACCTAGCTTCCTTAAGACCAGGAATCTTAATATCTTCTTCTCTTTGTTTGTGCTGCTCTTGGGAGAAGTGAGGCTGTGGAAGATGAGTTGTATTTCTACCACCAGCTGAAGAAACTCTATTCAATAATGGCACACCGTTGGTGTAAGTTGGATCAGACTCACAGAAACCCTCCATTCCTCCTCCCCACAGATTGGTGTGCAGGTAATTGTATTTGGAGGAATAATTCTAATAAAGATGTGACCTTTAATGGCAATTGGTGGTTTTAATTTTGATTCATAATCAGTCACCTCAGTGTGATCCCTTCTGATGTGTGAGCAGCAGTGAGGCCACTGTGTATATTTACACACAAAAAAAACAAATATGGGCCCAGGGAGGCCTCCCGTGGGGCAAATGCATATATTGCAGATCTTAAAAACAGATTTGTACATTACTGGATCCTGAAGTGAATAAAAGTGCATAAACTCCTAGGAATCAAAGATAAGTCAAAGGAAAAAAAAGCATTCACAAGTAGAAAGCAACCCCTATAGCTCATGAATAGCCTAATTATGAGAGAGCCCCACAGGCAAATGCAAAGTTACCAACACAATTGCCTTTGGAGCTCACAGAGGGGTCAGATGCTACCCCCAGAATATTATCTTCTGTAGCACAGCACCTGGGTCCTGTGCAGTGCCATTCAAAAATCACACCAAGGACAGTCTGAGGAGGCAAGAGCTGACAGGACCTCATGTGGACATTGCTGTAATTCTTCTGCATTCGAGAATCTGTTGCCTTTTCTCATTGTGAAGTTTCTCTTGACATAAATACATTCAAAATTGATGCAACTTACGTTTCTGAAATTCTCTATTACATCCATAAAAAGCCAAAAAAGGCTTCTTGTGGTCTTCACCACATGGTCACAGTGACAGTAACATAGATGACATTGTGTGGCAGAAAGATGCTGGAGGTGCCACCTTCCTACCAAGGCATTAATCTCTGGTTTTCTCAATTTCATGAAAGGATAAACAAAGTTTTCTCTGCCACCTACTACGCAGGAGAAAGCATGTGTTCATCCTGGAGTTAAGAATATGCTTGGAACTGTAATGGCAATTTCCATTTCGGCCAAACATAATCCAGCAAAATTTGCAACATACCCGAAACTGTCTAGAGTCAAAGAGAAGCCAGAAATAGCCACTAGAGTGAAGGGCACTGAAGGAAAATCATCAGACATAGAGACTGGCTCAGAAAGAAAACAGAAAGAAATAAGTTTTGCCTGTCATCCATGGATTTCAACTTCCTTTCCAAATACCATCCGACCTGATGAAGCTGCTCTTTGCTTTTTCCTTTTGGTCCAGCCAGAATTTTGCTGTCATTCTCACACCTACCTCTTCTTACACCGCTTTCCACAGGCTCTTGCAATATGAATTGAAATTTGGTCCTGTCTTTACTTCCACAGCTGCACCAACCAACCCGTGGCCAGCTGGCTCTGCTGATAAGACTATGGAGAGTAAATGTGACTTTATGGAGAGTCTGGCTGTTTAATACTACTCCTCTCTTTATAGAAATGCCCTTCATAACCCGAGCACTAAAGTCATTATGCTCGTCTCCAGATCACTTAACAGGGCTCATCTCTTTTACAATGCTAAGAAGCAGCACCTGCTAATTAAAGGTACAATACGGTCTCTTTAAATCCTTCTCACATTTAATATCACATGTATATTCATGTGCTTAAAGGATATATGCACTCTTGCATTTCTGCATATTTCTTCTCTTTAGATACTGCTTTTTGCCTGAGACTATGAACCTCTAATTGATGCCCTGCACTACATTCATGAGTGCAAGGAAAGGAGAATTCCCATACCTACCGGTGTCCCCTGTTTGTGTGTACAGGGATGTCTCCAGCACAGGAATGGATAGAGGTCAGAGGCCCTTTTTGATCTGCCTCAGTGGTATATCATGTACCCATCAGTGATTTGAGCCCACTTCAAGGGGCTGTAACCTCTTGTAGCTAAATACACCCAAGATTACAAGAAGCTAAATGCTCAGTTCATCCCTGTTGTGGCTGGGGGCAAGGCAGGAGCACTGGCTGCTCTGTGATCAGGGAAGATGCACGGGTCTGTGCTGGGATCTGGAGCAGTGCTGGTCCTGTCTTTTATACGTCTTGGTAGAAATGTTGTTCTGGATTAACAGCTCATTAGGAGGAGCTCGGGATGGGAGGGTGTGAAAAGGCAGAAGAAGAACCTTATCAGTTGAAAATGGAACATAGTAAGCTTATGAGCAGAATAATCTAATTCATTTTTCTGCAATAGAGATCTCTGCTCCGTGGTCCTAGAATTCCTGAACATAAGTATGAAGTTTTCTCTTTATTTTTACACAATAAAGAAGACATATTTGCTGTATTAGACTATATGCCTGTTTTCCTATTTGCTGTGTTGAGATCCAGGAGTACCATATGGTTTTGAAAGAGGCAATTTAATCGGATTCAGAATTCACTTCAGAGAGAATCTAGACTGAGTCAGTATATGTGGTTTTAACTAAAATAATGTTTTGTTAGACTCTAATACGATGTTAATACCCATATGAGACAGGGTAATACCACTCAGTGTTCATCTTAATTAACTAACATTAACTATCATTAGACTTTTATATGGTACAATGCACATTACTCCATAACTTCAACACAGATCTCATACAGCTAGATTATAATGCATAATATCAATCATGGTTTTCTCCAAGCTTTCTTAGCACCTAGCCTTGATTTTAAAAGTTAAGGTCAGTGTTAAGTGTTACACTTCAGCTGAAAAAGTTAAAATCAATGTTAATTAACAATGTTAATTAAATGTTAATCAGTTAAATGAAAGCATTTTTCATCCACTTCCCCAGTAAATTGTGGTCAGGTAATCTTGCATACATTGTTTCAGATGTCATATGAACGTGTCATCACCCTTGGGATGACTACTAGGGAAGTCCAAGACAACCATTCTTGCAAAGATAAAACAAATTGCTCATCTCAGTACAAAGGCAACTAAATTGCACTGGAAATCCAGTCTGATGGATAGAAAATTTAAAGGCACAGCAAGGCAATACTGCCATTGCCAGTCTCAGTGGTGGCCACAATGCTACCCTAAATCTGAGGGTTTAGAAGGATTTTGTGTGGCTGTGAGACTTTGATTCCTCACCCAGTCCCATGGCAGTGGAGTCCTTGTGCCTGACTGTACGAGAGGCAAGAATTTCTGGAGTGATCTTTGTGTGCAGTGTTTGCCTCGTGGGACAACAGGGCTGTGGGGTTAGTTTAGCAAAAGAAAAAACAGTTAATTTTTTGTCACTGCAGGTCTTGTCTTTGATACTATAGAATTCAAAACTACTGAGGCAACTACCAGCAGCTCAAAGTGAATGGGCAGGGTAGCCCTGACTTACCCCAGTTTGAACACTTGAATCCAACCCTATAACAGGATGTTTTATGCTAGTTATTATAAAATATTAGATGAATACTGAGAGTACAGAACACTTGAACTATTTAACTGCCCTATCATGAGTTTATCATGTGAGCAGGCACAGTCTAATACACTTTCCTAAAACTCACAAAAGTTGTCATTCAAGTTCAAAAATTTTGTATATAGTACTGTAACTGGTGTATATATACATATATCTATGTCTCCTGTGTGTATATATAAATATGCACTATTGTATATAATGTATATGTATTACAGACTAGAAAATTTTAAGCAAGATACAGTTCTTCAAATGCCTTAAAGATATTGCTTACAATTAATTGGATTTGAAATTTATGCTCCAGCTGGATTTCAGTCAAACCCACAGTTCACTGCATGTTACTGAGATGGTTCTTTTGGCTGAGAACTAAGGATCTACCCTGTCATGTAGAAAATCTATTTAAAAAATAAAATAATAAAGCAGTGACATAATTGACTGTAGATATCAGCATTTTGCATGCCAGTGAAAATCAATATTTAAAGTGTGGTTCCACTTTGAGAAAGGTCTGTATAAATATATTGTGTCCTCCTCATCAGATCTGTCTGGCTGTGTGTTCAGGGAGACAACTCCTGTTTCTGCTGACCAAGTATTATCCCTTCCCTTCAATTAGTACTGAAATGAAAATGCAAATACAGAGATTTTAGCACTTTTACAAATCCCCCATGAGTGAGTCCATCACAGTGGTTCAGTTTGACCTGATGCGAACACCAAGTGAAACTTTGGCTCTGCCTCCTGCCCGTACTGGACATCAGAAATGCCTGCAAGAGGAAGAGGAGGCTGTGTTGTACCTGTGAAGAGTTTTGTGTTGTCACCTTTCTTAGCAGAATCTACTGGCACAGACCCAAATCTCCCTACAAAGGGTATTTAGGTGCCTACTGTTGCACACACACAGGTGCTTGGCCATAGAGCAGAACCTATAACACAGAGGCTGTGTTTGTGGTTCTTAAATCCACCAGGATGGAGCTCAAGAGATGCCAAGAATTAGGCAGTTGATAGGAAGTCATCTAAATCTCACCATTTTCAGGCAGACAGACAATTCAATTTGGACTACAGGGTGAGCTCTACTCAGGAACCACAGCCTTGAAAGGATGCATTCAGGCCCTTCCTTTCAAGATGGGAGAAGAAGACAAACATGAATTCCTTCCACTCCCTACCTTCCTCCCCCAAAATGGGTACTGGATAAAGTTCTGGTATTTTCCCTGTTAGTTAATGGCTAGAACCATGTCCTGAGCATGAATCATCCTGTACAGATGAATTCACAGTACTCTCAGAACACATCCCACCTTTCAGCATAAATATTGCTTCAAAGTGTACAGGCTTCCTCCCTTCTCCCACAGTGACCAATTTTTCATGGACTACTTATTTGCTAAAGCTTGGAATTGTATAAGGCAAGGAAGATTTGAACAGCAGAGAAGACAGAAAACCAGGCTGTGATAGTCAATTAACTCCAGCTTGAGCTTCACAAAGTAAAAAAGCCCTCTCTGATCCCAGAAGCCCAGAAGGAGATATAGCATCAGCTGTGCAATGAATTAAAGCTGAAAACAGGAGTTTTAGTGGACATGGCTGTGACCATCATCTTCCTTCCTTTCACCTGTTTCCATCTGCTACTGTCTGAGATTTCACAGCTTGCTCCACAGGCCAGATGAGCTGAAGAAGTGTGACTTGTGGAAACCAGTATCTGCAGAAGGTGGACCCTGGACTGACAAACTCTGTGAAATCTGATGACTTCAGGATATGCTAAACATTGAGAGGCTTAATGTAGTCTGAATTTCAGTGCTTCTACTCTTAAGCAGCAGCTAGTTGGGATCTTAGAGAGTAAAGTGTAGGACTAAGCAATGGAAGAGGCAGGTAAGAGTGTAAATCCTGGCTGAATTCCCTGTTTTGCAAGCTTAGCAAAAAAAAAAAAATCTGTTTCTTCCACCCCATCTGCCTAGATAGATCCTTTCTCTCCCCAGATCTCTGCCTTGGGCACAGAGCCACCTTTCTCCATGGCTCTGAGAGGCTGGAGACATCTCTGTACTCATCCTTCCCACTCCTAAGAGTTGAAGCAACCAAAGAGGCTCTTCCCGTAGCTGTGTGTCTAACGGGTTCTGCGGGGAATGACCCCGGGATGCTTTTCTTTGACACTGACTAAGGAAACTCTCCATGTGAGTTCCCAGTTCCTAGCAGGCTGGAGAGTTTGTTCCATGCTGCTTCTGGTGAATAAGATCATTCTGGGAAGAGATCTTTGGCAGATCTAGGACAAAGACAGCAGCGGAGCCATCACAGAAGAATGTGTCTGAAAGCCTTGAATGTGTACAAGAAAATACCTGGAATGGCTTTATTATACCAGCTGAATATGAAGGCTTGGCTGAGCATCATGGAAGAATGTAAGAAAGCATTTATAACCCATGTAATTATTTCTAAGCAGCAGACACATGACTGAGCCCTAGGAGGTACAAAACAAGAGGTACAACAGCTGCAGCACTGCTGAAACCAAGCGACAGCTCAGGAAATGCCAGAGCACTTCTGCCCTGGAAACTTCACAGTGATGGAGGGAGACTCCTGGCCAAGAAGAGCCGCACTGTTGATCATGGGAGAGGTAAAGATCACCCACACTGAAGGCCAGCATGACCTCGGGGGTCTGCACAAGTCAGACTTGTTTAAGCTTAGTTTGATAAGAAAGCCTTGTTTTTAGCAGCATCAGCTGTGTGGCTGTTGTTCCTCATGCACAGCCTTTCTATCACATTGCTTCAGTGCTGTCTCCTGGTCCCATCCTGCCCAATACTGCACGAGTGCAAAAAAAACCTGAACAGCACTGCTTTGGGCACAAACATGGGCTTTTTGTGGAAACTGTAAGCTTCATTTATAATGCTCTAACCCACTTTGCTTGGTTATGCCTTCAGGCCTGAAGTGGATTTCATGAGACATACCAGAACTGGGCACAACCCCCTTGTCAGTGCAAGGCATCTCCACTGGGGTGAAGCAAGCAAAGCCACGGCATCGCGACTTCTCACCCTCCTCACTCATCTTGGGGACACCAGCACAAAATCTATGGCTCCATCCAAATTTTGGGATGGTTTCTCATTCCCAACCGCTCCGTGTGTGGGAACTGCAGCAGGAATTCGCTTTAGGAAGAAAATAGGGCTGAGGGCAAACAGGAGGAGTATTTTTAGATGGGTTTGTTACCCAGGCAGCTGGAGTAACAAAGGGAAAGGTAGGGAACAGCATTTTGGAGTTGAATTAAACATGTCTGTCAAGAGGCCATGTGGGATCATGAGGCTGGGAGATAGGAAGCCAAAGAAAGAGAAGACTTGGGTTTGGATCCTTGGGTTTTGATGTGCTTTTTCCAGGAGTCCTTGGTATTTAGTAAGAGAGCGTTTTGAAATTATAGCATGTCATGCTGCTGGTGTATTTGGGAGCTATTCAGTACTTTAACAACTAAAGGGAAAAATAAAATGAAAGGCTGTCCAAGATGAGATCTTGAGGGGAGGGAACAGGGAAGCTGGCAGGTGGGATGAAGAGGGCTCCCCATTTCACAGCCCTACATCATTCCTCCAAAAACTGATGAGACATGTAAAGATAAGTCAAAATTGTACTTTCCTACTTACTATATTGAAAAATCTCCATCCTATCCTATACTGAAAGTTTTATTTTATTTTTTTTTTCCAAGAGGACAGTGTAGCAACAAACTGCCAAGAAAAGAAACTGGTGAGTCACTGAGGAAATTTAGTTGAAATGATAACACTTCACAAAAATGAAAATTATTACATTTACTGTACATGGGAACAGTAAAAAGTCCTTTTTTTATTGCTCTTGGAGTTGAATAGGAAGAGACTGATATTTCCAAACTAGTATATAATATCATTTTCTTGCCAGCAGTTTGTTTTCCTCTTACATGCAAGTTGTTTTGACAAATTTCTTAGCAATTCAATACTCTTGTCAGAACCTGTGTATGGCTATTGTGACTATGTAGGAGTCTATTTTCTGGCCTTTTTAATTTTAATAATCCAATATCTTATTTCTCAAAGGAAACTCTAAAGATTTCTGCCCAGCAGCATCTGGCAGCTTCTGCCTTGCAATAATAATAATAATAATAATAAAAACATGGAAAATACATGAAAAGTGTCTCTAACATCTTTTATAGCTGAGGATAAACAAAGAGATTTTTTTCCATTCATCTCTTCAATCAAACATACCTGAGTAGTATCCCTGTAGAAGACATCAAAGTTTAGTATGTTAAATATAGGATTTCCCAGCCCTAGTCTCAGTGGAACATAAGAGGATGATGCATGGAGTAAAAAATTTAGTTACCTTATTTTTCATCTGTGGATTTGGTAGCTTTCCTGACTGTTTTTGCTATTTATGGAACTCACATTATAATGAAGCCTGTTTTTCAGCTGCAATGAATAGGACTTTCTGCTGCTGACTGGAGCTTTTCAATCTGGTATCATAAAGACAGATGAATAACAGTAATTTTCTAATATGTTGGTCAGTGATCTGAAGATTCACTTATTCAAGGTTTCCTGGCTAAAATAAAATTACAGATAGAGGACCAGCACAGACTAGATGCAGTACTGACTCTTCCAGATAAATTTTTAGTTGAAATGAGTTAAGAGGAAAGATTTCCTGCCTATGGTATTTGAGCTAATAAGCTTGGTAAGGCATAAGCAGGTCTTAAGTGGGTTTTCAGCCTTATGTAGACAGTCTGGGTAGGTGAGAAATTTGCATTCTGTCTCAGACAGAAGCATGGATAAATGCAAACCAACTTGTCTTGGAGGGAGAGGGAAGCTCCTCTATAAGCTGCACAGAAATATGTTCCTTTGATCAACATAAAGTAAAAGTCCGAGCTGGTAACTTCGTTAAAGCTGGGTTATGGAAAAGTTTAGCTCTGTAAAATAAATTAGTCCATCTCAACAGAGGCTTTTTTTCCTCATCTGTACCCAAATAGGGTCTTTCTCCTAATTTTCAGACATAACTTCCCATAGCCAAGTGCCTGGAGCAGGGGCCAGGGGACTTGTGCATGGAGGCTCACAGAGATGAGAGAGGCTCCAAACAGCACGTGAAGAGCTCCTTTTGGGGATGTAACCTCTACCATGAGGAACGTTTGGAGAAGTGGAGTTCTGTCTGAGTAAATGCAGCCCTAAGAAAGGCCCATTGACTGAGATGTGCTACTCTGACCTGTTGAAGTTACCCTGCTGGACTTCAGAAAGAAGAGAAACTAAGAACGATGGAGAGCTCTGATACACAGTATTAGTTAATCAAGCCCAAATATACTTCTAACCTTCTTATCCTTAATTTGTTTCCCCTTTGCAAAGTTTTAACAGCATTTTCTTTCCCATAGAGCTCCCCTGGACTTTAATTTTCTAGTGACAGAAACCAAACACACAAGTCAGCTTTACTGCAGAGGAGAGCCAGCTCTAGTGTGAGAGATACATTACAACATGCGAGAGAGGAGTGTTTGTTTTTGTAAGGTTTAAAATATTGTTTCTTTATTTTCCACCCTAACTCTGAGAACTCTGGCATTTGACTAATTTACCGTGCGTTTAAGGCTGGTAGCAATATTGGAAAAGAAATATGATAATCACATGCTGCCACAAAGCATTCTATACCTCACTCTCTTTTCCAGCTCTAGTTTCACATGTGTTGGTTCAATGGAATATTCAATAGACATTTATAGGAAATAAATTGAGAGATGAATGTAAACCATATGGCATCTGGAGGTTTATTTGTAAAGCCCCTGCATCAAAGCTTTCTCCAGATCACACCATATTAGCTATGTTTTTCCAGTCCAGCAGAATCAGGAAGGTAACCACAGACTTCCTTGATGGAAAACACATGAAAAACAGAGCAAATCTTAATATGTAGCTAGAGCAACTGTTCAAGTAGCATCATTTGCAATAATTTTATTACTAATATGTGAGGAGCACTGTTTAGTGATGAATTTCAACCCAGAAACCAAATGAAAGTTAATTTGCAAAGCTTCCTGACCATTAATTTGTAGAACTCCAAGACCATTAAAACGTATCAAACCAGACATAATTAGTGTTTGTACTTTTACAGTACATAGGAGAACTACAAACTTTCTTGAAACACGGCACTGAAATTATATAAAGAGACTCTTGCACACAAAATATTTCCTAGCCAATCACATCCTTCTAAATAATAAAAAAAAATTGATTGGATTGAATGAGAAGTTTGTTTCAGTCTTATTTATTTTTATAGAAAAAAATAAGCTGCTCTCAATCTGAAATGCATACTGTTTGCTGGAGTTTGGCAACAGCCAACAGTGCATCTGAAGTCAAATTAAATTGTATTCTCATACAGTATGTTACATAAATCATTAGGAAATGTCAAGAGCTCATATATAGTTGTGTTTTGAGGTTTTTTAAGTTTCCACTTACTTTCCAAAATAGTTTTCATTTTTCAATGTCAACCCCTTTTCAGCCACTTAGACCAGCTCTAATGATTTGTGTGCTAAATTTGCTCGTCACAGGAGTATTTTTTAATAACCCATTTAATATTTAATATGCTGCACATATTTGCTGGGCCAATAAGTTACAAGGTACAATGTATCCACACTTCTATCCCAGCAGGGAGAGTATTTACCTTGTGCACCGGAGCTTCACTCTCAAGAAGTGAAAATTTTGGGATGGCTGACTTACTTTTCCTTAAGAAACCTTATTCAAGAAGCATTTTTGCCCAGGATAAGACAAAGGACTAGGGCCTGTTTCAATACTTAACTTCTGGTAGACACTTAAGTCTCCTTGACTTCAATATTAAGCATGTGCTTAAAAGACATAAAATGCACTAGCATCTGTAGGAATCTTTCCACTGACTTTAATGGGCTTTGGATTGCACCCTGATATCTCAGCTCAAAATAGCTGTTATTACAGTAATAAATGATTTGTAAAGCCATTCTTCTGAATAGGTACATTTATACTAAGAAATCATAATGACTTCTTTAAAAACTCTTACACTGCAAATTGATACATTTGGAATAATTGCTCTCCTCTTCATTAGGGTTTCACACTTCTGTAGCACTTTCCAGACCAATAGTTTGAAATCTCATTATGGATTTTGATAAGTATTTCTACTCCCATTTTACAGATGGGCTAAAGGAGGTGGAGACAATGGGCCTTATCCAGAGTAGGACGCTTCCCATTCACCCAGGTAGGTGCTGGACTCCAAGGTCCATCCTTCCAGAAGATACACAGGCACCTATTTCACACCAAAACCTGTGGAGTTAAAAATCTAAAATATTTTGTGCATTAGCCAAAAAAGCCTCGTGCTCCACCAAAGCACAAGATGTCAGAGAAAGGTTTTATTCACAAATCCTGCTCTCCAATGATCTATCAACAAAGTACTTCTGTAATATTCTAGTAATGCGGGCACAGAGAAGTGAGAACATTATTTTAAGATCCTAGTTAAAGTCATGAATGAATCAATGAGCAGCATCCAGATTCCAATTGGAAATGCTCCCTAGTCCAGGGTGGAGGGAAGGTCAAGGCCATGTGTTTGATAAGACACCTTTAGGAAAGTATAGTGGCATAAAAGTCCCATGGCACTATACAGCTGGCAACTTTCCAGGTAATTTTTTTGTCAAAGAGAATTTCTGCTTGGAGAAAAATGGTGATTTATAACATTGGACTGAAAGTGTTAGACTTCCTACCTAGGTATTTTAATTCTTGCTAAGCAGCCAGAATCCTGAATAAGCAGCAATGAAGTCAGAAATGAAATAAACCTTTGTGAAATCCAGCCTTGGCTGTTTGAGTTTCAAATACCTTCAGAGTGCAGGTAATGTGTGGATCAAGAATTTTAGCTTGAGTCCATCTTTAGTTAAAACTGCCTTCTCCTCATCAATCTCATTCATTCATCAACATCCAGGTTAGCCTTTAAACATATGGCAGTCAATGAATGCCACTCACAAACCTTAGAAAATAAGTATGCAAGCAACATCAGTTTAAAAATATGCAGCTAACTGCTGGAAGCTATTAAAACCCAAATAAACAAAAGAGATTATACTTCAAAGAAATGTCAACAGTTTTTCCTCTCCGAGAACAGAGCAGTTTTCTTTGCTTCTATCCCTAGCCACATCTGGAAAGTGCTTACTGCTTTACATATCTCCAACGATAAAATTAGTTTATTGATTTTTCAGAATTTCCTGATAGATTTATGCAATTTCCAAAACAAAGGTAAACTCACATCCCAGTTAAAAAAACCTGGTGGTGACTACAAAGAATTCACAAAATCATAAAAACACAGAGTTATGCAAGGGAACAAAACCAGTCACTCGCTAAATAATGCTGTACCTCTGTGACTGCCGTTAGAGAACAAGAAATTGCAATTTTAATTACTTACTTCCATATAAACGTAAAAAAAAAATAACTTAAGGCTAATTATGGCTGTCCCCAAGTTGAACTGAACCTTCATTTCCAAATAAATAGAAAGATTTAAAAATGAAATCTGCATATTTCATGGAAAGAATTAAAAAGAAAAAGGAATAATGAGTCATGAATACCGATTCAAAGAGCTATACAAAAATTAGATCTATTAAAGTGTCTGCAACTCTGTGTAACTGAAAATTTAGACTAATTTGCACAACAGCAAATTGTGTCATTTTAGGCAGTCCAAATGTTGGATTTTTAATTTGCTTAAAATTCCACATTTGTAGCAGCCAAAACCTTCAAAGACTGTTAATTTGATTTTGGTTTACAATTAACTAAGCAGTAGCAACTTAGCCTATACGGAAGACTGCCAAGAAAAATGATATCTTTGGTAAATTACCAAGGATCAAAATGTGGACAACAGATTTCTCCCCTCCCACTCCTCCACCCCCTGACTATTTTTAACTAACAATGATAGTTTTGATAGAGTAAAAGTATTTCATAGAAAATATAATGACATGGTGCAAATTTTGCCAAACAGTCCAGAATTTCAGAAGTAGTACTATATATTTAAAGGAGACCCAAAAAAAAAAAAATCCCCAAACAATTTGAGTATTAAATGTACAGTAAGTGCTCTGTAGTCAGATAAAAAGAAAATAAACTCTAAGAAGTCTGCTGCAGAATGGGAAAAAGCAGGTCTAGTTTGTTTATTTATAAATTGGTAACAAGTAGATTCTTTCGCACTAACTAAACCAGACAGTAATTATAAACACAGATTGGTTAAATTCCCTGCACCCTATCAAAGGAAATGAGTTCCTCTCTTTTCCAAACATTGTCATTTGTTTATTGAGCCTCTTTTGGGCTTGATTTCATTAAAAACTATGTAAAGTCCACATCTGCAACCCCCAAAACAATGTTAACCTTGTTAAGCTGATCCAGAGTCCTCATTACAAAAAAATTTTCAGGCAACAGAACCAGGCGTTTTAAAAGGGAGCTCTTGGTATACAGAGCAAAGAATTTGGATTATTTTTGTTCCATTACAGAAAACTTATATTGCTATGCAATGGAACAGGAAGCAAACAGTAACCGCCTCAGTAGTTCTGGGTAATTAGTTACCTAAATTCTCTGAGGTGAACAAAATGTACTTAGATGGCAGAACATTACTGCTTGTGTGCTGAAATAACAGAGTAATCTTAGTTGAAATGAAAATCACAAATACAGGAGGAAAAAGTCATGTTTAAAATCATTAGTCTTTATCAGTAAAGTGCAACTGAGTTCCCTATTAGAGTAACAGTTTTATTAAAAAGGGGATGATACTGCTTATATTAGCTAGCCTCAGATATCAGATTTCAACAAACTTTAGCACTGTAGACGCTATTAAAACATCATTATTAGAGTTGCCATGCTTGAATGATTTAAACTAAAGTGATTTTTACATATTTGTTGGAAGACAGGAATAATAAATACTAGAGCTCAAGCTGGTAAGAACTGACCTGGACACTGCAGACAAAAAGTTAAGAAATTTTGTCCCGAGCATTGCTTGGGAGCAGGGTTAGTGAAAATCCTGTGCCTGCTGTTGGTGAAATCCTGCTGGAAGAGCTGAGATGGGACTGGGGAGGTCTGGGGTTCAGCAGCCTCCAAGGACTGATGCCATACACTCCCTGCATGTGCATGAAGAGCTGCTGTCACACCTGGTGCATGCTCCCCACGGCCAAAGCAGGAGAGCACCATAGGGATGACCCCTTTTGGGGCAGATCCCTCTGTCCCCATGGACGTGGTGCCATGACTGTGGTGTCCTAAGGTGTGCCTGTGATTAAGGCTTGTTCCCATGGCTTAGGAGAAAAATGCACACCAGGGCAGCAGGATCAAAGACAGAGTAATGGGCATCACCTAATGCTCCCGGACCAATTATCCTGACAAATAGCAGATGTCTTCAGAGAGCACATTGTATTTATTTACAGATTCACAGCAGCACTGAGCAATTTGCCATCACACAGCCACCTCCTCTGGTCAGGTAATGCTGGGTATCTCCCACCTACGGTGAAGGCAAATCAAGGAAAAACAAACGGGCTCCCAAAAGGCAAATTCTCTTTCCATCACTGTTGCTGCCCTCCTAGTGTTCCTGGGATTGGCTCCTTGATCGTGTATCCATACAAAATTTTCATATGCAATCTACCTAAAAATCTGATTTATGGCAGGTTTGCTCTTACTCGAGCTCTCAAATATGGCAAGTACTTTGATAAAAAGAAGATAGTACTTGTTACTTTCTGCACTCTGCCACCATTTAATGACACTGAATAAAAATGGTTTTGATTTTTCAATATTGTAATCAGAATAAAAATTAAAATATATTTGAAGATTATGTCTAAAATAAAATAAAAAAGGACCATCAAGAAGAGGGGAGCATATTAACATTCATTTTGATTTCTCTCGGTATGTTATTCCATCTGAGCCCTTATGTATAACGTTAAGTTTGACCCCATACTGAGATTCCCAGCTCTGCTTGTCACAGGGAATTTGGGGCAATTAATATCTTGAAAGACTGTGCTTTTAGAATAATCAGGTCAGGAATTTCGTCTTTCTAAATACTCTGCTATTTCTCAGGAATATCTGTGGATTCTTGAAATAATAAGTTACAGTAACACTGGGCCAGATCCTCAGCTGGTGCAAAGTTGGCTTTTCTTCATTAACTTCAAAGGGACTATGCTGATTTACACCAGCTGAGGGAAGATGTGGCCCACAGTGTCCAGGTGGATTTAAATCATACACATGAGAAATACCTCAGTGCATCCAGGTCTGTACTGAGGTTGAACATAAAAGGCCCGAGTAGCGGGAAATCCATCCCTTTTTATTTTTAAATGCTCAAATGTTTACCAGCTGACCTTCCCCTTTACTGCAGATCTGGGAATCGAGGTGCATACAATAAAGTTCAAACCAATCAACTGCTTTCAGCTGCTCTTGTGCAATGAATTTTTAAACATTTGATCATTAAGACCAATCTATATGCAGGTCAGTTTTCTGAACAGGATGGGAACAGTTTGGGAGCAGATGCCAGGGCACTGACTCATGAAGAGGGACTGTTAAAATAACACAGAGAGCACATTTATCTTGGGCCACCCATCAGGTGAACACTACCAAGACCATCTCTTTGCTGGATGGATGTACATATCAGGACAGTTAATCTCTAGCAGAGCACCTTTATAAATTGGATGGCAGCGCACTGGTAGAGGAGGACTCACCAGCCTTGAAGTGGTTATCTTATCACAAAGCAACTTCTCTGCAGGTTTTGGTCCTTCTCCAATTGGTAAATTCTCTAGAAATAGCACTCCATGCTGCTGTTTACTTGTTTATTCCACAAAACTGCCTTGCAAATGCTCATAAATGTGTGGGAAAATTTCAGCTGTTTGTGATATGTTCACTTCCAACACCTACCACTCTTAATTCACAGAATTTGTGATGGGCAGCAGCCTTGGGCTATTGACCCCTATCTCCAAATCATTTCAGTTTTATCACTGGTCCATTGGCTGTATCAAAAGCAAACAGGACTTAGGCAAATCATAGAAAGATAGAATGCTGATAGAATGCTTTGGGTTGGAAGATCATCTCATTCTGACCCCCTTCCAGAGCAGGGAAACCTTTCCTGAGACTAGGTTGCTCAAAGGCCCATCAAACTTAACCTCAAGGTTCACACAGTCATGGGCAACCCAAGGTGGGAGAACAGCAGGGGACTGTCACAAATCCATTTAGAGCTAATTAAGCTTGGATGATCTTAAGACACTGAAGTTAAGAGAGGTGTTGAATGGGGGCACAACTTTAGTCTTTTGTTTCCTTGAGATGCACATGCATTATATCTGGTCTTTGTTTAAAGCCCTGTAGCTTTGAAGCTAAGGGAGAAAGCAGACCAATCCTGGCAGGAATAACCAGGGGTGTTCCGTTTTTATTTCTTGTGTCTGTTGAGGGGATGATATCTGAAGCATGCCTGATTTTATCAGCTATCTTAGAAGAGGCTTTCAAAGCCAGAGCTGCTGTTCTAAAAACCCATTTCTAACCATTGTACAGGAATGTTTTGCAATTTGCCTAATCTATATGTTCATTGAATTGGTTGAATTCCATTTTCTTCCAGTCCGGTGCTCATGACTGCCACATATATAGTTGCTTTTGTACAGATGTCTTTACCTGGATAGAGTGTCACAATGTAAACAAAAACACCTAGACACCATCCAGCTAAGCTGCCACTTCAGTGCCTCTGGAAACACCAACCAAACCATCAGAAGGGTCCAACTGAGGCGTTTGATTTGCAGTCACAAGTATTTCCTTTCAGCATTATCCCAGTTCTACAGCTGCTTCAATCCAGGCATGTAGGCAATAATTGCCTAAAAATACCCCCAAACATCACCTAATTGTGCTTACTGCTAAACCTGAGCCCTTGGAAAATGTCAGCACTGGACTTAAACTATTTGGAGAATAGTTTAAGAATAGAGAATTTTTTAACAAAAAATTTTGGAAAGCATTTTCAGGAGCTGAAATCTGCCAAGGTTTTTGTAGCGTATCCAGACACCGTGACATGCTGGTAGCCAAACTAGAGAATATTTGTTTAACTCAAATGATAACATTTGGGTCAAGGTCAAAGAATCAGTTGAACAATATGACTTATTACTGCAGGCTGACCCCAAACCACACTTGCAACTGCACAGAGGAAGGAGGAGCAGGAAACAGAAAGCTGAAGGGGCAAGTCTCATTCTCACACTTGCCAAACACATCACTTTGGCAAGTCACCCAACTTGTCTGTGCCTCAGTTACACTGTCTGAAACCCTGAGATAATAACAATAGTCACCTTTGAAAAAAAAAGTGAGAGATCCTCAAACAAAAGCGGCGATAAGTGTGAAATATTCATTATAATATTAAAGAACAGATGGCCAAAGCAGAGATCCAGTTAAAAGGAGTGCACAGAGTTATAAGAAAGCTCTTGGTGTGACGTGTGCGCTTTACGATGTGCCTTCCCTCAGACAATACATGATGAGTCGGCTGCAGCAGTTTATGTTCTGGATTAGAGCATACGCATAAATAAAGCTACGTTTTTATGTGATCCCAACAAATAAATGGGAAGCACGGACAGGAATGTCTAGCTGATGGAAAAATGAGACACCACAAACAAACCACAGCTTGATGATAAAAAAAAAGAAGTCCAAGATTTATATGGCACAGCTGGCTATGTGTAGTGCTTTTGTAAGCCTACAGCATCTGGTCACTTGTTTTAAATGTCTGAATAGATAGAGGCCTGAACCTTGCACAACTGTGGAAAAAGAGGCAACGTCTCATGGTAAACCACACAGCCATGCATTGCACAAGCCCCTGGTGCATGAGGAGATCTGCCTGACTCAAACACCAGGTAAGAAGGGGTGGGAGGTCTCCTGCACCACAGAGAATGGCTGTCAGCTGCCTGTCTGTCCTGCAGTCAGGGTATCACAGATATCCACACCTTTCTGAACAAGCTGTGCTGGAACTGGAGCATGTCTTCTGGAAGGATATCCAAGCTCAATTGTAAGTGACAACAACTTTACCATCTAATTTCTGTGAGCTCCACTGAATTAGGGTTATGCTAACATACATCACTGGAGAACCTGGCCCGTTGTCCTTCAGCAGCTCTAAGAGACCACCCCAAAACACCCCAGATGTCCCTTCATGAACATAAATAGTGCTTTTTCATCAGCAAAAACAGGGTGAAATGATAAATGCTGTTGCAGGGAGAGGAGGAAATGGACCCTCTTCATGTTTTCCTTGCAGAGTATTCAAGCCTTCCATTTTTATCAGATTATATTTTTACCTGAATTTTCAAGAGACATTGCACAACAAGCTGTGGGAGAAATATAGTCCCAGCTGTGGTGTGAGTCACTCCACAGAAAGAGGGAGTAGAGCTTTTTGTGCTGCAGGGCAGCACCACCGCAGCAGTAGGGTTGGCCAAAGGGTGGTGAGAAGGGAGAGAGGAAAGTACATTTTACGTCTTTATACGAAAAAAAAATCTATGGAAGGTCAAGAGGTTGAACGACAAGAATAATAAAGAATGTGCAGCAGAAACACACTGAAGACAGCTAGATAAATCCCAAATCTGTTCAAATTGTAGCAGTCAATGGAAGAAGTTTCTAAGACTTAAAATATTTCCAGAGCTTTTAAACCTGCCATGCTCTCACTGGAAAGGCAAGCTGTGGTACACCCAACCTCCTATTTTTTAAAAGTCTCACAAAACCACAAAGGTTTGTGCTCCCTCTGTTGGCTTTAGGAAAGAGATTTGGGTTGGTTTTGTTTTCCTCACAAATATCATCATTCATTTTGTTCTGACATCAGTGAAAGGACAAAAATGCATTTGTGTGATGAGATGTTATTTACACTGAAGTTTCTCTTGTTTAAACAAGAAAATGGACGTGCTAATTTCAGCTCCGTCCCAAATGCAAAGAAAATGAATAAACATTTCATAAACCAACTGCCAAACTGGAGGAAGATTAAAGTATTTCAGTACTGCAGAAGGAAATACTGCAACCAAAAGAGAGATAACACTGCACACAAAAAGTTATGTCTCATATAAGTCAGTTGGTATCTGCAACACTGTTCAGGAGTTTACTGAAGCCTACATGCTTGAAAATGTGCATTGCTCATAGCATTTTCCACTGCACCTACTTTACTTTTAGCATTGAAAAAAAAAATGGGTAAGATGGCAAAGCCCTATTGCAAAACAGAACTAGATGAGTGTGAGTTTGAGATGATATAGAAGACAAATAAGAAAAAATGTGTGACAGAAGGATGGATCAAATTATTGCAATTCTTTTTTTCCTCTGGTGTTAATTATTTACAATGTATGTTTCTTATCTACAATCTGTTTTTCACTGCATCTTTATTCAGCACAAGGGAGCCCTGATCTTGGTGGGTTTTTAGCTGCTAATGCAACACAAATACTAAAATATGGTATCAGAGACACTTGTTCAATCATTAATTTCTAGAAACAGAATGTAAAGTCATTATCTGCAGAATATTAAATGGATTTGGTTTAAATAACACTAATGACTCAGACCCTTGTTGGAATGAAATGGCAACACTTTGGCCTGTGAAGAGGCTGAATTCAAGGTCTCTGTGAGTAACTTATGACCTTACCCAAAACTCCTAATTTAAATGAGTGAAAATGGATAGTGAGGCACTGCTACATGTCAGATGTACCATTTGGTTTGGTAGTCTTGAAAGCAAAAGGTGGCTTTCCAGCCTGCATTCACAACCATAGACTAAGGCATGACATTAAGGCTAAAAACTACTACTAAGGCTATGTAAGTACTAAAGAACAGAGGAGTGGAAAGGGTGGCCAGCCAGCCCTCAGCTCTGAGTATTTGACAGCAGCACCAGTTCAGCATCCCCTATTTGAACTGCCATCCATCCCCTCCCTGCCTGGCTGAACTTGTTTGTTGCTGGCTTCCAGCCCAAGACTTGTGACACTGCAATTAAGCCAGGGTGGCATGTGGAATCTGTAGGTATTTCAGCCATTTTGCCAAAGCTAGAAAAATCCTGACTGAACTGGAGCAGGAAAACAATTTGCTGAAACATCACCTGGAGCAGGAAGTTATTAGATGCTTGAGTGACTTCTAGAACAGAAAACTATGTATGAATATGTACACGAGGCAAAACAGATGTTGTCTTGACCTCTGCACACTGGAATCTTATAGCTGATCTGTTTACTCTCTGCTGTCCATAATGCATCTTTAAGCCAGGTGCTGCCACTTATCAGGTATCTACATCTCTTGTTTAAACAAATGTTAACTGAACTTGACAGCAAAGGGGACCCCTGCAGCAAAATCGGCAGAAGACAGCTTTAAAGCTACCTTCAGTTCTCACTCCTGAAATAACTGAAGTTTTGTGACTAGGTAAGGAGTGAGGGTAGAAAGTTAAACTTTTGACCTCATCTCCATGGGATTTCATACACCGTCTGCCTAGTTCTTCTCTGGCAGGGTGTAAGGCTCAGCTTTGCAGGCAGGAGGAGAGTTGGTATTCAAGAGCTGGCAAGAAGCATGGCATGGTTCTCTTTCCTCTGCCCATCACCCTGTCCTGGGTCCTTTGAACCTCATGAAATCCAGCACATGTCTTTTAGGGCTACCATAGTAACTCCTGCTTTCATCATAACTATTGCTGGCATCATAAAATGTTCCTTGCACTATGACTGATGCCACCTGCTTCCCCCAGGGCCACATCCTTGGCTCCATTGGAAAGAGCTGCAAGAAGGCACTGTTGGAGATGCCATGCTGGCAGGATTACCCAAGCCTATTCTTGAAGCATACAACACAGAATTTCTTGGGGGAAAAAAAAATCTCTTTTAATTGTATTGGAAGGACTGTAATTTTGCTAAAACATTCAACTTTTCTCCAAATATGTTTGTTATGTAATGGGCAGTAATTGTGTCTGGTATCAGAACTTGAAAGTAATCCCAACCTCTGAGACTACAAATTTCTTTTTACAAAGGCTATGTTGCTCACCTCAAAAAATTCTTAGGCTGTACAGAACTAGCAGTGACGTCTGCAGGATGGCACATCTAATTTCTGCCTTAAAACAATGGCCTCAAAGAGGAAGAAATTTGCCAAACTCTGAATAAGATTGATCACAGAAAGAGGTAGAATATCTTTTGCATTGAAACCCACAAATGAATATTAGAGAGAGCAGGGAAGTGCTATGTTAAATGAACAGGGCTACCTAACTACCAGAGGTTTGAAATTCCCTAATGAAATAGAGCCTCATCGAGTTCCCACTGTCACTCTGTCCATTGAACCCTGGTGGAGAAGGAAGGGCATCAAGAGAGAGTTTACTGACCCTCTGGACACCAGCTCAGACTGTGGGCAATGGCTTGTGTGGCCATCAAAGAGAACAAGCAAGCCTGTAGCGGACAATACAGTGAGTAATGCCTGAAACAGGGGCCATCTAGGCTAGGAAGGACAAAATGTTAGGCAGATCAGGTTGTTTTTGAGGATGGGCAGACTTCAGCCATGACAGTCTCATTCCTCATGTGACAAACTCCGCAGTCAGCAGAACTACAGACTGCCAGAAAAAAAGCATCACTAACACTCAGGAGGTTTTTAGAACAGGACAGCTTGTTCCTGCTGCAAAAGTGGGAACACTAAATGAGCTCAATAATTTCAGTCTCTAAACCTGTCGTTACCTGCCCTGCTGCTGATAGTGCTGTTATCTTGTTACTTCTGCATGCGTGCATCCTTCCAGGATTTTAGTGTTATAGCTCTGAAAGGATATCTGGTTTGCTTGAACATCACGAGACTAGAAAGATAAACTGAAACAAAACCCACACCTATAATGAGATGAGAAGAGCCATGAATTTCAATGAATGGAGGCCATACACTCCATGTAGACCTGAGTTTAGTTACAAAACAGTGAACAGCAGCACTAGATCCACTGAAAGTGTATAATTTACCAACCATTGAGGCTTTGTTAATATTCCTCTTTTACAGATTTTTTTTGCACTGTCTGATTAGCTAATTAAAGTTGTAGGCTGTTTCCTTTCAATCAGAACTGTGAGCATGTACCAGGTGCCAAACATCATGACGTGCAGAAAGGCAGGCAAGCTCGGAGAGATGGAGGGGTGCAGGAGAGGCTCAGCCCTCCCAAATTACCCCACTCTCAGTGGGCTAACACATCTGGTTTGGACATTTATCCTGTCCTGGCACAAGGTTCACTGCACCTTGGAAAAGGGGTACGGCACTGGGTGCGACAGTCAGAAAAACAAATATACCACTGGAAAATTTGTATCAGCGTCACATAAGCCTGGTTGGGTTAGATGAGAGGGACAGCCCCTAGATTAGCATCCCTTGGAGCAAACTCATCTCCAAAGAGCTCTTGTTGGATGTGCTGGCACATGAGCAGAGAACTCAGCCTGATCCAGCTGGGCACAGCTTCTTCTACCCTGAAAATCCTTCCTGACATCTTCACCTGGAGCTGTTCACAGCATTCACCACTGAAAAGCAGGTTTTCATTGTTAGCAAGAAACTGTCAGTAAAGAACTGATTGACAACCCCTCATAGAGCAGAACCAGCCCCAAAATAGGTACAGTTTCCTGGCTGTGCAGCACTGCCTTCTGCTTAAGAGAAGAAAAGAATATTTGGAGCTCTTTGGGATCAACCGGATCACTGCATTCTTCATTGTGCTGCTTAGCAAATAAGCTGGGTATGTCCTGAAAAAGGTGAGACAAATCTTTGGCCTGAAAGCTGATTAGAAGGTACTAGATCAAGATATAAATGTACTTGATACATTTACAGGTACTTAGTTTAAGATTTACATGGAAGATAGGATTTCAAATTCCGTGTTCTGAGCTAGGAATGTTTGATTTCAATTCTAAAGAAGGTTTATAGGTAAAGAAATAATAGCGCCTCCAAGATGCATTTGGCTGACTTAAAGACTGCAAATGAGGGACAGTCTGTAACAGGGTTGGCTGAGGTAAAAGTTTCCCACTCCCCTTCCAAAATCCCTGGAAATTACTGTTTAAATAGAATTCTGCTGAGTTATCTGTTTAAAAGAATGAATTGAAAAAGGCAGTGTGGTGTAAAGCAGGGAATTTTTGATCTACTGGTAAGGTGACCAAAGTACAAGACAGCAGAGAGGAGATGATCAAGGCAAGGCAATCTAGGACTTCTAAATTTAAGGATAAGCTGCAAAATGCTCTGCAGAGGTACAGAAAAACCTTTAAATATTTAACTATAGTTGTTTTAAATGCAGATTGGGCTACATTTTCTTGGCATTGTGGATTTTTTTCCATTTCAAGGAAGGCAAACCTCCTGGAATCTTACCAATAGCCATGAAAGATTTAAAATTTGAGTAACTGTGGTAAGAATGTGTATAGCTGATAAATAGGAAGAAAACATTTGGACTGTCTTACCATTCATCCTAGTGCTCACGAATTTCTTTATCTAAAATTATGGCAACTGGAATAGACCTAAGCTAACATTAAAATATTTAACCGAGAGTTCAAACACACACATTTTACACAGTGGTAGTTATATTTCTTTTGCCCAATGGAGCTCACAATGATAGTTTGCTTACAACCAGAGGGATCCAAAAAGAAATAATGCCAACACACTCAGCATATTTCTAAAATATTTTTTCCACTAAAATGCGCGTCATTCCAGAAACGTGTCTGAGTGGTTATATTTTGGGTGAGGAACAAAATAAAGAAAAAGTGTCAAATACATCTTTACACTACAATATTTCACAGCCTATTATATAAGATGGTTATTTACACAAACAGAAGCTTAATATGTGCAAAAAGCAAGGGGGGGAAACCTTATATTTAGGATTTGCTAGATCAAACCAGCAAAGCTACAGGTAAACTGGATAAGTTGTTTAGGTCAAACTTGGTCATCATGCTGGCTAAATCTTGAGCTGGCATCACACCAGTGTAAAATTTCTCCTTCCCTTGCAAAGGCTTCCACATTCATTGGACAGATGTGTAATTTTGTACATTTGTTGTGTTCATCATGCCTGATTTTTAACTCAGATGACACAACCGCCCCTGCAAGTCCCTGCTTTGACTACATCCATCAAACCACAAAACTACTTGTTGTTCTCAGGTGGAGCAGGATCTGTGCACCCCACAGGGATGAATTCACACTCCCTGCTTCTCCTCAAGTTTGGCAAGACTGTGATGGGGCTGTGTGTGTGTCAGGCCACTGTAAACCCCTGAGCTTCACCTTCTGGCAGTGACTCTGGGAGAGCCACATCTACCTGTCAGGGTGCTCAAGGCCCAGCTTCACCCTCTGCCCTGGGAAGGGCTCTCTGGTCCTGCTGACAGATCCCTGGTTCATGGCTTGCCTGGGGTGCTAAGCAATTCTTGCTACCAGAAGTTTCTGTGGCTGGAAATTAATTTAGCTCAATAGGTAACATATGACTGCAGGAATTTTGGCAAGAGAATTAGGAGTTAAAATAAGAAAGAGCACAGGGAAAAGGTTACAAGGGCTAGTCCAAAGTGATGCTAAAGGCTTTACATGGCTATGAATAAAAAGGAGCTTGTAAATAGTGGTTTTGATAGTCTTTTCTGAGGCTTAAAAGTGACATTTCCTCTACTTCACCTTACTGCAATAATAACACACATTTGCTTTGCTACATTTTTCTAGAAATCTTGCAGGACACTGAGAGCTGACTATAACCTATTCATCCTTTCTGCATGCAGAAGAGTGTGTTCTTGGGCCTTTAAAAGTTTTCCATTTGGGGGAGTAGAAATGTCTCCTCTAAGACCCAATTAATCATTGCACGCTGTGAGGCACCTCTAATGTACAGATTTAACGAGACAAGCCTTCCTGGTTTAGTTTTTTCCACCTTTGAATAAGTACTCCTTGACACATAAAAATCAAATGTAAACAGCACTAGGACCAAAACCCATGTTCTTGGAACCGCACCTAATTTAGAACTGTAAGAACTTGGGAATGTTTATATTTCATCCCCAAAGTCTTCATCTGTTTATATCTAAGCTGCAATCTGAACTTAGACACAACTACAAGGCTCAGTGAAATAGGAGAGTGTTCCCTTGAGCCATAGTCCTGGAAATCCACCATCTTTTTTCTTCATTAATATCTTATCTAATCCCCATTTAGTAAGAATTTAGCTACTTTTATCCTGATGTGAAACTTCAGGGCTGCCTGTTTCACTCTGCTGCCTGCTGCTTCTAAATACAGCAGTGCTGGTGGCGGAGGTGGTGATTGTGAGTCATAAACACTCTGTCATTGTAACATGTCAGATTTGTCCAAAAGAAACATATTTTTGTATCTTAGATTATTTTATTATTAGTTTAAGAAGGTTCGTTTAGCTCCTAGCAAAGCCACGAGGAAGAATTATGCACTTAAGCAGTTCTATCTCAGATGTGTAATGCCTTGCAGTCATTTAACATGCTGAGACAAACAAGAGAATCCCCAGAGTGCTCATCTACTATGGGACTTATTTCATACTGCATCAATAATGTAAATTGAGATGTGAAGATAGCTCCTTGTTTTTCTAAGGTATGATCGCACTAGTGCAGACAACATCCACTCAGCTTCACTAGAAACATTGGAGTCAGCTCCCTGATAAAAACCTAGCCCATTCTTTATCTGAGCAGTAGAAAAAATTATACTATCAACAGGAAATTGTTAGGAGCAGCCTGGCTTTGTGAGATCAGTTGTTTGCTGCAATGTTTTCCAAGCCTCAGGTGAAGTGTTGGAAAACCCACTGCAGGGTTAATATTTCTCTCTAATATTACTTCAGATATTACTTTTTGTTCTTCTCAATGAACTACCCTTACTTACATTTAATCACTGTGGTGAACAGCAATTCATATAAATAAACCTCACACAAATTAATTCAGCTGGATTTTTTGAATCTGTAACGGCTCACCCATGAAAAACTTGTATCATCTTACCTCGATACTTTTGGACAATTGAAGGCTACTTGGTGGATAATGGAAGTCAACAAGAAATCTTGTTTTTTTCTCAGTTTGACCTCTTATCTGCCCTAGTAAGACATGCAGCATTATGCCTAGTTAACATCCTGGTGCAGTGCCTGTATCTGCTATTGTACAATACATCGAACAAACATAAAAGACATCAATCAAAATCCTCAAAATGTCTTTTTCTGCCAAGATGCATAAACGTTTCCTATCTCCCATCAAATTATTTTAATTACAGCTGCTGAGCTTCATAATTATTTTTAGCCAGGCTGGTTTTTCTGTTGTTATTGAACATATGATATGCAATATATTGCATTTATACATCCTACTGGATTTTGTTATGGCAGAGCGACTCCTGTAGCTGAGATGGAAATTGTTTTTGTGTTGTGAAACCATTTGACCTTTTGCTGGAAATTTTCCAGCATCTTTAGTATCTTGCTGAAGATTTGAAGAGGGCAAGGCAGAGAGAAAAGAAAATTTTGTATGTTCTCTCTGCTTGTTTCCTTCTATGGTTTTCTTCATCTCCCCAAAATGTTTCATACTGATGATATTTTACAAAAATCCTATAGCTCCAAAACAAATAAAACTGAAACATGATATGGACAGATTCTTACTGACAAGAGGCACCAAATCAGTTGGTTTTTTTTTTCCATGACTTGCTATAACCGAAGATCATGGAACCGGGATCTTTCTCTTTGTTTTCAACTACACATCCTTAACTTTGCTTCATTTTAGGGTCTCTCCCTGCAGGCACTAAAACAGAAGGTAATTGCTGAAAGAAATGAAAAGAAGTAAGCCTGGTTTCAGCTGAGTAAAACCAATTGGGTTTCAAATTTACACCAGCAAGAACCTGTATGTGTGAGTGCTACAGAAACACACACCATTTATAACACGACAATAGAGATCCTCTTCTGAAAGGCATTGCTAAATGTGCAAGTCACTTAGCCAGGAAGAATTTGTATTGCATTTCTGAAAGCAAAATTACAATAGCTGACAAAACATGAAAGTTTCATCATGGTGGATTAGAATGCGCACGAGGAATTCAAGGGAATTTATCGTTACTCAACATTTCAGCTGACGCTCTTTAAAGCATCTTTGGGGAGCAGATTTGTCTCTGCACTCTGTAGAAAACCCATGTGCATAAAGAGGTTGGATTACAGAAACCTAGTAAATAATATAACAAACAGCTAGTTAGGCTCTACGGCCCGAAGAGCAAATATGTGTTGTTCTTACACTGCTGATCCCCAAAGAAACTATCTTTCTTTACAGCTGAAATACCTGTTTATTTGCCCAGGAACTTCCATGACAGGAAGGGATTAGCAGTTGATTTTAAGATTCCTTGTCCCTCCCTGCTTGTCACAGACCATGCTTGAGCAGGTTTCTTTACATTTCAATACATAACAGAGTGCTTGCAGATAGCAATCTTGATGCCACCTCTCCCTGTCAAGTAAGAAATGCTCTCAGCAGTTATGATTTCCAAAGATCTGTCAAAAAAAGGCTAAGAAAAGTACACAGCTGATATTTCTTAGACATGAAAGATTAAAAATATATAAACAAACAAACAAAAAAAAGTCATTTCAGCTGAAAGGATGCCAACTGGCCTTGGATAAGGTCAGGAAAAAATTTAGCAGCCTTAATGCATTATTAAGAAAGACACCAGAGAGAAAAGGGAGGACATTCAGCTCCCAGTCAAGTAAACACTAGTCAAAGGTACAGCATGAAAACCCTGGGGCTAGATACAGAATCACAGGATACAAACAAACTTAAGAAAACAGATGGAATGTACTGTCCTAAGTTCATGCTGAAGCACGTGGCACCTAATCTAGCAGCTTTCAGACTATGCTTCATACTGCAGCATAAATGGGACATTGCAGTAAGCTTTTAATGTCATTAGCTTTCCTTTTATTACTCCAAGACATTTTAATTATTAAACCAAAAGGAACATGGCAACGCTTTGTGCAATCTTTTAGGGAATAGTTCTTGGCCTTGTACCATGTGTCATTAGCACACACTGGGAGGAAAACAGTTGTTTCTGCAAAGCTTAGGAGCAAAACAATGTTTGGAAGGGTGGTAAACAAACTTGAGAAAGAGGATACTGAAAATGGACAAGACTGACCATAAAACATCCGAAGACAAAACTAGGAGTTAGACGTGTGACCTTGTATGAATTTACACATCTAGTTATAAAAGTGTGAAGGCCACAGACTCTAAATGGGGAACTCTAGTTCTACAGAAGACACGGGTATGATCCCTTCAATATTATATCCAAGTATTGAGCTGTGAGCTATAGAACAAATCTATTCTAAGATGCTCAGACAGGAGTATATTTAGCAGGTGCACTTTATTTCAGCCTGCTGTTGCCTCTGTGAGAATAGTGTGGAGTTCTGGATCCTCACTTTGAAAAATTAGGCAATTATTGTAGAAAGTCATAGGAAACATTAAAGAAATTGAAAAAGATGCTGTCTCATGGAAAAGCTCATTTAGCCTAACTCCGACGGGATCACGGAGCAACTTTATCACAGTCTGTAGAAATTGGATAATGCACTTAAAGAAAGTTCCCTGACCACTCGCCAGCCTCATCTCAGGTTGCAGTGGATCCCCAGTTGCTGGAAGTTTTTAAACTGTGATTTTAAAACTGAAACCAACCTAAAAATTTTGTCTGTTTCTGGCATTTTCAGGCCTGGGTTACACAGGAAGTCTCAGTGGCTGCATATGCTGCTTCCCCCTGTCCTTACCTGTGTTTTACTGCCCAGCATTTCCAGTTCTCACTGATGATCCTGAACATTTTTGATTTGCAAGAGGCCCATTAAAAGACCGTGTGCTACAGCACCAACTCACACCTGTCACCCATGGTGGGCAACTGCTCCCAGCACCAGCAAATGCTGCACAGTAGGATTATCCTAGGATCAGTCTTACCCTTCTGCACATGGTCACCCTATTCTGCTCCCACTGGATGTGGGCAGGGGCTGCTTTCAGTGCCCGGGATGCCTTTGCACTAAAAAAGAGCTCAAATTTTTCCTAGATAAGAAAAATCCTCCAGTGATCCCAAACTCTCCTGCCCCACAGAGAATATTCTCCATACCATCTCCAGGAAGGATCCCTGGAGCACAACCTCCCATCCACCTCTTGGGAAAGCAAACAAATGAGGATGTGGCCCCACGCCCTACTATCATATATAACACTTTTAATCATCTTACCTATGAAAAGTGCCGTGTAAGCTCTTTTTATCTCCTGGCTAGTTTCATATTAATATATTATCTCCCTGCAACTCGTGACTACTTCCAGCTAGTGCCAGAGAAATAGGAAACTGTTTAGATGCATTCTCCTGTTCCTATGGCAAAAATCAAAGGAAGGAAAGGCAAAAGTATATTACAGAGAATTGAAAACAGGTACCTTTTATTAATGTAGCTGATAGTGCTGTACAGTTCACTGTTCTTGTTTAATTGGGCTACATATTGATTCAATTGTGGCAATGCAACTAGACAAATGTTCCTTAATTACATTTTAAATTCAGCTTTCTGGGGCTGAAGGTGCTTTTGAGAGCGACACGGAGCTGCAGCCTCAGCGCAGCACGGGCTGGCTTCAAGTTGCGCCAACGCTGAGCGGTTGTGCCCAACGCTGAACCGCGGCAAAGCCTTAATTAAAATAAAAAGCAGCTCTGTAATGATATTTACATGACATTCAAAGTGCTCTTTGTTCTCACCATAAAATACGTTCCAGATAATTCCACGCTACCAACCGTAGTTCCCATTATTCAATTTTGCGATTTTTTTCTCATGTAAGCAAAGTTTTTTGTAACATGTTCGCTAATTATTACTTTTGTAGGGAAAGGTTCAGAAGTATTTAGGCTCCTAGGAGAGTGAAGACAAATGCATTATAGAAATAACGCATTTAGCCTCCAGGAGTAGCCCTCAGCTCACTTATAAAAGCTCTTGCCAGTCAAATCTACAGAATACAATTTGATTCAACTCTGGGGGAAGAAAGAGAAACACTTGCCTGCCTTCAAAGTTCAAGCAAAGATGCTTGAATTGCAGCTGCCAAGATGGGAGGTGGCAGAAAATGGAGGACTTGAATCTAGGGGGAGAATAAGTAAAAAAAATATTTATACATTCTGTCGTTCAGCTCTAATTGCTTCAAAGATTATTTATTTTTCATTTTTTTGGAAAATAGCTTGCAGCTTCTTAACATATTTTTCAAAGAAGGAGCTGGAAGGCATAATAAAAAGCAAGCAGGGATATGCTTTCCGAATAGACTGAAATAATTAATGTGAGAATGCTTCCGCTTGAGCATTTTTTATGAACAAAAAATACATTATTTTTGCTTTTAAATTGGAGATAATTTGTTACACGGAAGTGGTGGTTTCTTTAATCTTGAAATAATGCTAATTACAATGGTATTTGGGATCTGAATTTCTGCAAAGCTATTCCCTCGTTTGCTGCTGACATAACGAAGTTGCTAACAGACTTCAGAGGCTTGTGGCACAGCCCCACTTTGTTTGCCTGTTGTCCCTCTTGGTTTTCCAGTCCCAAACCTCATTACTCCCCTGATTTGATTATGTGGGGGTTTCATCTCCTCTAGCTCACACTCACTCCACCAGCAGCTGGCTGGAACAATCCATGGTTCAAACACAATCGTCACAAGGTTCTTCATTAAGAGCAGCTCTTCCCAGAGTGTGACCAAAGCTCACAGTCACAGCTAAGCCCAAAGGAACAACAGCATCACCCCAGACTACACCACACCACAGCACATTTCCAGGAGGAAGGTAGGAAGGTTTTGTCTGTTTATTTTCCACTGAAAAGCAGCTTTTACTTATTTTACTGTGGGATTGCCAGGGAGCTTAGTCATGGAGCTGCACTGGGCACCTGCACAAACACAGACAGAAAGCAAACCCAATCTTCGTTCTAAAATCCTGTAGTCAAATTGTATCTCTGACCAGTTACACGGGTGTGCCTGGACACTCCCTTAGCACCCCTTTGATTTCAAATCAAGGTCAGTTTGATTCAGCAGAGAGATGGATCCTGAGGCTTGAGGTCCTGCCCTCCCTTTCCATGGGCTCTTCTCAGAGGCGTTTGCCGCACTGTGGGGCTGCATGGCAGGAATTCAGTGGGTGTATTTACCTGCTGGAAAGCAAATGCAGACACTGTTTCTGCAGCCACAGAGTTTCATTTGGCAGAGAAACAGGTGCTTATCCACCAGGCAAGGCCGACACTCCCTCATCTCTGCTCAGGGCTGAGACACAAACAGAAACAACGCGTCGCAGGTACACGGACGCGCCGCGTTCCTTTCTCCAGGCATCTTTCATTATTCAGCATGTTTTCAACACTGAACAACAAATTGTTAGTGGTATAACAAGACAGGAACACGTGTTTGGGTACAGTGTGCTACCTGCAAAGCCTGGCACTTGCTCTGTGGAGCTGCAGTTCCCCACTCTAACAGGGTCAAAGCAGCAGCCAAGACAGCAATGAAGCTTCTGGTGGTGTTGAGAACAGGGAGATGAGAAAGTGCTGCATTTTTCAAGGAATGGAGATGATGAGCATCCCTATTTTTCTGTCCTTTTGCAGGGCAAATGTTACCTCTCTTCCATAAAATACATATACAGTCCAGAACAGAGAGCCAGGTGAGGTCTTAGGTAAAATGATTTCCAGGTTCTAGACATGAGTTACCAGCAGGCTGACAGTGTTATTCAATGTGATCAAAGGAAAACCAGGGAGCAGAGGGAATTGATTACAATCAATTTTTTTTTAGCTGTGCAGAGATTAGTGGTGGGCAAAACATCTGCAATGATAAGTCAGGAAAGCAGACCGAGCTTTTATTTTGAAAAGTATTACCTGGGCCTGAGCTAGGAAGATGCACAGACCTGTGAATCATCAGCATAGAGGTAGTAGTTAAATTCATGTTTTAAGATGAAGATGGATAAGGCCAAGCCTCTAAAATAAAATCAGAAATAGATTTGAAAGGTGAACCAGCAGAAAATGGAGATGTAAGACTAAGAAACAAGTTTTAAGAAGGGTGCGGATTGAGGATATCAACAGTTCAAGGTAGTCACAGGTTCTAGGAAGGTTATTCCTGGTGCACCCCTCTGCCCTACAGCAAGATCAATTATCCTCCTGTCTTTCCTTTCAGAAGTCTGTCTGCCCTGCTCTGGATGGCCTCCAACAGCAGAGATCCCACAGCCTCTGCAGGCAGTCTACCTTAGTGCTTTATTATCCTGATTGTTATGAAAGTTTCCTGATGTCTAACCGGAATCCTTCGCTGTAATTTAAGCCCATTATGTCATGTCCTTTCCATTATGCACAGATTGTTTCTGTCTTCCCTGCCGCTGTTTCTTCTGTAATTACTTACATGTCCCCTCTCAAGTGCTTATTATTTAAGCTAAACAACCTCGTTCAACCAATCTGTCCTGCTAGCTCGGGGTTTGGAGATGTTGTGTTCAGCCTCCTCTCCAAACAAACGACAACTTCTCTTGAAATAGGGAACACAACCCAGGGAAAAGGGCATGTACAGAGAAAAGTTCCCACTTGTCCCAGTGATAGGTCTGTTTGAACACTGCATAACAGCAGAATATCATCTGGACCCTCAGCCAGGCTGTGATCACTGATACCAAATCAGCCAGTTTCTTTCTGTGTGTAATTGGGTAGCTTGTTATGCTTAAATACCATTGATTTGCATCCATAAGGCTTGTATTTCTGTGCTCAACTGCAACCTGGGCAGGAGTCTGTTCAGAAAGAACATTTAGCTGAGGATAGAGTGCATCTGTCCTCTGTATTTCCTACACATTGATTTTTGATATTGTTCCTTTGGAGAAAATGATAAAAAGCTATCAATCCAGAATCAAATTATTTTTCCATCAGACTTTAATGCCAATTGCATCTGGGCCCAAAAGTTGTTTAAATTTCTGTTATTTACAGACTTCTGGAGTCTCTGAAATATTCAGAATGACATTCTATAAATAATATTTTCCATTTTTTTCCCTGCAAGTTTCTTTCAGGAAATAGGATACTCCTCTATTTTATATGTTTATATTTGTTTAAAAATATGAGCCTTGGTGTTTTGAATCTATCAGTCTCTGCAAAAATATTTTCCATTACCAAAAGAGCATATTCATGTTTTCTTATCTAAATGCCCCTTTCAACAAACATCTACAGGAAAGTATAGACTCCCAACTCATGCAGTGGCCCAGCATGACTTGATATTGTCCCCAAACCATTTTTCCCATCAGACACTCAGAGCAGCAGCTGAATCTGTTGGAGTAAACCAGCCCACATTTATAGTTTTCCTCTTTTTTTTTCTAGCTCTTAGCTTAGAAGTCTACTCCTGTTGGCAACCCTTACTGCTGTGTAATAATTTACCAGCTACCAGCACCCCAGCATGCCTGTGATGGTGTAGTTGCACAGCCATTAGTTTCTATTCTGCAGTGGCAGGATGTGACAGGGAGTCTACGATTTTGGATGATTCTGGTGTCAACTAACTGTGACACTCCATCAAACCCTGCATCCTTAATGTCATGGAGAGTTACATCCTTTCATGGGTGATAAAGCCTGGGCATTCTGACAACCCTGGTTTAAGTGTCCTCGTTGGCCTCGCTAGGCTCATGTCACTTCATTGTTTTATAACTTAAATTGTCTCATATTGAAAATGAGTATTCGATTTGAGATTTTATTGTTAACCTTTAAGGGCCTTGGAGCTCAAAGTCTACTCAAGAGGTAAGTGAAGTTTATGCTCCAATTCTTAATCTACCTTCAGTTACAGACTTCTGCACATGTACCCCATTGCTTCCTGATAGCTGTCTGAAAACTTTCTAGTTTTTAGTGACAGAATGGAATGAATGTGGATCTTCAGCTGTTCTCAGGGATGTTTTTAAAGATGGGTTCATTTTTCTTCTGTTTGTTTGAATCTTGCCACTTGTTTCACCTTAAAATTTTATGTTAGATCTGGAAAGAATTGTGCTTGCCCAGCCTCCTCTTTGAGGAAAATGCTGTTAAAAAACAAAAATTCAGTGAAGCTTCCAAAGGGCAAATGCTAACTTTCAAATTGAAAATGCTTTAAATTTTAGTTTATAAGAGGAATCTTCTTTGTTCTTCAAGTGGTCATTTTTCTTTTTATTAAAACCTGTTATTATCACAGAAAGCATTGCTCTTTGTGAAATAACATTTCAGTAGTCAAAACCCCAATTTTCCCTAAGGAAATATTTCAAGGGAAAACTTTTTACATGCCCTACTTAGCACCAAGTCTTCCCATTTAAACACCTCCACAAGTGGCCAAAGTTTCAAAAGAGATGCTCTTCCACTTAGGCACCTGAAGGAAGTGTTTGAATTCTGAGCAGCTTTTGAAACATCAGGCCACCTTGTTTGAGGTGTGCGAGAGAAAGACGTGCCCTTTTCAAGATGTAGCTCCAATGATGGGTCCTTAAGAACTTTTGAAAAATTCCCCTTTAAGAAAAGGAGGATTAGATCAAGGTGTGAATATTCCAGGCATAAATACAGCTATAACTCTGAAATCCACCCCTATTGCACGTGTTTGTATGGTATTACAGCTTGTTTTATCTTTGTGGTTTCAGTGCAAGTGTTTTACATATGGACTTGAATGGATTACAAATCAGCTGCTTTCAGAACAGCACAAAAATTGTTGCTGTTGGGAAAGGTGTTGTTTTTGTTGCACAGAAACACACCTAATTTTCCTTGTGCAGTTGAGCTTTCTTGAGGCCAGGGCTGACATCCAGCATGCCATCAGGTATGGAAAGAGGTCCATCATGCTCCAAGCTGGCAGAGAGCTTGCAAGAACTAAGCTTAAAGAGAAGTGGATCCAAGCCAATCCCACTGTCAGCTCTCAGATCTACTCTCCTGTTCTTCCCCTGGAACAAGTAACCTTTTGCCCTTCCATTTTGTAAGGCATAAACTAACTTCTTAATTAGGATTATTTTTTCCCCCACTGGAAAATGTATTAGCAAAGATTATTGTCAAAGCATAGAACTGTTTCCTCTTTATCTGGCACAATGCTGCTGTAGAACAACCAAGAGGTTCACAGAACTCTCTACATCAAGATGCTGTGCAGTATTTGCAACAACGGCTCAGAGAATACCATGAAATTGGGTGGTTTCAGTCATGCTAAAGAACCCTCCTCCTTCTTTCTTTGTATCCCCCCTCCCTGTTTTAATTCTGCCGTATCATGACCCATCAAGCTCTATTATTTTTCCTCAAACAATCAGGTCTGGACACTCCACAATAAACCAAACGGTTGCTGAGAATATTAGTTTGGATACACTTCATGTGATGCTAAGAAAATGTCAAACTTGAGGAAGGTTTCCTTCCATTTCCACAAGTCAACAAAACCTCATTGTCAATAACATCAAGGACTGTTGACAGATCTAACAAAATCAACATAGATTTATTTTCAGTGGCCATTGCCAAGCAGAGATCAGCAAGAGATAACCACCCCTATATTAAACACACATCTAAAGCCAACATGGTGGGGGTGAAGGATGCTTGTGAAAGACATAAACAGCCCTCTCCTGCTTGCATCATCCCAGAGATACTATGGAGATTAAAAATTCCTGTCAATATACGGGCTAAAATCACCCACTGTGAACAAACTCATGAATTACAAAGAACAGGCCATAGCATCAACAAACCAGAAGATTTTATCATCAGAGTGCTTTGGTGGCTCCTGTTTGCTGTAAACTCTTGTCACACCAAGCCCAATGAAGCCAACAGCATCAAACAAAAATGCAGCAAGGACACATGTGAAACTGGGAGGGAGGTTTTCCCATACATCCCTGCTAGGAAGACACCAAGGCTGGTTTTGTGCTGCAGTCAGAAGGGTGATCTGATAAAGCGCTTTGCTGAGAGCCCTTCTGCAGATATAAGCCCATCTGCTCCAGAAACAATGCACAAGGAAAAGCAAGGCAGACCCCAAACAAACAAGCAACCTTTGGCTCATCAGGATGTATGAGGGAAGAGTTTCGACTGGGTATAGTTAAACTGATTACCAGAGCTGTTTACATATGCTTGCATATAATGATTTTCAGGTGGTCAGTGCAGATCAGACACTGGACACAAACTGATTTTCCTGCTGTTCCTAGGTGCTGCATTTAGAAGTGGCACTCTCTTGGCTGCTTTCCAAACTCCACAGATCCTCCTGAACGATTAACCTACTCTTCAGTGGAGAAGATAAGTCTGGTGATGAAAAAAAAGAGTACTAACACGTTCTCTTTGATTTTGAGTAGATCAGTTCAACTGAATTCAGCTGACTCACCAGGATTACCAAGGTGAGGGTGGAGATGCTTTTCCACTTTGGCTGAGAGACAGTTTGGTTGGAAGCAGAGCTGTGTTCTTTGAGGACTGCAAAGTATCTGCCAGCAGTACATCTACTACTCATCAGCTAAACCATCAGTAAACATTGACACTGATGAGTTCCTAATTTGGAATTATTTCCCCTATATGACAGAGCTCATGTGTGCTCATGTATTTCTTGACAGGAAATAATGCAAACCCGTGGGTTTGTAGTTTGGCTTCTGCAAAGCTCCAGTGATTCTCAGCTGGTTTGGAGAAACAAAACACTCCTGGTCAAAACACTACTGACCTGTTATCTCAAGGAGATAATTATTAATAATTATCTCAAGACCAAAATTTTGGTGATTGCTTCTATCCATGGCTCCTGGTGAGTGACATTTTATCAGCTGACATTAAAGGGCATACCGAACAATATTAAATTTAAAATTAAATTTAATAATTTAAAATTTTCATAATGAAATAATTTTAATAAAATAATTTAATAATAACATAAAAATTTAATTTTCATTTAAATTAAAGAATTTAAAACTGGCAAAGCCAGACACCCCTTAAGTAAGAACATAAGAAAGGCCATGAGAAGTGGTAGAAAAGATCTTTCTAGCCTGGTATTTCATTGCCAGGGCTGAGAGGAGAGGCTCTGGGGAAATGTGCCTGAAGAGGACAACCACATGGTGCCTTCTGGAGATGCTCCTGGGGCAGCGAATTGTAGAAGTGTTGTTAGGAGGAAATTTTCTGTGGCACAAGGTTTAAATTTGATATTAGGAAGAAATTCTTCTCTGTGAGGGTGATGAGGCCCTGGCACAGGCTGCCCAGAGAAGCTGTGGCTGTCCCATCCCTGGAAGTGTGCAAGGCCAGGTTGGATGGGGCTTGGAGCCACCTGGGACAGTGGAGGGTCTCCCTGCCCATGGCAGGGACACAGAATAAGCTTTAAAGGTCCCTTCTCACCCAGGCCATTNAAGACCAAAATTTTGGTGATTGCTTCTATCCATGGCTCCTGGTGAGTGACATTTTATCAGCTGACATTAAAGGGCATACCGAACAATATTAAATTTAAAATTAAATTTAATAATTTAAAATTTTAATAATNATTCAGGCATCTTCCTGTTTGACCTCCTGGCTGAGCTAAACATTGTCTTGAACTACCTCTTTCACTTTGTCTACTTTCTTTTCAAATTACTCTCAGTAACTTTTATTAAATGATTACACATACAATTTAAAAATCACCTGGTTTGCTAAATGCCACCATCTGCCTTCTAGATAAAAACCAATAATCCTTGGTGTTTCAATCTAAAATTTAATTTTGTCTCTGAATTTATTTTAATTTCCTCAGCACTTCTGGATTGCCCTTATTACACGTAGCAAAAATCTTATTTCCAGTCTGGCAATAGTCCAGAAGTACCTGCAGATTTAAGAAAAGGATTTCGTCCTCCACACCTTGTCCCCATCCCCTTTTCTTGCCCCAGAGGATTGATCACCCAGGGATGGACAGATGGTCCCTGGATGGCTCCAGTGGGTGCTGAAGAGTTTTGAAATGCAGGACTCCTGCTATACCCATCCCATTTCTCCCTTCAGTACAGGCAGCCATAGTGGAGAGCAGTTCAAAAGCAGTTTTCATTTAAGCAAAGCCAGAGTAAAAAAAAACTGGAGAGTAAAATGACACTAAAGTACTCCACAAACCCCAGTTCTCCACTTAAAAGTGGTCACTCAAAGGCACTACAAGGGTAATAGCAAAAATGCCTGGCCATTATCCTGCCACATTGCTGCTCTTTCCTGTTCTCTCTCTGTTGGGACTGATCCTATTAGTTCCTTTAGGAAAGCAGAGATGTGACTGCAGAGCACTTTGGTGAGGTGGCCAGGGCAGGGACTCCTTTCTGCAAGGATTATAAATTCTTGAGCTCTGTCCCAGAGGTAAATAAGTTACTGCAGCAAGCAATACTGCTCATACATCAGCCTTCTGCTCTGCAAGTTGCATGGTATCATTTGTGTGGGGCCGTGACTTAAGAACCCCAGATCTTCTGATGGTCACAAATGGACTGGAAATAGCAGATGCATTTTTCACAGTAGTTATTGCATGTCTGGAAAAAAGATTGCTGAGACAAACAGCGAACTACAAGGATCAGAGTCATCTCTGCTGACTACAAAGGGCCCTAAATGCAGTGAGAGCACACACTGGATGAGATTCTCCTGCTTTGTGCACTGTTACAGCCTCCAACAGAGCTGTGAGAGTCCCTTTCTCTCTGTCATGGAAGCACTCAGGCTGGTGCTGCAGAAAGATGTTAACCATCTGAAAGGAAAACCCCTGTTCCTTGTGGAAAACCGCCAGGTGTGGGATAATCAAACAGCATTTTGTGAGATGACAGATTTAGTTTCAGAGGTTCCAGCTCCTGTTCCCTGTCTGCACTGTGTGGATGGAAGGATGGTTTAACTGAACCCACAGAGAGCAGACAGGTACAGGGCTGATGTCCCTGGGACCTACCTGGAGGGTGGGCAAAGAGGACTTGGGCTTCCAGTAAGCTTAACCCCTCCACGAGTGTAAATTGATCACTCCACATTAAAAAAAAGAAAAAGCCAATTTTGCATCTGACCCGCTCACCCCCGTATGACGACATGACATCTTAAAATCATAGTGAGTATTAGAAAAATTATGTTTTAAATATGGGCCTTTGTATCTTTTATCACATTCTCTTCTGCTGTGCTTATTACCTAATAACTTTTGACACTAGTGATTAAATGTAAAATTTTTACGTTTTATGATTCTATTTCAAATACACAATTGCCAGCATATATATCAAGGCCAAAAATAGGTTCTTCTAAAAGAATCTGTAATTATATTTGTGCATTAAAATGTCAGCTGTTTAAAATGAGTGATTTCAAACAATATTTTTATGTAATTGTTTTAAAAATCAAACTATTAATCAGACTTTATTGTCAATCTCAACTAATGGCTCACTTTTCAATGTTTTAGACCACTCAGGATATTCTCTAACTTGAATAATCTTTATCAGCAATTTAAACAGTTATTTAAACAACAACCACAACTCAAATGGTGACCACACTCAGTAAACAAAATCTCCTCAAACAGCAGAACTTGGCCTAGGGTAGGAGTAAAATCCATCACTGAGAAAGCACTTTGTGGTTTACAGTTCTGTGCAACACTCAAAATATGAGAGAAAGGAAAAATGAGACCTTTCTGGAGGAGGTCAGGAGCAGGAAACTTAAAATTTTGTTTCAACAATGATTTATTTTTCTGGCCTCTGTTTCCTAGATCTTTTTTATACACTTGCTTAGGAGGCCAGATCTCTCTTCCAGTCAATAATATATAAACAAAATAATCTTCAAGTCCTGTTCTTCCCTAAAATGGTGTTGCTTTTGCACTCAGTACATGTCACAGAGCCAAGCTGGATCCCTGAGTCAGTGATGTTGCTGTTTACTCAAATGCCACTGGGTATACGAATCACATTTGAAGTAACGGATATTTTTAATATCCCAGATGATGAGCTCACATAGCACAATAATTTCAGGCCAACAGCAAATCCCAAAGAATTTAGGATGTGGCAGCCAGTGAAGATGCTTGGCTGGAACACCTCGAGAAGAATGATTCAAAACAGTGGGAGTTAATTTATAAGTTTTTAAACAGTGTGCCAAGGGAAAAGTAAGTCTTCTGTACATCTGCCTACATTTTTTTTGAGATCAGATTTCAGTGACTGAATGATAAAATAAAATGAAACAAAACAGGGGGGAAAAAAACTAAAAAACCCAACAAAAACCAGGTGAACCTTGGAGCTGGGAGGCAATTTACTCTCTAGTTTGCCTGCAGGCAGAAAACAAAGTGATATTGCAATTTGATAAGTACATACTTTCAAATATTACACCTAGTTCAATCACAAATATGGATTTCTGGATCTTAACTGCAGCTTTTAATTCTGCTTTGACAAATTTATGTAAATAAATAGACCTGGAACGGACAATCCCTGGAAGTCTTAATCTCTTTTATGTAATCTTTGCCTGAGCTTCCCCACTGGAGGCTATCTGTAAACCGGCTGTGAATTATTGCTCCTGCTTGTTTCCCTCCTGAGCAGTTCTCCAGGTGACTACAGCTGCTGTTTAAAGGAAGCACTGGGTTTTGTCTGTCTCAAAATGCAAAGGTGGCTGTGGCATTTTTTGTAATTTTGTCCATTATCCAGTATGATTTCTGCATTTTTTTCCACTCCTTATATTATAGAATTATGCTTGAAAGGGATCACCCATGCCATGGGAATCTCTTGAATTCAGTACCTTGAATTCTTCTATTAGCTCTGGGTTAACAATACCCAGAAAAAACAATGGTGACTTAGCTACACTGCCACATTACTCTTGGCTGCACTTGATTTCCACCCAAAATTATAAATCAGTCAGTATTTGTTCATACTTGGCTTGGGACATCACTTGTCCCAATCCTGCAGTAGTCCAAGGCCAGGCTGGATGGGACTTGGAGCAACCTGGGACAGTGGAAAGTGTCCCTTCCCTGACAGGGGGTGGAGCTGGATGATTTTAAAGTCAATTCCAACACAAACCATTCTGTGATTCTGTGGTGATGCTTTGCCCACATTTGCCAAAAGGTTCATGAACCCCACTGAACATGGCTTAGTCTCTGGAGTTGTAACGAAAGCTCAAACAAGGCAACTTTCACCTCCTGCAGGTTTTTTTAAGGAAACTTTATCATTATTCTAGGAATCAACATTCTACTTGCTCAGAGGGTAGTGAAAAATTATTAAAATAATAAGATTGAGAAAAGTGAAAATTAATCTGCCCAGGACTGGAAGACTTTTGCATGAAATTAAAGACTTGTAAATAAAGTATTTCAGTTGCTTTAAACTTAACAATGAGGATGACACTTCAGGCTGGATTAGAGGACTTCACCCAAAAGTTACAGTGGCCTCCAGACAGACAGCCAAGGAAAAAAATTACAAAGGGATTTTCAAATTATAGATCTGGCACAGGGCAAAGTTTGATTATTTTGATGGATTTGGCTCAGACAGCAAAGGTATAGCTGCAGGTAAAAGAGACCACACCTTCATGTAGCACTTTTCAGTGCTTTTTGGTACAAAATGAGTGCAGTTACTGGAAGGGATAACTACATTTTCTGAGTGCTGGTGAGTCCCTTTGCCTCCTGCATTCAAACTCAATGGCGCCAAAGTAAAAAACAGCATGAGGTTGAAAGCAGCAGTAAAGAAAACACCACCAGGCATTATTACATACTACAGGATCCCCTAATTCAAGCAGTAATTCTTTCAGTACCCTTTGATTCACCAGACAGGTAATTCTGCTAGGACTGGACTGCATCTCTAGCTCACCCAGAAATGTGGGGTACACCATCAAAGTACATTTTTGAACAGAAATCAGACATGTGAACTGATCCCCTGCCTATTGCATCGCCAGGTTTGCTTCATGTGTGGTGAGAAGGGTGTTCTTTTTTTGTCCCCACAGCCGTGGTGAAGCATTTGGTGCACCCCGAGAGCTCCTTGCTCACCAAGGCAATTGCTCTGCTCAGAGATTTCCTGACTTTTAAGGCTTCATTCTTCCAGCCAGCCTTGCTGTAGTTTAAACTGCATTGTATGAGTTTCCCTTTCCTTTTTGGAATAGTATAATTTGCTTCATAAATTACATATGGTGGAAGCCTGTTGAATGAATAACCTTGTTGCACAGAAAATTAATTCTTTTGACAGGTTTATTCCTTTAACAGATATTTGGTGGAGGATTTTACTACATTATTGTATATATTGTGGCTTGCTGCACAGAAAATGTTTCACAGTATTTCAGCAGATTTATTCCTTTAACAGAAATAACTATTCCTGCCCGTTTACCATTTGTTACCTATGAAATAAATTTCTTAGCTACAGATTCTTAAAAGAGACTCACTTGTTTTGCTCTTGTGTTTCATTTCAGTGCAGAGAAAATACATTTTCCCTTCAATCAGCATGCATTTAAATGCATGGTAATATATACAGTTGTAATGAACCATATTTTGTTTGATTATGTTAATCTCTAACAGTGTTAATTTCCTTATATATATGTTTATGTGATTTTTTTTTTAAAATTAACTTTTTACCATGCCTTACTAGAATATCTTGGATTATTTAAGGCTCTGCACACTATCTTGGCATGAGAATTACATAGCACAGATAGCACGACAGCAAAGGAAGTCAGATTGAGTGCCACATGACCTGATTTAAGCAAGGCTAATTATGTAATTAAGATATTGAAACAGGAGCCAGAATCTCTGAGTGCTGCTCCCAGTTTCGCCAAGAACCTCCAGTGGGACATTCAGCATTTAGCTTTTCTGTTCACTAGTTTTCCCTGCTGTGAAGGGGGCGTTCTGATATTCAAAAAGCAGAATACACAGGAGAAAGTTGCTCTGGGTGCACTGCCTACAGCACACCAGGCCTCAGATGTGCAAAGTCTTTGTAGAATAATTCCAGTAGTTCATACTGTTTTGGTTTTTGATTTTCTTTGTTAAATTTAGGAATAATTGAGTTGATTTTTTTTCTTTTCCTCTTCCTCCCACCTCCATCCCCTTCCTCCTTTGTTATTTGGATTCTTAATCTAGGAAATTCAAGTTCTGTTGCTTTGAGATTTAGAATTTGGTGGATAATCAGCTTCAGGAAACTGATACCCTGAGCACATCAGTGATGTCTACCCTACATTATACTGGGACCCAAGAAATAAGAGACAAAGAAAACAGACATGACAGGAGTTTACGACTGACTTCTCACAAGATCTCAAGACAAGAGACATTTGTGTTATATCAGTACAAACATCTGCACAGCCAATAAACTTCTCCAAATAAATGTTTGTAGACTGCTGACATAAAAAAATAAAAAAAAAGAAGGGAAAAAAGAAGGCCAGAAACTGATTTTTTTTCCTAACATAAAATTCTTTTCAGTATTTTCTTATCAATGCCTGCATACTTAAAACATCAGAACTTTCCTGTCCAAAACCATAGGTTCCGTAGGTTCCATAGTCCATAGGTTTTCCTTAAACTAAGCAACACCAGCATATTTTCTACACACCTGGAAATCTAAACACCATTTTTTCCAAACCCAAAAGCAACCATCCCAGCTGTCTGAGCCAGAAAACTCTCCTGAAGGCAAGAGCAAAACATATTAAAAATATAAACATAGGCAGATAGGTAGACAGGTAGATAGATAGATAGATAGATAGATAGAGAGATAATTTTGTCTGGAAGGCTATGAATTAATATTCATAGGGTTCTTACAGAAGAGGAGAAAGACTGTGGCATACACACGAGATCCCAGTCGATCACAAAAATAGGCTCTATGTAAAAATCATGTTTGCTTTCTTTAATCTTGGGGTAACTTTAGGATTACATTTGGCTCCACTATCATATTCTTCTAAAATCCTTCTAAACACTCATCTTTGGACCACTTTCATGGCTCTGATGTGTGAAAAAATACAGAATAGCATGTAGTGAATGTAAAATCAGAGAAATGGCAAGGTGACGCGAGCATGGAGGGACTGCAGTTTGGAGCTGTGGAGAACGTGGCATGGACAGCCACCATCTCATACCCAGAACCTACAGCTGTGTGGATTTCCATTCTGGAGCATTTCAGAGGCCCTGCTCAGTCCATTTTCTGCTCTGACCACCAATCTGAACAGCCTGAGGCTGAAGCACAGCTCTCCGAGACAGCGGCGTCAGCGCTTAAGCCAAGCGAGCGAAGAAACAGAAGCTTTGATAGGTCACATAAATACTTTGGAGGTGGGTGGGTGACAATGTGTAAGCCATAGTGAGAGCTTTGGATGACTTCCCTGCAGTCCTGCTGAATTTAGCAGTGCTCAGACTCATCTGCAGCAGAAACGTGACCTCCCGATTTAGATCGCACAGCTCTCGAATGATGCTCCAGGAACAGGCTTCACACTCCTGATCCCAGCTGATTTGGGGTAGGGATACTCCTGATCCCAGCTGATTTGGGGTAGAGATCTGGAAATTCTAATTGCCCACAGATAGGGCAAGAAAGAATGTTCTATTAATTAATGACTTCTGGCCGCATCAAGACAACTTTGTAAGTCCTAGTGAGAAGGTAACTCTGGTAAGGCAGAGCTCTCAGGAAAGAAAACTTCACCAACACAAACACCCCAGAAGCTACTCAATGTTGTGTTTCATTGAAAAAAAGAAACAGAGAACCTGACTCACTGCTTCATAAATACAGCAAGCTAGAGTTGCATGGCAGGGAAAGCATCAAAAAATCTAGGCTAGCCTAGGAATGAATTATTCCCAGACATACAGACTGATGGCACAGGGACATGTGGCACCAACTCAAGTCAATTTCTAGGGGTAGAGGGAAATAATATGGACAAATAATATAGACTGGCTGAACTGTAGGAGCTTATTTCAATTGCACTCCTTGCACAAAACTTAAATCTGCAAAACACGTGTGCAATAAGATTGTGTTTTAGTCCTGTGACCCCCCCCCCAATAATTTCTTCACACCAAGTCTGTTCTTTCTAAATTTTCTCAAGATTAATGAGCAACTCTGCAAGTGGCCACCATATATTCCTCATTTTGTAGTTTCTGGGGAATACCCTGTCTCGATTGCTGTTGTATAATTATAGGCTAGTAAAAAAATATTCCAAAGTTCTCTGAGAGAGAGGCCAATAGATATATGGAAAACACATGAATATGCAATTTTAACAGCTGAAAATATATATATCTGGCAGACCTTACCTAATGGTTCAACCAAATCCCCTTGGCAAGCTTATGCCAATGTTATTTTTACTGTTTCACTGGTTTGTTATATATGTAAAAGAATAATATTTTATCCAAGGTTCAAGGCAGCTGGTTCATTCATGATAGGCCCAAAAGGCAGCTTTAAAAAGGACAAAAGTAAATTATTTTGTATGGAGTAGCCAAGAGTCCACTCAGAGGCAACTGTTTGTATTTGTCACCTTGAAAATCAAACAAATTGTCAATCAACAAGTTACCCACAACTGGAATTTGAAATGGTAAATTATATTTCTCTGACAGACACAGTGGATTTCACAGTGGAATGATTTCTTTTTCCTTTCTTCACAGGGACCAATCCAAAGGACATAATGTGAGGAAAATACAGAATTATACTTTGAAAGATTTGGAAACTGCAAGTTTGCAATTACAGCAATGGCAATTTGATCTGTGTGTACCTGTGCACCCATGCAAGCACAACCTCATCTCTTCTCCTGGACTTGGCTTTCATCTGTATTTGCATCCAGCTGTCTTCCTCACAATCACCAGAACATCAGAAATTTGTTGAGGATGACACGCGATCGACAAGGAGATTTTAGTCATAGCATCAAATTAGAAAATTCTCAATCCTGACTAAGATGCAGCTTGGAAAGGAGCTGCCAGCAACACCCTCTGAAGCAGATGGTTCCCACCACTTGGAATGCTCCTTTCTGTGCACTCCAGTGACTCCTGAAATAACAGAGCTCTACAGATCGAGGAGGGAAGAGGAGTGCAAAGTCAGACAGTGCTGAGCTCCACTTAGCAGCCTCTTAGCGATGGTTTGGTCAATGCTCCTCTGCCCACTTGAGAAAAATCACTGGCAGGTCATCACTAATGACACGTCTTCATCCTATCCAGGGCTGTGCTACAAACAACCATTGGATATCTTTCAGCCAGTGTGACTCAGACTTGTTAAAAAAGGGATATCAGAGCAGGATGTCACAAAGTGCAGGCCACTGGCACAGCTCAGCATAACTGAAGCAATAGATGGAACAGAATCTATTGTACAAATAGTCCAATAAAATAAATTACTTATAAGGTGTCTTAAAACATGCTGGAATGTGAGGAATCACGAATGATATCACACGGTGAATAAGGATCATAGTTTTTACAGTTTGGATGCTTGATGAAGGGCATAGTTTGCCAAGAGTTGAGGAAGGTTATCAGTCACATGACGTTTTTTAAATCAAAATCTCCTGCCTTTCTAAAATGTTCTTTCTTTAGGCCATGAGTTACTGAGAACAGTGAAGGAATAGCTAAATGAAATGCTAAAGATTTTGCTCCACAGGATGTCAAATTAGATTATCCACCCTTTAAAGCTATAAATACGTGAATTATTACACTTGTTTTACAAATGAGAAAACTGAGGCATAGACAATATCAAAGGGCTTTATAAATGTGAACGACTCAATAACATTCTGCTATTGTTTATTATCCATATTCCTGTTTTTAAATGACAGAACGTAGGCACATAGAAATGAAATGACTATCTAAAGTCACACCAGTCTCCTCCTTTAACCTGATAAATGGGTAAGTAGGCATGCCATTTTGACATACTAATATATGTGTTAAGGTATTAATTTCCCATACATCTTGAATATATGGATCATTGGGGAGCACTTTCTGTTGAAAACAGCAACAGTCCTATTTTTCTCACTTGAAACTTTTTTCTTATTGTGATACTTACATTAAATGGAAAAAGTCCTTGTTTTTCTCTAAGCTTGGCAAGAACAAAGACTAAAAGGCATATTAGTTTCTGTGGCAGAAAAGAGGGATTTGGGGCTGGAATACACAATGGTCAAAGCTAAGGAGGTGGGATTCCATCCACACATACTGGCCTACAGAATATCAGTGGTAAATTCCTCTCAGTCCATTCAGGGTGGACTATTTTTGGTGAAAAATTAATCAGTGGTGTTTCAAGGTATTTAGGAGGGCAAAGAAGCAATGTTTTTCCTTTATGGCTACACTGCAGTGATCAGTGCCTCTGCAGGTGTGTAATTTAAAGAGGTGCTAGGAGAAAGATGAGCATAAGCAGGAAGGATACAGGGTGTATACGAAGGTGACCGTGGAGGTTGCAGCTGAATGACTGCAGGGCTGCATAATCCTCTATCAGATAACACTCGGGTTTATTTACCTTGATTTGAACTCTCTGCTTAGAGCTAGGGCACAATGCTCAGAGGTTAACAGGGCAATGCCACACAGCACAAAATAACCTGCATGGAAAAGTTTCTCACAGAATCAGGCATGACAGTCCAGATCCTGGCCAATGTAGATCACTGAAATAGCAGTGTATTCACAGAAACTGTATTTCAGCCATCCAGCCAGTGCTGTAACACTGCAGCTCTCAGATCAATCCCAGAAGAACTAAGCTCACCTTCCACAACCCACTCACCATTCAGCCACTTGCTCAGAAATAATTAAAAGTTTTTTTAATGATTTTGACCTGTGCCAGGAAGCAAAGTCTCAATTCCTCTGTTTGCCTCCCAACCAGTGCTAATAGGCAGGAATATACCAAAAAGGAAAAGTGACTGACTTATCAATATTATTTTCCTTGTTCTTGATCTAGGTCATCAAGTAGATTAATATGTAGTTGCAAGCTGTTCATTCATTGTAGAGGAGCATGTACATAGCAGCAAATATCTCCCATGGCACTGATAAACTCTCAGAGGCTATAGGCCAAGGTGTTTATGCTCCAATGGAGACATTTGTGCCAAGTACCTGCTCCCAGTGATATAGTTATGAGCATTAAACTCGAAATGTAACTTTAAAAATCTATTACGGTCTATAGCTTTTATTATTTCCAAGACGGACAACTGTGTTGGTTATTATCAATATGTTGTGAAAGGAGCTCTGACGCCTGGGATTTGAGCTGGGGGGATGGGGAAAGGCACACGGGAACACTTAGACCAAATGTTAACAAACTGATAAAGGGTTGCAAAAATGTTTGAGGCAAATGTTTCCCTTTTCCAGCCCCACACAAGCTTTCAGCACACCCAGCAGGAGCAGAGCAAGATAACCTTTAACTGATAACATCTACACATTTCCTTGCCAGGATCTCTCTTTGTGGCTAGGATGGCAATTTTTCCAGTCCCTCCATTTCTAGGATCTTCCTTCCATATTCCTGATCCATCCATCTGTTGTCTACATGGATGTCCCACAGATTTACCCAACCATCACCATCTCTGAATCCACTGTACCTGCTACTGATTTTTGACTCTTCCTCTTTGCTTTGTGCTCGTAACTTTGCCATCTCCTTCAACAACAAGTTTTCCTCACTTCTTTGAGGGATGAGACTGGGTTCAGAGACACAAATTTCTATCTTGGCTTGGAAGTTTTCCTCTTTGTTGCCAAGTTCACCTCAGTGGGAGGTTCAGTGGCAGAGGGGTTAGAACTAAGTAATCTTAAAGGGCTCTTCCAACACGAACAATTCTGTGATTCTGTGATCTTTTTGCTGGGACCCTCTGTCATGAGCTCAGATTCCTTCATTCCTCCCTCAGGTTTTCCCTCCTGGCTCCTGACCCCATGTTTGGCTGTCACAGGAGAACTGCCCCTTTGGCATACCTGTGGCACGAGGGCCACCTCTGGCTGGTGGTCTCTGTCAGGACACTCACGTCCCCTTCAACATCATGACAGGGGAGGAGAAGGAGAAATGGGAAACTCATGATTGCAAAAATCCTTCCAGAGCCAACATACACAGAGAAAAATGCACAGAAACAGCCCATATATTACAGGTCACAAAGTAAAATCACCTTAAAAGAAGGAAAAATATTTCCAGTGCATGGACACACTGGAAGTCAGAACATTCTTAAACTAGATTAGTATTTAAATTGCTTTGGAGGACAAAGACATAAGATATGTCTTCCAATAATAAGTTACTTTTCTGACCACATGAAAATGTGGAATGCCAACAGCAGTGGGTGTTTCAGGCTGTTTTCCAGTAAAATGGTTATTGCACCCACTGTCATGTAGTGTTACAGCACTTTAAATGGGTGAACTCTGATGTGAATCCTGGGGCAGCAGGACCCACATAAGAACTTGGCCTTCAAAGTTTCGGAGACCTAACACAGAACCAAACCCAAAAAAAGTTGTGATTTCTTGTCCTGAATAATTAGGCTTGTAGTTTTACAAGATGAGCTGCAGTCCACTTCCTCTATGAAATAAAATAAGCAGTCTCAAAGCTGCATATTTGGATTAGAAAAACATTTACATACATGGCCCTGTTATTGTCCATTGCTATTAAAAAAGTAAATCTCTGCTGTTAAACCCACTAACACAACTTCATTAGGAATGATGACAAAAAATAGATCCAGTCAAGAAAACATTTGTGTCTAATACAGACTCAGTCTGTGACGCTCTTGTGGTCATACAAATGTTTTCCTCTACGAACTGACATAATGAAATTTTTATACTTTCGTATGTTCAAATACTCTACACTTCTAATATTTTGAATGAAATTTATAATTCCTTTCCTTCACCAGCTGATACAGGAAGACTAAAATAAGCATTTTTGTAGGCTCAATGAAAGAAATAAGTCAAACTTAAGAAAACCACCAAGAAAAACAAATTCTACAGCAAAAATTAAACACCTAATGGCAAAAAAAATTCATAGACATCAGCAAAATTATTTTCCTACTTGTTGTGACATTATGAAGAAAATAAAACTCAGAATGCAAGTTTTGATTAAAAAATCTGTCAGTTCACATGTAATTTAATATGGAGTGACATATACTGCTAAAAGGTACATTTTAACATTAAAGACCAAAACTCCAATGATTAATATTGCAGTGATGACAGTATGGGAGTGCCTTATTTTAATCCACTGTTTATCTCCATAGGGTAATTTATAGATCACTCGACATGTTTTAATAGCAGGCATAAAAAGGTACCCTCTATTACCTATTTCTTGCAAGATCTGACATTTGGAGTTACATGTTCAGAAAACACCAGCAACTGCATTCAGTTGCTGGTCCAGTCATCCCACATACAGTTTATAAAAACTGATCTATTAATAACAAAACAGCTTGGGAGACAAGCGGCCTCTTAATATTCAGGTAGGGTATCGAGTGTTTGAGTTAAAAAAAGGACAGGAGCACAAAGAGTGGTCAACACATTGATTTGGCTGCCAAATATAGTTTTTACCATCATAAATCTCTGGCTGACAACTGCACAAAGGCTGCTTTACCTAAACCTTGCCAAGGAAGGGTGTTTGCTGCCGGATTGCCTGATAGTCACTATGACAACTGATGCCACAATTAGACAAGTACAATCCCACTTTCAAACAGGCACACAAGTCATTAATTCAGCAGGACTTTTGTTGACAATATGTTATGAGGGAAATATTTAATGCAATTCTGAGGCTGATATATTCTCCTGTTATCTGTAGTAAAATAAATTGCAAGAACTGATGAAAACAACCATTTAATTAGTCTAAAGTGAGCCGAGGAAGCTATCCTGAACATTTTGGTTTAATGAACTCACAGGTGCACAGAGCTCCTTAGAGTTGCAGTAGACAGTTTGAAGAACATGCTAAGAAAGATGTCACATTTGAGGGGACAGCAAAAGAGAAAGAGAATAAAATGTTTTGAAAAGAGAGCAAACAAATTGCCTTCCCAAGTCTCCCATTCTATGAAGATATCTACGAGCATCTTTTCCCCTGTGTGAGGGAAAAATCTCTCAAGGGCTCAACAAGCTGATCTGAGCAACTGCAGAGGAGTAAGACTCTGATCACCACTACAATGACATTTTTCCCACCTAGGAGAAGTGAACTGACTTGTTTACAAAACTATTTCCCACTTGATCTGTTCTTTGAGGCCATTGGGAAGGTCATGAGGAAAGCAAAAGAATTGTAGGGGGAGGAAAATGCAGAACAGAAACAGTGTCATACAACTGTGAGTGTTAAAGAAAGGGCTTGAGGGAGTCAGGGGACAAAGATCAGTAAGACATTGACTCACATTCACAGCAGAGACAGGGGGAGCTCTGAGACCCTCTGCTACCAAAACTCCCTGAGATGTCCTTTGCATAACCCAGATATTAAAGATGTAAAGCAGTTGCTCTGGGGAGGGCAGCACCAAGGAAAGAAGCATTTGACATTTTTGGGCTTGGATGGCAGGAGAAGGGTGAATTGACCTTGACTTGGGCAGCAGCACGGTCTGGGGAATGTCCTAAGGTCATTCCAGTGAACAAAAAAGAGTGCGACGTGTGGATGCTGATGGTGCATTTAAGTTGAAAGAGAACAGAGGTCTGGTTGCTGAGCTGCTGAAATCTCCCAGTGGTTAGAGTCTGAGCACAATCCAATACATTTCAGCTCCACAGCAACCAAATTTGTAAGGTCTGTGCATGAGTCTTCCCTGTCCAGGGCCCAGTGTTCAAAGCCACATTCTGCACTGCTGGTGGGACTGGGCACGGGGCAGAGCGAGTGTGGGAATGCTAATGCAGGCAGTGTGCAGCATTGCACCTTTGCAAGAGCAGATCTGGGCAGTGTCCCAGGTGGAGATGCTTGCATCTCATTTCAGCTACAAGAGCAGAACAAGGAGGCAGTGAGAGGCCGGGCTGTCTTCCCATCCCTGCTCTGAGTGGGCACTTTCCAGCCACTCCCCACCTGAATGGCTCAGGCAGAATGGCCAGGAGTGGGCAGTGAGGCCATTTTGCACAGGGCATCAATGCCCTAATTTCTGAAGCTGCTGAAAGGAAAAACAGCTCTTGGGCTATTGGTTGAGGGAAGATCTTCCTCTGGATTTTTCCTGGTTATGGCTGGGGTACAGTTAATTTTCTTCCTAGGAAATGGTATAGTGCTGTGTTTTGGGTTTAGGATGAGAATGATATTGGTAACACACTGATGGTTTAGTTGTTGCTGAGTAGGGCTGATGGAGTCAGAGACTTCTCAGCTTCCCATGCTGCCCTGCCAGGGAGGAGGCTGAGGGCTACAAGGAGCTGGGAGGGGACACACATCTAGGACAGCTGACCCCAGCTGGCCACAGGGATATTCCAGGCCATATAGTGTTATTAAACTGCCCTTTTAAATGTTAAAATTTTACTTTTTTTTTCCAATTCTCTTTCCCATCCCACTGGAGGGGAGCTGTGTGGTGGTTCTGTTGCTGCTGGTTTAAACCACAAAAGGCATCAATTAATCATTTCCCCAATAAATACTGCTGCTCAGTCTCTACCAATGGTAGTACAGGCAAAGTTATTCAAAACTGTGCTGCTCTCCACTGCAGCCATAAATAGGCAGATCAGTTCTCAGCACCTTGGTGTCCTGTAACCTTAAAACTGAAGGCAAGGACATAGTCACCCAAAGAAACTTGATCTAATCACTCAAGAAAATGATGGCACAGATGATCTTTGTTTGTCCATCCAGGCCCAGTCCTCTCTGCTCCTTTCCATACACAGGAATCACTGCTCTTCTCCAGCTTTAGTTATCAGTTGCCACATAAAGACAGGAAATGAAGTATTTTATTAAACTGAAAGCATAGTGCATTCCACCCTAACAGACATGGTATCAAAGTCTCTTACTAAATGTTACCTGTGATCCCTCCAATAGACCAACTTCTCAACAAACAGAGGAATCCCTGTTTGCAGCCACGGTGGAAGAAGGGCACAAGAGCCTCAGGAAAGCTCCATTGTGCCACTTAAGCAGAAATTATGAATAGCTTTAGAAAAAAAATTACAAAAATAAAGCAGCACTTTGGTGTGTGATTCCCTGAGACCAAAACAGGGTGTCTAGATGCTTGCAGCTGCTTCTGTGATTCACAAGATAGAGCAGGACTACTGTGTGCATTATAAAGAAAATCAGATAGAAACCACACTATGATAAACAACATTAGTCATGCTACTTTCCTCCTCACATGCTTTTAAAAATCAGGCAAATAGATATCATTCCAATTTCACAGGCAAACTGGTACAGAGAAGTTAAATGAGTTACTCAGGTTCAAAATGTAAGAGGGCAGGTCTGCTTCTCAGATCCCCCTGCTCACGTGGAAGAAATATGCCTGGAGTTGGACTCCAGTGGTCCTTGCAGGTATCTTCCAACTCAGGATATTCTAGGATTCAATGATTCTCCGTCTATCCAAGTTATGGATTAGACCAGAATAATTGATCCTCTTTGGTAACATTAATTTGGTATTTGCAGGAGAATATGAGTGATGTATTTCACCAAAAAACTGTTGCATGAAAATTTCAACTTCCTTTCTAAACAAAATTCCCCACATGTCACTCCCCTTCAGGGAAATTTAGCAAGAGCTTAGTCCAACTTCATTACAGTTAATAAGGCTTCTGCCTACTTAGAACCAGCCACAACCATTTTCTCCCTTTGCCTCCCCTAATTGCTCCTCATGCTGAAAACTACAAATAATTCAGCAGCTATTGGTAGAGGAAACACACAAAGCTAAAACTATTGCACTAAAATAAATTTCCATGTTCTTATGCCTTGTGGCACTAATGGATGCTTGCCTGCAGGGTTTGTTTTGTCAGTTTTAATTTTAATTAGGAATTAACTCTGCTATGTGTCTAGTTTCTTCACCCCATTTTTTCCCCCCGCTGGATTACATTTCAGTTGCATCATGCCTCCTTCCTAAGGCTTCTGGAAGGGCTCTGCACACTTTATGATAGAGATTCCAGTTTTCCACTCTGACTCTTTCTCATGTTTGATTACATCATCCTCTTCTAGATAAGTGTGTTTGTTAACATAATGACATTACTGTTCAATTTTCGCAAAGCAATTAAAGATGTGTTTAATTTGAAGAATCTCAGTTGTTTTATTGTCTGCAATTAGGTATATTAACTTCAGTGGGAGTAGTAAATACTAATAAAAGTGCTTTGCTGAGCAGAAGTCTTTCAGAAGGGCATACAGACAACACAACTGCATCCTTTTATGTAATAAATTCAGCATGATTTTGATGTACACAGGTTATTGGAGCAACATAACACAGAAAGAATCCTACATTATAGCAACAGACAGCATTTTCACTCTCCACCAACTTGGCTACAGAAAATACATGGTGATTTTGAATGAAAACTTATTTTGTTTTGCCTGCAAACATTAAAAAATAAATCTACTCTGATCAAATCGATAAGGATCCCTGCTCAATACACTCCTAAGTAGCAATATCCACATTTTCTTTTCCATGGGATTAGTTTACTGCTTTTTCAGATGAATGCGTGATGGCGTCGTTAGTGCCAAATTCTTATGTAAGAGTTATTAGATATTTAAACACCCATGTCTGAGTGTCCGTTGTACACTTAAAATAGATGACTGTCAGCTCTTGTAAACTCCAGAGCAGAGCTGAAACATTTATCTGAACTGAAAGCCATTTATTGAAACTATATTTTGTGCCTTTCAAGTGGAGCTGCTATTATATAAGGGGAAGGCTGGAACTAACACTGCAAAATCCTAATGATGCTCGCCTGCCTTACACAAGTCCAGTGGACCAGATCCAGAATTCATGGGAAGTGACAGGTGCCTGTCAATGCCAACATCGATGGCACTGGGTGGGAAGGAGGGTAAATGACAGTGATACAGGAATTTCAAATGGATTAGTGGACCCAGACACAGCTTGATGAGGGAAGGAGTGATAAGAGTGACAAGGAAGGTCTCCCCGCTCCCTTGGGTGATATTTCTGGTCCCTGTGGTTTAGGGTTGCAATATGATGATTTTGCTGGCAGGGAGTGGATTTCTGGAGGAATATTAGTAAGTTTTCTTTCTCAATGCTGGTAGTTCAGTGGCTGTTTTTGTCATTAAAGACCAAAGAGCTGAGCTGTGGTGGGATTTCACACAGAGTCCCACTGTCCCAGGTGACCTCTTGGTCAACATCACTGCTTAATTCTGCAAGATCAGTACTTTCAACATTTGGATACTTGCAATTTCCTCAAGGCACTACAGCACTGCATGTTCCACTATTTGCTGAAGGAATATATCACTGTTTCTGTACAGCCACCCAACATGCAGAGCTATTAAAAAATAATGTTCATGCTGCTTTTATTTTGGTCTATGAATAAATATACTCTGCAACTTCCTTCCAAAGCAAATGTCTTCTCTCACAAGGCCTGCCATGTTATGTTGCATCTCTGCACATTAGAAGTTAAAAAATTATTTATCCTGAATTGTTAAAATTTTCATTAATGGCAATTTATGTCACTCAAAGAAGCCTCCTTGGGAAGAACATGGCATACTTGTACAGACCTATTATGAGAGTTGTCAGAAACATTTGTCCTTATGAAATATAAATAGACAGTATGTTAGATGATTTAGTGAGGGATCTCTTATTTATTTAAAAACAAACATGTTTTTTTCATTTCTCCTTTCAGGAAACCAGGTCATGTAGATTAGACAAGAAGCTTCTCAGGCTAATGAGAACACATCTGTAAATATTTTCTCAAAAAGCTTATCCATCTTCGCAAACAGCCCAGGCTTCGACCTGCTCTGGGGCAGAAGGCACCGCCTGAGTCCTTCTCCACTTCTCCCTGAGGACACACCAGGGCTTCACTACATCACCTCCTTCCCTGGAGATTTGATTTCCAAAGTACCCTCATGGGAACACTTTCACCCAGTGCATCATTTCCCCAGTGCTCTCTGGAGCAGCCTCCAAACATCAGGTGAATTTACCCCTGAAAAAAAAAATGGGTTGTGCTGCCTTTGAATTAGACCTGGATGGGTAAACAAGGATCATTTCTTTGTTCTTGTTGATAACAGCTTAACAAAGCTGTGTGCAGAGCTCCACAGTAATGCTAAACTTAATTTTCCATAGCCTCTGAGGTTCATAACCAGAATCCATTTCAGGTGGACATAAAAATCCAGCCCAATATTTACTTGCCACTGGATACAAATGTTACCTAGTGAAGTCTGCACTAGTGTCAGAGAGGTGGATAAATCCTTCAACTTTGTTAAATGTGGAATAAAGGAGAGAATAACTTGAATTAAATTCCTGTGCCCACTTGAAATGATGTCTGGCTGTGCCTCTGTACCTGTGCCTGATTTTTGCATGAAAATATTCTCTTTGTCCCTATCTGGTGTTCTCCTTCAAAAAGGAATTGAGTTTAAAAAGAAGGCAATAATGTAAGATTTTTAAGCAAACAGTTCAATATTTCCTTTAAAATGTTCTCTGTATTCAAGAGCACTTTGATTTCTATCTTTTTTTTCCCTCCAGGCTTTGAAACTGTACCTCTTTTAAAAAAAGACCATCCCTGATTTTAGTCTTTTGTTCCTTTATGAGCTTTGTCCCCGACTTTTAAATGTGGAGAGAGTTGAGAGGCATGTTGTGAGAGGAGAGAAAATAAAAAAAGTTAAAAAAAAAACTTGCAAACTGTGTTAAATACACCTTTTGTTCATTACGTTTAATATAACATTCACTATGAAGATTGATATTGAATTATACATTAATTTTAACGCTAAATAACTTTTCTATTTAAAAACCCCTTAGTTTTCTTATAATGTACAGTAATTAAAAAGTGAACCAAAAGAGGCAGCAATAAATCAGGGTGCACAATGCAGTAAAAATATTATAATTAATATTTAACATACGTTTTGATTACTTTTAGAATAAGTACAAGAAATATCAATTAGAATATATATTCAAACTTTGCTGCCTTTTCCCCATTATACTCTGGAAAGGGGCTATTTTTAATTCTGGATATTGCATACAAAATAATACATAGTCCCTAATTAAATATAAGGCTGCAATTCAATCGAGAGTTTCTGCTGATGTCATAAATAATAAGAGCACAGCTCGAGGTATCAATGAATGGCAGCCAAAGCCCGAGATTGAATTACAACTTCAGCATTCAGTCTGTGGAACTGTATTGTTATTTGCAATAGATGGAAAATGATTATTATTATTTTTTAAATACAGACAAAAAGAAGGAAATTTGAATTCAAAATCGGTGACTCGGTGGTGGAAGATTAGAAGTCTTGTGAATTAGAGAACACAGCTTATTGGAAATTGAAATGTACAAATGTTCCAGGCAGCAAATCTGTGGTTGAGGCTAAATTCTGCCTTTTGTTTGTTGGGCTTTTGAAATCTATGGGCAGCTCATTCCTAAAAAATCAAGCTTTGGTGTCACTATCAAGAGTTTTGCCTCTGCCTACCCTAAATGTGTCCAACAACCATCACTGGAGCTGCCCAGCTCTCACCTGGCCTGGGGCTCCCAGCAGGGAGCAGAAATCCTGGAGGCTGCCAGAAGGTGCTGCCAGGGTGAAAATCAGTGACACCAAGTCACCTCAACCCTGCTCGTGGAAGGAGCCTTCCACCCCTGTAGCCTTTTACCCCCAGTGGGTTTTCTGCATAAACCCCAATTATTTATCGTTTCCATTCAGAATGAGTGAGGGCTTACACTCGCGTGGACATTTTCCCCAAATAAATGACCCCTTAATAACCAGAAGAATTTTTATTTATGTAACATATTGGATTTCAGTTATGTTATGGCAGCAGAAAGAAGGTAGTTAATCAATATGAAGGCTTGCTTTCAACAGATTGCACAGCACTCAGCATGACAAGATCCCCTTCTGCTACACCACAGGTCACTCATTTGTATTTTAGGGCCATTTTTCCATGCTTGGCACATCCATCCAGCCATGAGGATGTACACCTCTCCATCTGAGTCTGGCATGCAAAAAGTCAACAGTTTAAAGGTGCTAAAATGCCACGAGTCCTGAGCAAGGTGTGAGACACAGCTGTGACACCACAGAGCCTAAACCACGTTGGTGGCTTTAGAGGTGTTTGCCACCTCCTTTCTGCCCAAAAGGCATCACAAAGTCCCTTCTCATTGCTCCCCCTCCTCCTGGCTCAGTTTGTGCAGAGAGTGGGGGCCAATATTTTCCCCAGCCTAGGGAACAATAATCATGGTTCTGGCACAGAGTCTGGTCTGTTTGCCCTGTGATACAGCCACATGAAGGGGTGCAAGGTGCCTCCTTTCTTCCCTGGGCAAGTGTGTACTGAGGGCTAGATCCCAACTTTTCAAGAAAAAAAAATGATGGCTTATAGCTGAAAACACTGTGACTCCCTACATCTCTCATGCTAGCTTCTGACACATGGCTATGCCAGAACCCATGGATTTTTCTCTACAAAATCAGTGTTTTGCTGTCTAAGAACAAGTATTTTTTCTCATTTAGGCTAAGAAGAACAAAGAGCCAAGAGGCCCTGAAAACACAAAATGAAGCCCCTTGGAATACAAGCGTATGGTACATTTTACTCAATATTTAAATATCCTATTGTTCTTAAACACATAAATTTTATTGCCTTTTCCCTAAAAAGAGCCATTTCCTAAAGAGTCTTAAACTATACAATAACAATTGTCATGATAGCCTGTTTATGCCTTCCAGGTGATTTTTTGAAGGGCAGAAAATATATGTTTCTTTCAGACATTTGCTGTTAACTCCAAACAACCTGTAGAAATTTTGATGGTCACCTTCATAACATCTGAATAAGGATTTAATTGTGCTTGTAACTGACCATGCAGACATGGGCCCATGGTTTTCAAAAAAGCTTTGCCCCTGATATAAAGAAACCTTGAGAAATCTTGTGAAAGCAGACAAGGGAACAGTGAAAACCCTGTGCAAAATACTGAGATGGTCCTTCCTAACACACAATACATCTCAATGCTTTCTATCAAGACCTACATGAGCAACATAATTTACTGCCAAAATAAACCTGCCATAAATACAGATACTTTGATATTGCTGATAAACAGGTATTTCAATTTGTAAAGTATATGCTTACATTGGTATGGGGAGATGTTAGTCCCAGGGTGATATTTAGAAAACACAAACAGCTGCCTCTGTCCCCAGATGCACATAACAGAGTAATAATAATCTTCCTCCATGATAAGCTGCTCTAGGTGTCTTAGTTACCTCTCTCCTATGTCTCACTTGATTCTGAATTTATCAGGATTTGCTTTTTTCTTTTTCAGCTTTTTTGTTTTTGGAGATGATTTCACTAGGGCTAAGAAGGTTAAGTTCTAGCATCTGTTGCACGACTCTTGAATTTAGACTTTTCTAGGTTCTTTGAATAATGAAAAGCAAATCTTAGACACACCTCTCGCCATCTCCTCCATCCATCAGTGACTCCCTGACACATCCAAGAAGCAGTGCCTGGAGGCAGAGGCCAAGTCCCATCTTTGCCAGCTACAACTCAAATTTAACCCTACCTGCACTCAGCGCCGACCTGCACATGTGGGGTTGTGTCTCCAGCCACTGCTGCTGAATTTGGTCCAGCCAGGGCCTCATCTGCAAAACACATCAATAGGAAAGAGGTGTTGGATGATAGATTCTGTGGCTATTTCATCTCCAGATGGAAGTAGCTCTTCAAATAAAATACCAGCAGGAAAATCAAGCAAAATAACCCAGTGGTTTGCTGCCCTGCAATTATTTGGTGCAGCTCTGGGATGACAGACTATTTCTGTTTGGAGGAGGAAGGGCTTGGAGATGGTAGCATTTTATATCTCTCTCTGCAAGGTGGACACAGCATAATAGGAGAGAAGGTAAAGGAGGGGAGCTGGTGCATGTGACTGGGTGTCAAGGACAGCAGATTTGTTCTGAGGCCAGAAACACACGCTAATCCAGTGGTGCAAATTCATGGAAGGGTTTGGAAATCTAGAGGCAAAACAGCCTGTCAGGTCCAGGCTGAGCTCCTGGGATGATGGTGAGTTTTTCTCTTACTATTGGTTGTTGTCACCAAAATACATCTGCTGCTTTATGCAACTGAGGCTTCCTATGAAATGCATACATAGGCTCAATGATTCTTATAATTACAGGCTGAAAAGAACTTTGCATATTCATGAGTATCACACCATTTGTCACAGCTGTAGACCTCCAGTAAGCAATGCCTGTGATTAGGGTTTTGTTCTTCCCAAGTATATATTTTTCCATGAACCCTTATTGGTTCTGAAAAGTTATGATCTTAACTCTCCACTCCTGTCAAACACAATTTTATTTCTTTTTACTGCCAGCAATATGAATGAATTTCTGCTTCTACAGCCAACATCAGGACTAGCCGGAACTGGAATTTGCATTGATGAGGCAGTATTTTATTTAACTAATGTAATAACCTACAAAAATCTATAGTTGGAGTGACAACAATTTTATTATCCCAAGTAAAGAGCTGCCCATTCATTTTCTCCTCTGTGATTTAAGTCCACTAACCTCTAGACCTCCCTGCTCATAAACAAACAGGTCTTGCGGACCTTCTTAGGTTCACAAAAGAGGTCAAATGAAATAATAAAGACCTGGTATGCTACAGGATGTACTAACCATTAAGCAGCAGATTAAAGATTGAAAGTTTTTGAAAGCTAGACAGCCAAGTATGAAATCTAACCCACCCCATGGACATTTCAACATAAAATGGTAGTGGAAGTGAGAAAAGTAGACTTTTTTCCTTCTGAAGCTATATTTTTCTAACACAGAAGACAGAGAAGTGTAATCAGTCATGGTCAAAACCCTGCCAGTGAGTATTACTTATTTAGCCTCATATTCCAGGTGACTCACAACTTGTCTACCTGCCAACATCTGAAAATAATAAGTTATAGTAAAGTTATTAACTAAAACTATGTGAACTTTGAAGTAGCTAAACCTAAATTAAATATAAACACACAAAACAGCCTGGGGCTAATTAATCTAATTCGGTCTCAGCCACCTCACTCCATTTTTGTTTGTTTGCAGTTGTTTTCCTCCCTTCCTCCTCCTATGTGGTCTGCAGAGAGGGATGATCTCAAGGCTGGTCAGGGGCAGAGATCGCATCTTTCCGCTCCTCCGATCAGAAAAGCGCGGTCACTTTTCCAAGAAACAGCTCTTGACAAAGCTGGTTTGCAACAAGCTCATCTCTCTGGACATGCTGGGAAGGAGGGGAGCTGTGCTGAGGCAGATGTGTGCCAGCTGAGAGCCCAGCTCAGCTCCGGGAAGCCTCGTGCCTACACACCATGTGTGGCTGGAAGGGGAAGCCCGTCCTCCTCCTCCTCCTTGCTGTCAGGTATAAATTGCAAGCTGGAGGCTTTGATGACAACATGGTGCTCCCTCCAGGAGCTTCCCCAGAAAGCTGAGCCTGAAAGCAGCACCAAGGGAATCACCTCTTCCTTGTTTCTTAGATTTTTTTGAACACACTGAGCTCTTTTACCACTGATGAAGCTCTTCTGCCATCCTAGGCAGGCGGACAACGTGCCTGAAGATTACGCAACGCTCAATGTTTAGAGAGGTTATACTGGCCTGGCCATTTTTAGTATTTTAGAGGTTTTAAACTGAAAAACTGGAGGGGAAAAAAAAACATGCTAAAAATAAGCTCTTGATTAGGTGTGGGAAAAGTGAAGATTCGAGGAAATCGCAGGGCTGCAGCCCCAGCACGAGGTAACAATAGATTCAAAATACAAAAAAGTGTCAGTGCAGTTCGCTTGTAAAAAGAGGAAAATGCACAATAGCACAACAGTGAGTTCACCTATTATATAATTGGAGGTTGTGTGTACATGTGCAGACAAGACGACAGAATAAAAAGCCTCCTCTAGGAAATCCAAAACTTGGCAGCTTTGGCCAGGTAGAGTATGAGGCGGGTAGTGTCTAACAACAAAAAGAAACAGTCTGTAACTAAGGTTTGAATCAAGCTACAGCTCTCCTTCCTAAACAGCAGCCAGATTTACTGCTGCAAAACCCATAAAAACAAAGGGAGAATAAGTCTGGCACAAGAAATAAGGCACAGAGAGAGAAAGGCAGAAAAGGAGATGCGGCATTCAATGTACCAAGGCTGAGTTGTGCATCTGATTTCATACAAGGATAATTTGGAGGGCTATGCATAAAGCAAGAGGATTTCATTCATACAGAGTTTCCACATGGTCTGAAGTGGTTTTCCCAGGGGGCCAAAGGAAACCCAACCTGCCTGACGGGAGGGAAGTGAAGCAGCTGCTATTGCCCTCAGCCCCACCAATGTCTTGCTTTGGCATCTGGGATGGCTCCCCAAAGCTCTCCTCCTTCCCACCCCAGAGTGTCCACCCTGCCTCAGGGAGCTAGTGGGATCTCTAGGCTTCACAGATTTTGTTAACGGTACAGCAATCCTTGATTTGGGCTTGTTTACAGGGATTTTCCTGTCCCTTAGAGCCTAACTGTATCCAACACTCTGGCTAAGGTACATGAATTTATACAGAAGAAATAGTGATTCTGGTGCTCTTACTGTAACAGGATGAAATGTTTCAATCAAAGTATGCCATACTTGATATTTTCCAAGGGAGATGGCTCTACAAAAATATCATTGATCATTTTGGTAGAATCAGTTTGTACAATCTTCTCTTGCAATCACCTGTCAGGTCATTTCTACCCCAACGGTGTCACAGATCTTTTCACACTTACCCATATTAAAAAAGCCAAAAAATACTTTCCTTAACATGAATTTAGTGTATTAATAATCCTCTCCTTGTTACCCCTTACTCCTACTGCTACTTCTCCCAGGTTTCTCCTGCTCATTTCCAACTCAGTTGCCACGATCCACATATATGCATTTTTGGCCACAATAAAACTACAACAAATCCATCATTTAACTTGTTTCCTTTTCCATATCCACCACATCAGCCAGAGCTCTCCAAATGTTTCATCTTTCTAGGCTTCTTACATTTGACAAAAGAAAAACATACATTGCACTAACAGCAATAAAAATGCTTTGGTGCTGTTTTTTGTTTGGCACATTTCCTTCTGTTCTCTCATCTTCAGGAGTTCCCAAGTCATCCAATAACTGACTATGTCACTGGGATTTCCATCCTGATTCTGCAACAAAGTTGATGGGGAACTTCTCTCTACCCCATCACCTTGCATGCACACACAGGCTGTATTTTGAGATGCTACAAGATCATTTTGATGTTCCTTTTGATCAAATAGAGTATTAAACCTCAGATTATTAATGTGTAGGGACAAATGTATCTATCTCTCTGTCTTATTAATATCAAGATTAAAAGATACTTGAAAGCTAATAACTTATTTCCATTTTAAAACTTATAATACAGTAAATACCTTACAAATGATGATGTATGTGCTCATAATTGACTCATTAGGTATTTGCCCAAACAACAGACATAGGGTCATTAGTAAGAAGCTTGAAGTATTCCATGTTTTGTGGAATGTGGACTGCATTTCTAAATTTCAGCAGATAAATTATTCTTCCCTTCCTGTTTGAGACTCAAATTCTTGATGCACCTGTGGACTTACAAGATGAGGGTTTGGGGGTTTTTGCTGTTTGTTTTTTCACCAAACTAGATGACAGAGATAGAGAAAAGCACACTGAACAAATTCCAGAGCAGCTATTCCTACCTAGGATTCTTTCCTTTTCACCCCTCCCAACTGCATAGGAAAGTAAACGCATTATTTTGGGACTTTTATTTTAGCAAAAGTCTTTGTAGCCACCAGCACTCAGACAGACCCCTGGGAGTACACAGGGAAGGTTGCAAAGAAGGCAGATTCAAAACAATGTGACAAACAAGCTCAGATCAAATCCCAGGCAGGATTTTTCTATGAACATTTTTTTACCACTAGCATGAAATCAGCCACCTCTGAAGTTTGACCACACTTAAAAAAAAATGAGTTCAAAATATGGTAGTTTAGACCCATTCTGTAATGTTTACCATTTCAGGCCAGCTCCTACAGATCTGTAAATACTTTACTTGTACAAGCAGTCCCACCAAGGACTATTTGCATGCATCAAGGCATCACTGGTAGCATTGTTTTCAGAATAAGCATCTAATTCCTTATGACCCTAAAATGCATCAGTGTATCAAAGGACACTGGCAGAGCCCAGGCCAGCAGACAGGCCCCTAACTTATTTAACTTTTATAAATATGACTAGGCATGTATTCTAATTGCCTAAATACATTTTAAAATCTACCCATAAATACATTTTTAAATCTATCCATTAATACCTGAAGTTTAAGCTTCAGGGGCATATTCTCAAGAACAACTTCCTTTAGATCTCTCTGCAAAGATACCACTCTTTTCAGGAAAGTTAATAAAGTCCTGGCAGGTGCAGAATATAAATCCATACCAGTGAGGGGTACAAGTCTGTTCATTCCTATTCATGAACTGTGTATTATTTATACAATGTTTGTGGGCTCAGCAAAGCAGAGGATATTTTTTAAATAAATGTTTATGTTCAAATAACTTTGCTAGTCTTATCTAATCTACCTTCAACATCTTAAGCGCTGTAGGTGATTTTAAAAGTTTGCAAAATATCTCTCATCTGCTTTTACACATTGAGTTTGGCAAAAACCAGATGTCTGAATATTTAGCAATTCTGACATGCAAAAATTATCATGATGCCATCAAGTATCCTAAATCTTTCGCAAAAGAGTGTTAGCAATTTATCAGTGGGAGGATTTTCCTCTCCCTCTCTTCCTACTCAATGCCTGACTCATTCAGCTTTTTGCTGATTGAACAGGCTTGTCCACTCCAGCACTGCAAGTAAGTGTTGGGCTCTTCATTTCACACAGGGAGAGAGGGACACTACAGCCTCGTCCTTGGAAATGTTCACTCAAAGTCCCCAGAGACTGCGGGGAGGGTAAAGTCCTTAATACCTGCAAAGATCTGCTCAGCCTTCTCATGACCACAGGAAAATGGCACAGCACTCTGGGGTTTGATTTTTCAGCTGCACCCTCACCACTGAAGCATCTTTTCTCTCCTAAATCAAGTCAAGACTCTCCTATGAAGAAAATCCATTTCTAATCCTTTTCTGGTTTGTGTTGGTAGCAGCAAAATCTTCTATCCCATCCAGAAAACCATGTTGAAAACTTCAGAAACATAACATAGGATAATTTTACTAATTTTTATCCAAGTTGCTGTCTTTTTCTTTAATCCTGTTATGTTTTGGGCCCCTCTAATCCCTGCTAGTGGCATTCAGCTCCACAGACCTGTGACACATTGCTCACATGTGCACACTCAGAGCACTTTGGTAAAACTTTCAGGGAAACTCTGCCTGCAGACAGGAAATGTGCTCCAGGGCTGACCAGTTTAGTAAGGGCTGGCTTTAGTAAATTCAATGTCACTGTCATGCGACAGCCACACTTTGGCTATCACTGAGAGCCTGATGGATCACAGAATATTTCCCCGTGACACTGTGGCCAAGGTTTGGTCTGCATGACCACTGCATGGCTGTGACATCAAGCACGTGGTTGCAAAACCCACACCAACAATCAGGCGCTGTTAGTCCTGGTTTCTTTACACTAAATATCCACAATTTTTTATCCTTTCATGTTTGAAGAGAATGACCCAGTTACAAAATTGAGTGTAGGCTGGCAAGAGGAGTAGGTGGAAGGGGAAGAGCTTGATCTTGTTTGTAAGGGAGGTTACAAGTATTTGGGTGTCAATTCATATGAGAAGTTTCACTTGACATTATCTGATGTGGTCAAAATACTCAACCCTGCCAGTTGGGGTTTATAATAGGAATGCCCACTCAACCTTAGCTCCAACAGCTACAATTGTTGCAATATAATACACCCTCACTGGACCTACTCAAGCTGCATTTTGATGATTTGGCTTATGGTTAACATGCAATCCCTGGCAACTCCCAGGTATCAGGACTCTCTTGATTGTTAAAACGCTCTGTCTGAACATGGCTCAGACTTGCTCACCTCATGAGCATTGTCTTTAGGGCTACTTGAAAAAAAAAGGCCCTTTTTATTTAAAGTGACAGTACAGAGGAAAATGAACATACAACTTATGAATAGCTACAGTCTGTTGTTTTAGACTGACTGCACATGTGAAAATCACCCTCCTTGCAGGAAGGCTTTGGTGCACCTTCCAAACCCCCAAACCCTGCGCTGGTTCTTCCCACTACTGAGCAAAGATGGCTCGATGCTCATGGTACCTTGGGAGGGGGATGTGGAAGGAGTGGAACAGGCCTCTATGGTCTTTGGAAGCTGGCCAGGGCTGAGGCCACTGCATCTAAATTTAGGAGGGGTTTCACTTAATAGGGCTTGCAGCTGTGCATAGGTTGGGGTGTGAATTCCATCTCTCCCGACACACAAAACCAAAGCTTTATTAAAGAAGCAGTGACTTTGAGCTATTCTGAAGTACCCTATCATTTTCACTACCCTGTTCATCTGTTAAGGCATTTATATGACACATATAGGAAATAAAAGCCATCAATAAACCCTGTGTTTTGAGTATACAGATGAAATGACCAATAATAGGGTTAATAACCAGGAACAATGAGAACAGAACCAATACTTTGTACCAACATAGTTTCTCACAAATTAATGTTCAAACACATAAATTCCCTAACCACTAGTGTCAGAGCTGGAAATATTATTGCCTCTGTTTAATACATAGGAAAACTTGGAGCACAGAAAGGCTTTGTGAATATCCAGAGCCATTCACAGCCATACCATATCCTTACTTCAAGATCACTGTGCATAAAGTGAGGCAATATTTTGGTGCTTTGTATTTGGGCATGGCTTAATTCAGTGGGACCCTGAGCACAACCTGATGCTCTCCAAATCTTCCACTAAGCAGCCCAGACAGGAAGAGCTCAACACCACAATTTGTCCTACTCTGGTCCAGCCAAAAATCAGTGCAGGGGTAAAATCAATCAGTTTCCTAAGCCTTCACTAAAGGATAACTCAGGAGAAGAGGACTTGCCCAAGTGCAAAGTCTTTCTTTTGTGGTATATATATATATATATACTGAAAATATTTTTTATTTTTAAATAAGTCTATGATTCTATAGATTTTCTGTTTAAAGAAGGTTTCAAAAATATTTTTTTTTCTGTTTTCTCCATCAGTTGGTTTTAACTCTGCATTTGTGCAAGCCCACAGCTAAAAGTAAGAACTTGTGCTGTAATTTTAATTGAGATTTGTCTCTAAATTTATATGTATGGGTCCAGTCTTGCAAAACATTTCCGTGTAACAATTCTCAGACATGACCTTTTCTGCTAAGCCACAGAAACACAGCCATGCATTGTGGTGCTCAGCACCCTGTGTCCTGTTTCTTCAGCATCCCTTTTCTTGGTCTGGATGAACGTGCTCATTTATGATATGCCACGGAGAACATTGCTCTAACACAAAACTTAATCACTTCTCTCTTTGTGTCTGTCTTCTGATTGCTCCATCTCTTCCAAACTAAAAATAAGTTCTTTGTGTTTGCTAAAGCCCCTTACAGCTTCAGCTTCTCTTTCCCATTGTCTCTAGTTTGCCATTAAAATGTGCTAAGTGCTCTTAGTTACACCATGACACAGCCTCCTTTGCTCTAGTTAAATTTTCCAACATGCACATTTCTGCTTTTCCCCAGTCTATCCCCACAGGGAGAGAAGCTCCTCATAAATACCTAAAGAGCAACCTCCTCCACTCGCTTATTTGTTATTCCTCCTCACCAGCTCGGCAGGGACAACAGGCCCAAATGAAATCTTTTTTCTCCTCCTGTGTTTGTGGTCTAATAATGGCCGTATGTTTGACCATGACTCATTGGATACCTATGTATTCTCCCTGGCAACGAGCAGAATTGCTCCGTTTTTGAGACCAGACTAGATTGGGTTTACCAAGGACAACATAGAAACAGACCAGACTTTATCCCTCTTAAAACATTTCGCCGCTCTAACTAAAAACAAGAATTGTAAGCACTCTTAGACAAAGACCATCATTCTGTTTGGCGTTTCATAACACCAAGCACAGTAGAGGCCTGGCGCTTGCCTAGGACTCTGAGAAAGGGTTTAGTAATAGGAATGGAATAAAATAAAATAAAATAAATAAAATAAAATAAAATAAAAATAAAATAAAACAGCTTTTTGAGTGGAGCCTGTATAATAAATGCCTGTCTTTATATGTACAACTGGAGAAACAGCCACATGCTCCCATATGTACCCATTAGACAAGCACACAACGTTGCAAAGTCACATACACACAGTGATCACCATTAAAAGCTTTTCAATTTTTGATTTGCATACGTGGTTCTGTACAGAAATGGAGTTGATGCAAAATAAAGCTATAGTTATTCAAAACCCACCTCTTATAATATCACCCAACTTAAGTTGTTCAAATTATCTTTCCATAACTGATTTTTTTTTCCAATTGGCTAAAATACCTATTGTAATACTTAGCTGTGAACAAAGTGCAGAAATGAAGAGCTTTGAATTGTTTCAAATTAATGGCTATAAAGTATGACTTAAATGCTTTTATTCAAAACTAATTATTTGAGAGCAGGTATTCTTATACTTCTTTAACAGCAGGATGCAACATTTTTAGCATTATGAAAAAGAAGCTTTTGCCATGTAAACTCATGGGGTGAAATCTCATCCTTGATCTTCAAAGTGTGACAAAGAGCTATTGATTGGGAGCATATTGTCATTTAAATTACAATTAGGGATGGGTGAAAGGTGGTTATTCAACAATTCAAATCTTTTTAAAAAATGCTGTCAAGGGCAACTTAACCTTAACCTAAACACACACTTTTAAAAAGTTCTGAGAGTTTCAAGTGTTTCAGAGAGCAATATGATGTGTTTAAAGAAACAAATCTGTAGATTTCGAGAACAACATATAGTGCATTTTATTAATGCTGTAATTAAAAAAGCCCTTGTGGAACGCTTTCATTCCCTGTTACCATGAAACACACATTTGCTCCAAAACCGAGTGAGGGAGGTGGAAGGGGAGGTCTTTGCAATTTTTAATCAAATTGTATCGCTCAGTTCATCTTGCTAGAAGAGCTAATAACGTGATTTAAAATCCAGATCCAATTTCTACTGTAATCAATGCAAGTTCTGTTCTCGGAGGAATTTGGTTATGCTCTCAAGAGCCAAGAGAAGCAGAGCACTAGATGGCTCTCAGGAAAGCCAAGGCAGTTTGCAGTTGCTGCTGACCAACTGGCAACCTTCAATGGGCCACCACTTCCATCCTCCAGCCCTTCTCTTCACTGAGATCCCAGGATCTCAGCCCAGAGTCCATATGGACCACAAGACCCTGCTCAGGCACCTGCAGTCATAGGAAATTTTAGTCACTACTGAGCTGCCCGTGGTCTATGGTAAAAGCTGAAACTTGGATTTTGCCCAGGGTACCAGCCAAGGCAGCAGCCTCCACTACAAACCACAAGCTCAGAGGTACAACCTGCCACCCAGCAATCGTTTGAGCCCTTGTTGGGGTCTAGATCCATGGTCTAGCTTCTGTCATGACACAAACACGAGCCAGAGTGAGAGTACCCAGCAGTGTCACCTGGCGTGCGTTGGCAGGGCGGGCGAAGCACTGTGCCAGCTTCTGATGGGCTTTTCTTCAATCTCATTAGTCAGTTTGAGTTCAAGCAGCTCTCTCTCCCCTTTCAGAGAGGATTATGCTGCCCTGCCAAGTTAGGAAGAGCATTCCTAGCCCTGCAGGACAAACAGCTTCCCAGACCTGTGTTTATTTTCTTGGATGGCATATGTAGCCCATTGTGTGATTAGGTAGCACAGCGGGGTGCAGAAAGTGGAATTTCCCAGAGTGCTCTGGGCTCTGGATGGTCGCCAGCATCGGGATCAGGGAGGAATGTTTTCTTTCACTATACACTGGTGAATGTGGCAGGGTTCGAAAGAGATTTTGACTTTCCCCTTTAGCACTTGGGAGGTGAAGACTCCTTTTTGCCACATATACAGTGGGAACTATTTCCTTGCCAATTTATTACATATTTGGGTCCTGCTCCAATATTGAAATGAAATCTGTGGAACCTGTTAGCTTCAAGTAAATTTACATCAGATCTCCCATGGGCTTTTCTTCCCTTGGTGTGCCTGTGCTCTGGTGGAAAGGGCAGAGCTCAGAAGTCTCTACCAGATTGCCTCAGCTCTCTGTGCTCCTTGGGCAGCGCAGGATGTGGCACACCAGCAAGGACTGTAGCTAAGGTCAAGCTTCCCTTATTTTGAACTTGTTGGCACAGACTAGCTGCAAGAGGAGGAGGAATTATTTTGAACAAAAAATCCCACTGATCTGTTTTGGGAGTGGTGATAATCAGAACATCCTATTTAACTTTTGACCACAGGGCAAGGGAGAAAAGCCAGCAAGGTTTTAGGAGGGAGAGCTTTTATATGTTTCTTTCTTCTGATCTGTTTTCACACTGCTAAGTAATAAAAAGGAAATTTTGCTTAATATACAGTAATCACAATATTTGAAGCTATTCAGTTTTCCAAAGAGCGGTAACTGTAGTCCACATTTTTGAAACAATTGTGACAAATAGAGACTTTTTACTGTGAGGATGGTGAGACACTTGTTCAGGCTGCCCAGAGAAACTGTGACTGGCCCATCCCTGGAAGTGTCCAGGGCCACATTGGAGGGGACTTGGAGCAACTTGGGACAGCAGAAGGTGTCCCTGCCCATGGAAGAGGGGTGAAAAGAGATGATCTTTAAAGTCCCTTCCAACTCAAACTGTTCAATGATTCTATGGAGTAGTATCAGCACAGAAAAAAAAAGGCATTGTATAAATCTTATTCCGAAGTTTGTTAAGATCTCTTTCAAACTCTAATATACTAAAATCTCTCACTAAAACAACCCTGCTTTATTTGAAATAGGCACACAAGATTTGTGGGTCTTGCAGAGTGAACCCCACTCAGCTTGCCTTGGGTGACAGAGGGTCAGAGGAAGCATTTGCTGCTATTACTTCATTTCCCCAGTTGCATTTTTACTGCATAAGTAGATGAAATGGGCACCCTTATCTCCTTACTGATAGCAGCACCTCTGCACTCGCTAACAGGACTGCCATCAGTAAAACCACTTTGTTTTGCTGTGCCCACTGCTCTCCTCTCCCATGCTGCTGTTTATTGACAGAGTTCAGTATGTATTTAATAGAGAAAAGGCAGAAGGGCCTGGATCTCAGCTGGCTGGAGTCAAGTTTGTAAAGACAAGAAGTAGCTTCATCTCAGCCACCAGCTGTGATCAGTGGGGGGAGAAAAGAATCATGCATGCAAGTGGTGTGTCCATTTGTTAACCCAAAGGAATGAAATGAAACCAGTTTCTGAAACTTTTTGAACGTGTTGCAAAAACCACGAAAAGGAAATCGGCAACTGGGTACAAAATTCACAAGTCATTGATATATTGAAGTGCTAAAAGAATATTGTTTGTCACTGCAAATAGGCAATTTTACATTATCATTGCTTTAGAGCTCCCCAAACACATAATATCCGTTCTATAAGAAATTACTGAAGGCTTTTATCGAGGTTAACTCGTGTTTTGTTAACCCTACACTTTGCAAGGTAACACGAAAATTTAGAAGCGGAAGAGTTTTTTGATAAAAAGCGTGCACATAAAATTTCTGAACGTTTGGCGAGGGAGCATCCAGCAGGGAGAGGGAACTGGGATGCGAGATGCGCCAGTGCCGCCTTGTGGAGGCTTCAAACTCCGTCCAGATCCTGTTTACTCCAGCTAATTTACCAAAAAACTCCCCAATGCAGGGCTCTTTCATAACATTCGTACAAAGCAATTCTGCAGATAATAAATAAAACAAAGGCAGAGGAAAGCTGGGTTTAATTCCGGATGTAATCATTACTTAGGGCAGGGTGGTACACTAATTCTCACAGCTACAAGAACCAGATTTTTTTCCAGACATGCAGTTTGCAGAGAACTTTTTTTTGTTTTTAATTTTCTCAGGAAATAGTGTTTCTGCTTGCTATCACCAAAAAAACATCAAATCATCAACAAGAAAAACGGTGGGGAAAATGCAGTAGCTTTGTTCCCCATCAGTGCTCCTTGCTCATCCTCTGTCTTAGGGCACTGTACAGGCTTAACCTGAGCAGGTTTTCATGTCAACTCTCCAATCTTCTCTGCTTTGGGTTAGCTTAGCAATTGTCTCTCTCAGTATACTTAGTTTTTGTGACCCAGCCATAATCAGAATGGGCAGATGAATATGAACTTGCTTTTAAGAAATAGTCTCCATTCTAAAGAAAAAAAAGAAAATGTCAGGGTTTGGGATTTTTTTTTTTCATTCTCTGACAAGTTTTGGTTTTAGAGAAGTTTTTTACCAATATTCTATTTGATCTTTAGTATCTGAAATCCTTTTTCTCAGTTCAGCAGACACAAGTTATACAACTGTTTCATACTGATTACTGAAAAGAAAATACCCTGCAAGACATTTGCCTCAAATGGGACTCGAGTCTCTCTCATCTAGCTCACTCCTAAGGGGTATCCTTTGGCCAAATGAGTTGGGCTAAAACCAGAAAATGAAGTTTTATGGCCTCGAGGGCTTTGATTCCTGTTCATAAATATGGCAGCAGCAACATTTAGCATTTTCAATCACTCGTTTTCTTCGGAGCTAGGGAAGTGTTCAGATATATATTCTTAACCACTGCTGGTTCATTCAAGATTTTTTACAACGTGCATAATTCTCATGGGATAAGGAGTTGGATAAGTGGCCACAAGGCTTCTGAATTATCACTCCCATGCACAATACATTTTGTTTAAGTTATAACCACATAATTTAAACTGCTTACTTAAATTATAAAATACTCCCAACCCCAAAACCAATGCATTTGCATTAAGTAACATTAATGTGGGACTGGCTTATGCATTCCAAGATTTTGTGGTTTCCCAATTAGTCCTCCAGTAACAGAATTACATTATCATAATTTTAAGGTGTTACGAATGTGATATCCAAATTAGAGATCAAATTCCCTATATTATGTGTTTCTTCCTTGAGGGCTTACCAACCAAACACAGGCTCTGCAAAAAAGGAGGTGTGCTAAAAATGCGTGTTTTCCATATCCAGCCCCTGCTTTCAGAGCAGAGAGGAGTGACTCTGAGAGAGGCAGGTTGTGAATAGCCCTTTGACAAACACTTCACAAGGTTATTTCTGAAGAGCAGGGGAACCTCCAGAAGCAATCTTTAATTACCAGAAGTTCTCAAGTGGTAAATTTTCAATAATTTCACTAACATCAGCTTATACAACTGAGATTTGCTCAAATCCATTTCTGGCTTGCACACGATACTGATATCTCATGCAAACTAACCCCCAGTGCAAAGTCCAAGTCTATGGAAAGTGAAGTTTCATTTACTTTCCCACTGGAACAAGATGCTGTGACACGGAGCTGTTCAAGTCAGCCTCCTTCACCTCAAGGTTGGAGAATATTACTGAAACTTTCATCAAACAGAATAATGATTTCCATCTGTAACCTAACTCGTCCAGTGCCTCTCCCAGTTCCTGGTAACTTACTGTCAAGGCACAGAAACACTGTGAGTGTTTGGATTTTTTGGCTGCTCAGACTTTAAAAGGAAGGGAAAAGAGCTTGAGTTACCGTGTCAGCCCAAAATGGGAGAGGTTAAAGTTCTCAAAAGATATATAACAAATCACTGAAATGAAATGAAATAAAATACAGCTGTATGCTAGAAACAACTCAAACAACAGCTCAAGCTATGCTCACAGCAGAGGTAATTTCAAAATGCCTCCAGTAATGTACCAACATGTATGTCCTGCACAGGTGAAAAAGGAAAATGATGTGATCCTTATTCCAGAAACATCACCCATTCCTGCAGTGCCATTTCTTGTGCACTGAGGTATTCAGCTCAACATTTTAGCTAATAAGACAGCTCCACTTATCCAAACACTGAACTTCCTCATCTGGACACTCCTTCCTTGCAGCGAAAATATGAAGTAACAAGTACCAGCCTCATCTGACAATCTTTAATCAGACTTGGCATTAGTTTAAAGATTGATTAGGTATGTAGGACATCAAAGAGTAAACCCCAGGGAATGAAAATGAACAATGGCATTATTTTCTTACAAGGACATTAAGAATAAGTTGTAGCTAGATAATATTTATGACTACCATAAACGCACCTATTTTGCTTACACCTCAAAATATCTCAGAAATATTAATGGACCAATACTGAAGAATTTCAGAATGACTCTATCCTTTAATAAAAACATAGGAAATGAAATCTTTTCAATTTCTAGGAAGGATAAACACAATGAATAATAAATACAATGTTTCATGTCCATTACTTAATTAAAAAATGGTAGAGCTGATAGCAAAGTCTAGATGAAAATGTATACAAAAATTTAAGTCTAAAATATTCCATTCAGCTCAATTACAGAAAAGTAATTTTACTCAAGTTTTTCATCAAATGAAGTTTGCAGACAGCCTAATGTTATCCTATTGCAGTATTTTCAGGGTAACTGAAGAAAAATATTCATGCAGGATTAAAAAATAATAATGATCATTTAGGCAAAATTTATTTTTCTCTGCCTTAGATATAAAAGGTTCAGCCCAACAGACCACTGAGCTGAGGATCACAGAGACTCCTAAAGCTCACTGGAGCATTAATAGCAGCAGCTCCAAACAGTCTGGCACTAATACACAGCATTTTTAAGATGGCATGGCTTAAGGGGGGAAAACAACTTTGCAGAAGTGCTGGCACCTGAGAAAAATGCCATTGTTTTCCAGAGATATCTGAGTTTACAAGTTATCAAAATAAAATTGCCATTAGAAAATGATCCTTTGGATGCTTTTCCTGCCAGGTTCCCACAAGTTGAACTGGTCATTTCCAGAAGGCCACTACAGATTTGCCTCTGCGGAGTCCCAAACACAGGTTTAATTCAGTAGGCACACAGAGAAAAAATAAATACAGTGTGAAAATATTTCTTTTAGACACTTTGCGTTTTTTCCTTTTATTGTGTATTAATATTGTCATTAAATATCAATCACCTGGGGTAACCTGCACGTTGCAGGAGGTTAACCTGCATTTGAAATGCCAGTCAACAAATCACAGGGACAAAGCCCCTGAAACACTACCAAAAACTCACTGTAAAGCTCCTTCCTTTCTTTGCTCTTAAGTGATGCATTTCTACAACCCTCAAACCCCCCAAGGCCACCAGATCTGTATTAAAGGAATCCACACCTTTCACCTTCCCAACAGGATCAGCCTTTAGGTAGGAATTAGGATGAGCAGCCCCAAGCTCTGCCAGCACATGCCCGGCACAGACATGGACCATGAACCCCATTTCTGCCTCCAGTTAAGTCTAATCCTGACTAAATGCATTCCCCTCTTCCCTCTCTGCACCAGGACTGAAGATGACTCCTGTGGGAAGCCCGGCAGCTGAAGGACCAGGTGCTCACTGCTAGGATAATTATTTTGTAGCTGTCACAACTGGCTGTTAACACTTCTCTCCTGGCCTTCCAGCCCTTTGCACAGTTGACTGCACTGTTTTATTCTCTTAGATGTAATTTTTTCCTCCTTTTTAAATTTTTTTTAATTTTTTTTTTTTTTATTTTCAGTTGATTCCTGGTGTACAGCTCTCCATGGTGGGAAATACCAGTTCTTGGAGGGCTGTATATATGATGCTCTTTTAAGATTCAGAAAGCCTTCCCTGATGGCTACATGATATTTGAAGATTGTATGAAAATACATATAAGATGAAAACCAGAATATATCTTTTTGTGCATTCAGTTTACCTCAAGGTCAGGGAAATTTTGCAAGAGAAGCTTTTCATCAGCTCACATACCTAAACAGGAGACCTGAACCATTTGGCCCTGTAACATCCAAAACTTTATTCTCTATGCCATCAGGAGCACTGGTAATACCAAAGCAATCATTGGTGTGTTTAATGCTGTACTCAGGGTTAATTTTTTGTCAGGTATCAGACTAAAATTGTGTGGTAGTTACGAACCAGTTGAAAAAATGAAACATGGACACGAAAAAAAAAGGAGAAAAGCAGATAGAAAAGGAATATTTAGACAACTAGTGGTTCTGAACAAAATTAATTCCACCCAACTCTTAAAATATAGAATATTTTCTTTGCTCTTTTCCCAGAGTTTTCCACACAGACTTGCATGAATAAGTCAAACTGGCAGCTGCAACATGTAAGCAGAAAGGAGGTCATCAACTTTTGATAGAGCCTCTTGTAATCAACAGGTTTTGTGGCGGGTTTTTTTTGAACGTGAAGAAATATTGGCTCAATTTGCTTTTCAATATAACTCAAGCTTCCTTCAGTTTGGTAGCATAAAAAGGTTTAGCAAATTCAACACTCAGGCAGTGATGGTTTCTGCAATGCCCCAACATAATGTCATTAAGTGCTCAACAATGACTTTAAATAAGTAGCTTTTGGAAGTTATATGTCTTTGAAGTTTCATTAATTAGTCATATCATCGGGAATGTATGGCTAAAGTAAATTACACTGTTTAAAATATCTACTCTTTCAATGTGAAAAATGAAAGGATCCAGCTACCTTGTCTTTATACTAATGAAGATATTATTAATTGGTTTAGCAAAAACATAGATCTAACCATAATGTGCAACAGTTATTAAAGATAATTAACTACAGATCATTGGTTTGAAACATCTAGTCCAAAATGATTTCTGAAGGGCACATTATTCTATGAGATAAAATAATTAAATTTCTAACAGCTGCATAAGACAACTGTGGCATATCTAGTGTTTTAATTTCTTTTGTTCTATCCTCATGGTATTCCTGTTTTAGATTTTGAAAATGCTACGAGTGTTTCACCGTGAGCAGCCTATGCAGCGTGCTAGACTGAAATACTTCATGTCTGAGGAAAAATGATGATTGAAAGAAAAGGATTAAAAATGACAGCGCAGCTAATAATACACACATGCACGTGTGCACGTGCACACACATAAAGGCAGCTACTCCTCCTCGAAGGAGAAAAGGAGATGATAGGAAACCAATGAAACAGGGGGTTAAAAACGTTTCCAATCTAACATTAGCTACACGAGTCCTGCTCAAACTAAAACAGCACATTTGCAAATTAAAGAAAACCTCGACAATGAAGCAATGCCAAATACTTGTAGATTAATTAATAATGGAAGCATACACAGGCACATAAAATTAAGCAAGAACAGTTAAAAAAAAAAAGGAAGAAAAAAAAAGCAACTGAGGAACTGGAACAGAAGTCTGTTTATTAAAACCCATATGTTCCAGGTCCAGAATTTCTGAGCTCACATCTGCTCCGGTACCATTCCCAGAAATGTTTGCGGTCAGTATTTATCCCATGTGCCAGTAGTGGGTTCTGCATCAATTTCTTGGTCTCTTTTTTTGATAACTGTAACCTACAAATGCTTTCAATAGCCTGGATCTGCATTAATTAGAGTGCTGTTTGCTTACAGCATTAGATCTCTCCCCATGTTTTGTAAGAAAACTCGTGTCCCAAAATATTCCTCATTTGCAGCAAATTTAGCTGCTTCAGCAGAGAGTGAGATTTAGACAGGAAAGGCAGGGAGGCAGGAAATAACATAGTTCAGTCAAGATTAGGTGTGTTTCTAGCTAATGTTGATTTAGCAAAAGAAAGAGTGAAAAAAAGGCATTACCCAGTGCCCCAGAATCCATAAAGTGCAAACAACAACAGTATGACTTTATTTTATTTGTTTTAATATTCCATACTTGACTTTTATTGTAAGAATTTTATTTATTGGGACCAACTGGTTTCTCTGTGGCTTGAGATGCTGGGGAAAAAAGTTATGAGGCTTTAAAAAGAATGGTTTTTTAAAAGCCTCTAAAACAGTGGACAAACAGTGGCATCATTTACTTCAGCTCCCACACATTAGCCTAATCAGGCATAGGAGCTGTGATACATCTATAAATGTAATTTGGGGTAAAAGAGGCTTAAAAAGTCACCAGTGATAAAAATAATCAGTGTTGCATTTTTGCATAGAGAAATTTGGAGTCATTTTGAGTGTTCATTGCTGTGGGGAAAAATCCTACCCTGCAAATGCCTGAGGAGAGATGAAACACATGCAGTTTTTGGGCAGTTCTGGGGATTTCTCTCAGGTACTGGCCACACTGTAGAAATAAGAAACAATGGAATGGTCTCTGAAGCCAATGCCCTCCTACCTCCCAGCCCTTGTCAGCACTGGGACTGTGCAGATGCTGCAAAGTGCTCCCAAATCAGCACAGCTGCAATGGTGTAAGGGAAAACACGGGAAAATGGAAGAGAAGGCCCCTCCCCATGAGATGGTTAGACAGGAACACTGTGAGTGGGGAATACCAGGATGCAGAGGTGCTGAAAACCCTCGAGTGGGAGAGATCTGTCCACTCTGCCCATGTTTGCAGAACTCCTGCTTCCACCCCAGAAATCCACTTTCCCTGAATTTTTTTTTTTTTAATTAAAGATTCCCAGACTAACACATTTTCCAGTGATCTTAGTCAAAAAGCCTGCAGAGGATTTTAGAAGAAAACGTTACTGTGAAAAGGAAAACTTCCCTTGGCAGAGTTGCCCTCACTCTCCTCACGGCTGTTGTGTGAGGTATGCATTTGCAATCTTAGCTGACCTATTTGTTGATGTATTTCAGGTAGCCAGATGTCCTGGTACTTTAGGAATTCAGAAGAAAATGATATTCAACTGTTTGTCCTGGTTTCGATGTGATCAGCCAGCTGGCTACCCACAGCTCCCTTCCAGTCCTCCCTCCCCCACCAAAAGCCTCCAGGTCACTTGTTGACCCTCAGCACATCCCTCCCTACCTTCCAAGATGAACCTGGGGTCCAGCTACATCTGTGCTGAGGCCTCTTGTTGTGTGTCTGGCACACAATGAATGTGAGGCTCTCCAAATGTCAGAGCATGCCAGCTGATGCACATTGAGATTTGGAGCATCACAGATTTCATTGCACAAACAAATGCTCAAGAACTTGACAGGGGAGTTGCTGTCTTTGCAAGGGAAGGAAAACTTGCCAAGGGTGATTTAGCTACAGGTTAGGAGAGCACTGAGGAGAGGAGTAATGAGGAAGGCTGGCCAAACACTGGGTGTTGGGGGAAACAGAGACACAATCAATCAGCCTGCAGCCAGGTAGATCTCCTGTCTCACCCTCCAGGTGCTCCAGCTTGCTTGAATCCCTGTTCCCAGAGGAAGAAATGCCCCAATCCTACTGCCAGCTGCCAGAATGTTCTTCCACCAACACAAGTTCACCCCGCCAGTAGTGCACTGTGCCTTGCAAGCACAGGCATCTCGTCTGCACCTGAGCATGATGGCAAAATTCAGTCAAAAGATCTTCTTGAGAATTATTCCTTCATCGGGGAAATGACTTGCTCAGGCTGAATGATTCACATCCCAAGTAAGCCACCAGTCCAACACATCCCAATGAAATTCATACTCCTTTCTGCTCCCTCTACACCCTCCAGCCTTTCCATCACTGCCCCTCATGCCGCTACTCCCAGTCCACACATCCCCCTGCCCCTTGCACATGGTTTGGCTGTTGGCACCTGGAATCCCAGGCAGCAATATCACCCCAGAACCTCTGCTTGCCAGGGGAGCATCTCTCAGTGCCTGAGCTGGAGCAAAGAGGGGACCACAACTCTGGCTTTCTTGAAGGTTTGTGGCCTCCCAGAACCTGTTCTTGTGAGCAGAACACAGGGTTTAGCAACCCCATTCTGCTGCAAGGTAGCAGCTTTGGAGACCAGAGAGAAGCAGTGACAAGGATGGGAAGATGCTAGGTGAAACATTCTGGGTTTCGGGCAGGGATTAGCCCCTCTCGTGTCTCCACAGCTTCCTCTGCCAGAGGGTTAAATTCAAGAAAATATGGTCTGGAAAGAGCAAAGTACAAAGGAAAGGAACAGCTGCTGAATACCTGGGACAGCAAATGTCAATGGGGCTCGATTAACGTTCATTCCACTAAAGGGCTGGATTTCCCTTCCCCTCAGTTGTATAACTCTAATTTCACTGACTACAGTGATTCCATCAGTCTAATTAGGCCCCCAGATAATAGTCAAAGTACTTATTATGTTATCTTTTCACTGATTTTATATTATACACATTTGTCTGTTAAATATAATGATACGATTTTGGAGATTTACAAACTTCAGTTGGCAACCCACTTAAACATCACAAGCTACCTGCCACTGGTCTGGTATGTTCTCTATTTACAGCAGGCCCAAATGTTTGTTTTAGGCTGTCAATGAAGAGAAACTGTTTGAGGGGAAAAAAAAATAATTGAACATCAGCCACCGAACCAGCAGGAACGCAAAATATTTCCATGAAAGGGAATCCAACAGGACCAGCGATCTGTAGGGTAACTATTCTCAGTGTGAGGAGGAAGAGTGAGCCAAGAGCAGAAGCCAGGCTTATTTCCTCTCTCTCCACGGCGTGTCCTATCCCAGCATTTTCTGGAAGCAGGGTACACGAAGTTCCTAGGAGCGGCCACACTATTCCACCCCCTGCCGGGAAGCTATTTATTTTATTTTAACAGCCTCAGAACCTTCTCATTGTGTTTCTGGCCTAAACAGTTGGCCGTGCAGGGGGAGAGGTACAGCTGCTCCTTTACTGGGAGCTGTGGGAGCAGGAGAGGAGGTGTCAGGAAGGAGCAACGCGCCCCGGCGCTCTGCCCTCCTCCCCTGGCCTCCGCCGACCACGCCTAAACAAAGTTACTAAAACAAAGGAACAACAGCGAGTTCCTAGGTTGAAAATAGCCTTACACTCATTCAGGAAAAATTCCCGCTGGGATTGCTGATGGATGGCACTGCTGCTGCTGGGAGGGGTTGCTGCTCCCCAGGGCAGCTGAGCATCTCCCCCCAACCTGGAGTCCCACGGCTCTCTCAGATTTGGTGCCTAAACCTTCTTTCCAAAATGGTTTCTAATGTCCACGGTTTCTGCACTGTTGCTGGAGGAATTATCCAGCAATATACTGTATTATAGGGTGTCTGAGTTACAGTGATTTCAGAATTTAGGAATAAAAAAAAACAGAAAAACCCAAAAAAGTAGCAGCAGTGAAAATCGGAAAATCAACACTTCCTCTCTCATTATCTATGAATTCTGCCTTGCCTGCCAACAGACTTGCAGGTGTCATTACACCTTCCTGATTAAAGCAAGGATACCACCATCCTTTTGTCCAAAATTTAAATTTAGATCGTGAATTTTACACTGGCTGGGATGAAGAAAAAAAATGCATTGCCTAAATAATATTTCAAATATGTTATTTTCCCCTTGCACTTCAAAGAGGTGAGGTGGATAATCTCTCTTTTCCTCATATGTGTCTTTCAGAGGCTTATTATCAGGCGCAATTTTAACAAATGTTTGTCATTTATCCACAGAGTCACAGTGACACCTCTGTTTCTAAAACTGTAGCTTACACCTCTTACCGGATGTCGTTCCTAATTCAGGTGGGTTTAGCTCCCAGAAATAAACGGGGCTTGGAGAATCCATTTCCAAGGAGTGTCTGCTTCCCATGGCATTCCCTGCACCAGCCTGTTCCCGAGCCCATCCCTGACCCCTCTGGGCACCATCCCCAGCAATAAAGAGCAAGCCCAGGGAGATGATTCAGCCAAGGAGTCTCCCACTGGTCATGGGAGAGAAGAAAGAGATGTTTGCATCTGTGTTGCATGAGCTCAGACTGCCATAAAAGACGTTACTTAAAAGCCTGAGAGATTTTATTTATTTTAAATTGAAAGCAAACAAAGCAAACATTACTTAACCGTGCCTGTTTTCCCAGTATCCCCCTAGACTTGCTGAGGGACCCGGGAACTATGGCAGGCATTTTATCTTTCCCTCTTCTAAATAGCAAGTTAAAAATTAACTGCTTCATCTTCACATTGCTCACTCCTTAAGTAGTTTAAACTTACTTTTAACTGTTACATGCCAACAAAACAGGTTGCTTAATTGATTTGACCTTTCACAGTATTTTTTAATTTTCAATCTTAGTTTCATTGTTCCATCTGGCACTTTAAAACGGCATCTGGTTAACTGTACTTAACCAGCTGATCACTGTACAGTTATTTTTAAATGTAATGTATGCTTAAACAGATGTTATTTTTATAGATGTAGATCTAAACTGCACTTGTATACGTGCTATGTCTGCATAAGCTCTTTCTGCAATTCAAATGTTGACACCAAAAATTACAAGCCAGAATGCTTATGAACTTCACTATTATGTTACTGCACTTTTTTGCAGCTTGTTAGGTAAACATCAATTCAGTTCTTTTTTCTCTGTTCATTGCACATAAATAAAACATTAGCGTTTAGTTTATAAAGTGATGAACACTTTGCTGTGTTGGATTTAGCTTTATAAATACAACTGCTGTCAGCAAGAAAAAAAAGGATTTATTGAATAAATAATAAGAAAGCTAGAGGAAAATAAAAGTATATATATTATGCAAAACACTGTGTCTGTCCACAGGTCATATAAGGGTCCTATGGAATCATAGATATCCCATGTGAGAATATTTAATAATGGTGCATTTTTGCAAGATACACTATCTCCTGAAGCAAGAGCAGATTGGTAAAGCACAGTCCAACTCTGATGGTTGTAATTTTTAGCAACAACTGGGGGCTCCATTTTTATGTTTTTATTATCAAGGAGAGCCCAGATTCAAAGGTCCTGTGAAGTCAGGAGTTTTACAGAAGTGATGAAAATGAAGAGTAAGATATGACTAGTCTAATCAACCAGCACTGGCAATCTATTAAATAAATACAGCTATATCATAATTACTAGATTTTACTGAATAATGCCCGATTTTGCAGTTGCAAGTAAATTCATATTTATTCACTAAGATGAAGACCTCATTCTTCCAAACACCCAACTGAAATCAGTGTTAATTACCAGGGCTTGAACACAGGTTAGCCAGAATACATATTTTTTCCGTTCATTTAACATCTATAATTTGCTAGTAAATGACAATTTTTGAATCCACGTATTCCTTAGATAGGTCTGAGAAGCATGAAATAGAGAACACAAGCACCCAGTCTTAAAAACTCATCTTGATTTTTAGATCAGCAAATAGAAAAAGTTTTCAATCAGGCCACTGATTTTTTTTTCCCAAGGAATAACAAGTTCTGCAATATCTAATAGATTTTCTCTGAAAGAACTTAAAATGCAATATCAAAAAGAATTGGGGCAATAGGCAAGGGCGTGTGTTACTGTGCACAAAGGAAGTGGTCACAGCACTGAATATTTCACAGAGAACTTTTAAGTATCATTCTCAAGGTTAAAAATTGCTGTTATACATAATACCTCAGTAATTGATAGACATTTTCTCTCTCCAGAGCCCATTTTCTGTGAAAAACACCACATAACATCTGTTCATAAACAGTCCTTCTGTGAGAACACTGACACAGGTCTTGAGCTTCTACTGGCTCAATTCCCCTGCCATACACAGATGGCACGAGGTATTTATACAGCTGAATTCTTTGTAATACAAGCTCAACTATATCTTCAGGTAAGACTGTGGGCAAACATGTGCTTATACTATTCTGCTGACTTACCTCAAGTCATTTAAACGGTTCCCTCTGACACAAAGACAAATTGTGTCATACTATTCTGCAAGTGTTTTGTCTCAAAATCACCTTCAGCAATCAACACAGAGCTCTGCAGAGATAAGGACATTTTGGGACGTAGAAAACCCACCAAGTTTTGTGTTAATGAGCTAGCAGATATATTAAGATTCAAGACTCAGGGCTATTCTCCTTGATTTTGATGTATCTGTTCTCCTTCCATTAAAAAAAAATGTTTGTTTTGATGGTATAATACCATGTTCTTTTGCATGCAAAATGTTAAATAAAGAGACAAACTCTGGCATTCAACTTTCACATACACGTCAAGGCAGCGTGTAGGTTACCCACAGTTTTTTATGTGCTATGCTAGTTATTCCCTCTAAGCAATTCTGAGTGAATAACACTCTATAATACATTCAAAAATTGCTTTCCTATTTATCTCCGTGAAGTGATGGAAGGCTTCAGTTGACTTCTGAAGAAATCTAGGTGCCATGGCACCATCTGCCAGACGACATCCTAGTCCTACGCACACATATGCCCAAGCTTTGGCTGTGGTCTGTGTACACTTAAGAAATAAAGCACATACGTAGAGATTTGCAAGGTGAGAGCCTTGAGAACGAGACGCTCCAAAAGCAAGGACAGCCTGTTGGTGTTTTGAAATACAGGGGGAGGAAGGGTAAAGTAAACTTTACCCAAAATTTCAAACGTACGTTGAAGTCTCCTTCAATTGTTCTTTTCATACCTTGATCCCTATTACTGAAGCTACTGAAGTCCATGGTGTTTACAGAGAATATCATCTACATAAAGGTATGGGAAAGAAATCTGAATCCTTGACAAGAGACCCTTTTAATAAGGATACATCCTGATAAAACTTTGCAGAAAAAAGATATTTTAGGTCATTCTTTCAGGCAGAAGTAGTATATACCTGCAGGGGTCTGGCCACCAACAGCTTCAACTATAGATGAATCTGATTTTATCTGTGGAACATTTAATTAAAAGGTTTTCCTGGAACTATTCATCCTGCAGAATAAACCAGAATGCACTTTCCCTGCTCAGGGGAAGTATGGGATGTGTTTTAAGACACCTGTGCCTCTGCTGGCCAGGTGACCCCACGACGGTGGAGTTCACCATGCACAAGAAGGGTAAAGCAATAGTCCTAGAGAAGAGGAGAAAAGCTCCTGTTGTGTGTAGTGGAACCAGAGAACCCTCCAACAGGAACAGCCCAACTCTGCTATTCCCAGAGCTCCACGTAGAGTTACATCTCCCTCAGCATTTTCAAATTTGAAGGAGCCTGCGTTTGTCTATTGGCACTCAGAGCTACAGGGACTCGATGGATAAATGGATTTTACAGGGCAAGAGGTGTTCCTTAGTGGGGGACCAAAACTAGTTAAAAATTGTAAGAGTGGCAGTTAAAACAGTAAAAGAAAGGTGGTTTTGTTTTCAGCTGCACTGCAGACACCCCGCAGGCTGCAGGCGTGTCACTGCATTGCTTTGGTCTCTGCAAATGGGAATATTACTGATGCCTCCTGGTCTCAGGAAGATGTGAAATAAGCCCATTTCTGTTTGTGATGTGCTTAAACGCTATAGCCATCAAAAAGCCAATAAATAGCATGTCCTCACTAAATGTCTTTGTAATACCCTTTTTAAATTTGGTGGCTTCTCTGTTATATTTGCTTTTTTTTAAGCTGACGGGGAAAATACAGTCAAATACAGATAAGTTTGAAGAGAGATTATGTGGAAACGAATGCTACTTGCTTTTTTTATACTTTATTATATAGGAATTAACTCAGAATGATATTGGTATCATTCAATTTAAATATAGTGCTTGCTTATGGCCTGTAAGATGATCCAACACATTGTAAGCAATGCCTTGACACAGCGTATGTGATGAATACAACTCAGTGTATCAAACACCAACTGCACTAAATCCACAATAATGCTGCCTTTTTGTAAGTTCTTTATGCTCCAGTAGTTTTCATTTTTATGATAAGTGTGAACCAGACCAGCTCACAATACCTTCCACCAAGCACTTGCTCTTTTGCAAGAATCAGTCACCTAATATTTATCAATTAAGGCTTGTAGAATAAATAATGCAGGGAATAATTTTATAACAGAGATGTTAAGAAAACATAATTCTCCAAATATAATTTGGCCTGCTTCTCTTAACACTGAATGATTTTAATTTTCCTTCTCTGTAAATTCTCCTGCTTGTTACCCAGCATTGTTTTACTCAAATGATGTTTCAACTGCACTTAATGCACATTATAATGATCATGTCTTCAGCTTTTTTCTTTTGAAGTTGTATTTAATTACAAAATAATACCCTGTTTGAAGAACACTGCTTTGATATGTCCCTCTGCATTTAGTAATTATAAACTTGCTCTCATTATCAATATATTTTGCATGTTGTTATTTTGTTTTGTTTGCCTATTTTTTGTTTTTAAACCCAGGAAATATAACTTGGGTGACAAGAGGTTTTGATTGCAAGTTACACGGGAAGTAGAAGTCCATTTCAGAGCCCCGATGTCCGCAGCCAAGACTCACTAGTCCATGACTGTCATCAAGATAAAATTCCTGGATCAGAAAAGTGAGAAATGGATCAGTGGCTGGGACGTGACTGTGGGGGTCAAGAAAGGCAGCATGGTCCCTCAGCCCCCAGCATCGATCTGTTGGTGGGACTGCATTATAACTAGCAGGATAGAAACCCAGCAAGAGGCATAGCCAAACCTAAACCAAAAAGTAATCTGAAAGAGGGATTTATATTCCTCTCTCATTGGCACCTGAAAAGGGATTGGCAATCTCTAAACTCCATGTGTTCAAAATGGAGAGATTTAAATTATTCACATTTGCTAGCATTTTCAGGACTTCTGAAAAAAATGATGCTTCACAAACAAAAGCCATTGCAACATCCAACAACACGCAACAAAACCATACATTTACAGGCAATGCAGATTAACAGAGCTGCCACACTCGTAATGAAATCTGCTGAATAGTTACTGAGAAGTGAACCTATCTGCTGATATCGCTGGCTGGTTTTACTGCAGAGAACGAGATGCCAGCTCCTGCCCTGACAGACCTCAGCAGCACAGCCAGAAATGCTGGGGATGCTCTGCAAGACCTCCTTGATGCATTGGAAGCAAACACAAAAACACAGAAGGGTTAAACGAGTGAAGTCTTAGGGAGGTCTGGGCAAAACTTACTTTAGTTTGGATTTAGACCAGAATTTGCCATTTGAGTAGCCCTAACATATACATGACAGAGTATAATGTATGTTCTTTTTCTGAGCTGGTTTACATAACTGCCTCTGTAGACTCTGGTCCAACAGTGGTGCCTGTCGGGAATTTTGCTGTGGTCAGTAAGATCTTTGTTTTAATAAGGCTGCATAACAAAATATAGCTTTTGCTGGCTGTAAAATATTAAGTGGGAAATACAGTGTAGGGAAATAAGAGGCACCTAGTGAAAAGGGGTGGTGTTTTTTTAATAAAACTTCCATACAATCATAAGGCACTGGAGGAGCTTGATCCTTTCCCCTTTATGTATTCACATTCTCTGTGATGCAGAGAGGAAACGTTAACTTTAATTAGTACTGCAGACCCTATAGGAATGCCTTGTACATAAGAAAAAGAAAATACTTAAATATGTGAGCTAGAAGGATTTCATGTGCATATAGCTGGTCCTCTAGTTAAGTGTTTGCGAGATCACCCTGGAGACTGAAGCCACTCAGGGACAAGGACCTCACCTTCCTCCTGGTGTCTAATGCACCTCCCTGCTGTTAGTGCTATAATAAATAATAATAATCTCTTAGCATTAGGTGAGCACCTCTTGCATGATCAATTTCCTGCTGTTGCAGGAGAGTGAATGTTGGTGGACTTTGATCCTTCCAAGATTTTATGTTTCTATCATAAGAGAATTATAGCACATAAGCACATTTTTTACTAATGCAGTAAGTAAGGTGGCAATATATATTGCACTGACATTAAATGAATATTAAAAGGAATTGAAACCATTTCCACATCATGAGGGGAAAAACCTCCAAGCATTAGATATACAGTAGTGATTCAACAAAGATACCCCTTTTAACCTTCTTCATAGATTAAAAAAGTCAAATCCATTAGAAAAATAAAATCTAGGCTTGACGGTATACACTGATGTATCTTAAAATACCAATGTTCTTTTCAAGCCTGTTTTGCCCACTGACAAACCTCCCCTTTGCCTCTCATACACAAACATCCTGCACACCACCCCCATCACTTTCCTGCTCCCCACTCTCATCTCATTGTAACATCTCAATAATGTATTACGGTACAAATCCTACATGCACAAGGACTTAGTTTGAAGAAAAAAGGGAGATATGGCACTTCTGCATATAAATAATACAGGCAGATGTCTCAAAGGGGGATATACATAGCAAAACATCTTATTTGTTGGAGGGTATCAATTCTGTGTACATTACACACTTGTAATTTACCTTACTTTCTTATTTTTCTAACATCTCTGCACAGCCATATATTAAATTAGATATTTCAAACCAGACTGAACAGTCCTCTTTTTACCCCTATTTTGTTGCATCTTGCCAATTCAGTGTTTTATTATGTTTTCTGTCATAATATTACTCTTGTCCTTAGAAAACATGTATTTATTCCCACTTGGAATATAGTGTAACTACTGTAAAGCACTGCTCAAAAGATGACTACGAATTCTGTCTGAGAATAGAAAACATGAACCCTTCTATTATCCAAATATTTCTCAAAGATTTCGCTTTTGTATGCATGTCTGTTGCTGACACACATAATGAGATCATGGGAAAAACCACACAGCTGACCTGAACTTCTGGGTATAGAAGTACAAAACCATGAGATCTAATAAACCCAGTGCATGACCCCGTGCAGCTTTTGGACTTAAAGAACTAAATGCTATTGTGAGAGGAATGAGAGCCTACACATTTTTTCCTGTAGCGTGGCAGAGTTCAGCTGTATTATATTTACAGTTGTCAATAAATGTAACGACATAACGTGAAGCATATAGACATCTCTGGTCCCCAGCCTCACCAAGAGAATATCCCGACACCTTCTTGTCACACACAAGGCAGATATTATTTTTATGCACCAAACAGTAGGCAGGATGCAGCAACAGACTGACTCTGTGCTACCACAGTGTGTCTGAGAGGCTGTCAGCACATACTTTGCCTACTTAACGTTGCTCTTTCAAATAATTTAAAAATACTTTGGGCTCCGAGTTTCAACCTCGCTCTTGCTATGCCTGACTAGTAAACAGGGAGCCAAAGTTTGGTGCAGCATCTGAGAAATACCTTTATATATAGAAAGGGAGCTGTAGGAGATGGAGGTTACATATCTCAGCTGTTGAGCTCTGCATGCAAGACTGGTTATTAAATTTAAGGGAAAATTTAAGATCTCCTAAAGATTATAAACTACCCTTAATTAACCCCCACGGATCCCCCTGACACTGGAATGAGCACAGCTAAATGAAAGGCATCACTGTATATAATCTGGAAGCTGTGGAAACCAGAACTTTAGCATATAAGTATATAGGACTAACTCTGTCCTCTGAGACCCAAGGATTATTTTGGTTTTTAGGATTTAGGTGAGCACTTCAGAAGAGTACTAAATTCTGAGGGAAATGCAGAAGTCTTTCACTGCTTTAAAACTAGATTATTTCAAACATACATAGACAGAAAAATCCTTTTCCCCAATAGTACAAGCGCTATTAACTTAGAAAGGAAGCATACTAGTTATATGAGTAAAATCAAGCACAAAAACTTAGCATAAAGGGCAACAATCTAAGGCATGACTGTTCCAGTAAGACCAAAAAAAGAGGCTTTTTTATTATGTTAGCACTTGAAGATGTTAAAATGGTTTTTGTTCATCTTTGACTTTTTATATTCCATTAGCTTCCCATTTAGCTATAAATAAAGGATGAGTGAATGGTTGGTAACGCAGACATGTTACAGTATAATCAAAGTGTTTATTTCTTTTAAAATCTTACCCCTGTATACCTGGCTTTGATTAAATAAACGTCGGAGTGTGAAGTAACAAAACATAAATACCTGCCTAAATTAGAAGTTATATATTCATTTTAAATAATGGAAAATTCTCCTCAGCCCTGCGTTAGCTGGTAGCTGCACTCAGCATTGGAACATTGTTTATTCTTTACTAACTAATCATCCTTCATGGTCTTTCAAAAGTTCCTGGCATTTCACTAGTTTACACATTGATTGAATACTGTTCCCAGAACTGCTTGTGGCACTGTGCCAAATGCTGTGATAATCAGCTGGAAGATTTATTCCAGTTGAGGAGTGTTATAAACATAAGGATTCATAAGGCTCAGCATCAAAAATGAATACTGATGCTTTCTTTGAGAAGGCTGAAAACTTTCTGTGAGCCTTCAACGAGACACACTAAGAGTCTTTGCAGTCTCCTTCAATATATAGGCTTTGATTTGAAAAACATACTCATTTAACTTGATTTGATTTAAATATTAATAACTATTGGAGGTTTTAACAAATTAAAATGTAATTTTACAGTGGCATGTGCAGAGCAAATTGTACATGAAAAACCTTAAGGAAATTCACAGATTAACTGCTGCGCACAGGATCAGACACATTTGCTGCAACAGGATATATTATTATACTGGGAGATGGGTGGAGAAAGAATACAAAGGAAGCTGAAAAAATTCAAAGGGAAGCAGCTGGCAGGTAAATGCACTGAGCCAGAAAGAAATAATAAGGAGAGAGGCAGTGAGTGGAAAAGCAAAAGATAGTAATTTCTTAAATAAAGCAACAAGATGTAGAGAGAAATGTAAGCTACAGATGAGAACCCTGAATAAAATAGAGAATATCAATTCCCAGACAGAAAGAGGGAATTGATTGTTTACTGGCCTAACAGTAACAGTAAATGAATATTACAGAGACTGAAAAGGTGATGCTGAGAGACTATCAGCTTAGTTAAGAGCCAGTGAAACCACAGGGCATAGCTGACTGGCATGTCCAAAGTCTACAAGGCCAAGAAGTGCTTACACAGAAATTAAAAGTAGTAAAATGGATGAAGCAGCTTCATTGCTTTGTATGGCTGCTGCGTCAGTGAAATGATGCTGCTCAGCTCAGGGCACTTAAATATTAGAGCCATGATATTCAAAACTTGCCAGTGTGGGTGTCCAACTTGATGCACCTGAGAGCTGCCTTATGGTCTCCCAAAATTTCTTTGTCAAACACAGAAATTACATTTCTTAATGCATGCAGTCGTGGCGAACTACCCCTTGCTGATCAGTTCCTCAGCACCATCTTCAAAACTCATTTGAGAAGCTCACTCTTGGGCACTGAGGAGTCTCCCTGCACCTCATAAAAAAACTGCCTCTTGCACATGTGCTCGCAGTCCCCCACACACCAAACTCCCAAATCACAGTGCCCTAAATCTAATCTCCAAGCAGTCACCAGGACCTGCTGCCCTACAGGCATCTCCTTCTATGAAATATGGCAAATGCCATAGATTGACCTCCACATATGCTTCATTTAGGGGAGAAAAACAAACAAACAAACAAACAAACAACAAAAACTAACACAGAGAAGTTTTCTGAAACTTTTTTGTGCCTTGTGTTTGTTACAAGCAACTATTAAGTCTTTCATAGGCAGGTAGAATGGGGATGTCACCAATATCTAAAAGTACCAAAAGCATTATCACAACACAATTTTCACTTCCAAAACTCTCAATATATCTCCCCTTGGATGAGAGCAAGGTACAACATTAATGATGAAAGAGAACAAGGGAACTTGTAGTTTCCTCTTTGTTGCATGAGAGATTTTCCCTCAATAAGGCAATTTTGGGCAGTCAGTGGCACTTCATAGCAATGCTGGAGCCAGGGATCAGGTGTTTAGTGCTTGTTCCTGTAGACAAAGGTGATGTTTTCTCACAATAACAGAATTAAGCATTTTAAGAGCTGCCAAAATACCACACAGCAGTAGGAAAAACAGTAAATACTCAATAGAGGATCTCAGTATTTTAATGAGTACACATTTTGAATCATTTGAAGAAATAAGACATAAGCAAAGACTTGCATGTTCTGACAGGGAATGTCTAGATGTTTGCAGCAAGAAGAGAAATTGAAGAGGGAATGAGGAGATGTGAATTACGATGTTTATAAGAAAATAGTTTCTTGGCAATGTTTCATCTTCTTTCTAAAATGATTGCTATAAGAATGAATTAGTGTTTCGCTTTTCAAAAAAGAAAAAAAACATTTTCAACGACAAAACAAAGCCTCCTCAGTCTATTTTGCAAAACAGCTTTGATGCAGACCTCTTACTGACCAGTCCTGAACCACGAGATTCTTATGACAAAGGCTCTAATGAGAACAGGAAATGTCAATCAACAATCCACTCCTTAACTGAGATTTAAAGCATAAAGAAATAGTGATAACACAGCTGATTTTCTTGAGAAGCTAAAATTGTGATTTTGGGGAATTTCTTAGATGCCAAAGGCAGGTTTCTTGGTAGAATTTAAGGGTGAGAACAGGAGCCAGGCAGCAGCAGTGGGCTGTTGACAGCATGGCCCTCCAAAAGTTACCAAAATACCACAAATTCAGAGGCAAACACTGAAGCTGAGTGATGAAAACCAGTCCCTTTCCAGGGGAGTCACCATCTATAGGCCAAAAAACAAGAACCAGATATGTCAAGGAGAATTCTGCTTGTGTATCTTCTTTGTGCTACACTGACAAGGATCACTACTCATTTGAAAGCCCTGTAGACATCCAAATGTGCCCAAAAACATGAAATAGAAAAAGCTGCATCGTTTCTCATGGGAAAATGAGATTCTGCTTGGAACCTCATGGGTATTTCCCATCCTCTTTGAGGTATGGATCCTAGACTCAGGTGTATTGCTCTGTTTGTGATCTTGACACTGCACATGAGGCAAGACCTCTACTCTTCTAGTGTTTCACGTTCCTCTTTTTCTACTTTGCATTGCTGCTTTTTTCTCCACATTGTCCTTGACACACTGTATGGAAAATCCTGCTGAAGACCTGCTCCTGGATTGGTAAGGTAATGCACATGCTAAAATAGAGGGGTGCACTTAATTTCTATTCTTTCAGAACATGGATGTGGGGCCAGTTAGGGAGGAAAAGGAAATGTCTATAACTCCAGTCTGCAGTTAGTTTCATATTTAAAATATTGATTATGCCAAGGCAAGAGGAACAGTCAATATCAACAAGAAAGTTCAGCAAACAGGATCTCTAGAAGGGAACAACACAAACAGATTTATGACTTTTGATGCCAGGAAAGGGTTTTCAGGTTCTATTTGCATTACTTATACCAGCTATTAAGATAATTCTGCTGGACTAGTGCACAGCACATTTATTATTGTTATTCAGTGTTTTATTAGGAAACAGATCAAACTATTTGAAAATTCTTAACAAACATTCACAGGTCATTATACTTGAAGATGACAAGTATTTTTTTAAATAGTCTTTATTTGCAGCATACTAACCTCAGCACACCAAGGTTGTCAACAGTATGCCCTTAGTTTAGGTGGGATAAAGCTGCCTGTGAAGGATGTACCACAGATAAAATAAAACCAATACTCTTGTTCTTCCTCTGCAACTGGACTTGAAGGCAGCTGACATAGTTATCAGCTTCACAAAATCAGAATTCTCCTCCCCAACCAAATGGTTTACTACAGATTATAGAAAGGCTTTCTTGCTATCATTCACAAATTCATGAAATATGACATTCTAAATTAAAGACTAAACCTGCCTGATTCTAAATGAGAGATTGCAAATAGCCATCATGATGGCTCCCAGCACACAGGTGATGCTGTAGGGAGTGGCTCCTTGGACCTTATTCCATCAGGCAGCACATTGTGACCTCAGAACTTAATTTTGCCTCTTCTGCAGCTGGAAAGGTCAAAATTTTTACTTCTCAACCCACCCCTCTTCTCCACATTTATGCAGAGACTGCCATGGAAGGGGAACATTCTGATTTATGTGGGTTTTTTCAGTCCTTTGCTCAATTTATATTTTGGGCAAAACAGCACATATATACTAAAAGGGAGTGTGATGAGAAAAGACAAGTTCATATTTAGATAAAAGTGGAGGGAATTTGTGGTTTTGTTTTAAACAAATCAAGGCTATTTGGCAGGTATTCTTGATGTCTGAACAGTAACTGTTCCTGTTCCAAAAGCATCCCTGACAGGATGAAATAGGCTGTTATTTAGCTATCTATAGTCAAGGTACAGATTAGTGGAAATTTTTGCTTGGCAGCATTTTAAAAGAGAGGTGCTGGGACCTCCATCAAAATTAAATCCACAACGATGCAGAGGACAATGCTGGTCATATCTGAAAGGTGCTGTCCTTCCCCTCTACTAATACTCCTGTATTTTCCAAGATGACATTTATCTAAATAATCCTGTCCATGCACTGGGAGCAGCAGTTTCCACAGGAGGTGAAGGACATGTATTGCTGAGAGCAATCATGAGTTGCTCCACTACAAGGGCTGTGCACCTGACAATCAATCCATAAACATGGGAGAGCGAGAGCAAAAGAGACCCTTTAAGTTATTTCCCCACATTTCAAATCTACATGACAACAAATCTGAAAGTCAACTGTAATTTTAATCATCCAGTAATGTTTTATGTTAGCCAATTACAGGGCTCCAAGAGATTAGCTGAATGTTTCATGTCTGAAAAATATGTGACTGGGACTAATTCACTGGACCCTTCTCTAACCTGAGGTAGGTATAAATGAGTAGAGCTTCACTAAAATCAATCGAGCTGTATGCAGTTATACTGTCACAGAAATTGGTGCTTTAGACTTAGGATAATTTTCCTAATAAAAATAAATTTTAACCGGTGGATTTTTTTGACTCATACTTGTAATCTAATATTTCAGGCAATATACAGACCTACTAAATCATCCGCTTTCCCTGCATGCATTCCAGATGAGCTTTGCTTTTTACATCCCTACCTACTAGGAAGAATGCTCATGAAACAACCCATAATTCAATTATAAGTACCTCCAGGAACCTTCTAATTATATGTTAGGCAGGTCAGAAATGAAATAGCCATGCTACCCTTTAGTCTTGGAACAGACTTGAAACGGTGAAAAGAAAAGTTCATCTGTTCATTAAGAGGCCAATTGTAATACAGTTAAGGGCTCCAGCGAACTGTTTTGTTGAGATCTGAATATCCATGAAACAAGCCCCTCCAAAGCTGGACATTTAGCCAGCCTTTGCCTTTCAGCAAAGAATGGGAAACTGCTCTGGAGTGTAAGTACTGTTCATTAGTAATTTGCTTTCTCTTACACTAAATTCTGTTGCAGGAGTTCATGGGACCGGAATGAGAAAAAACTACAGGTACTAAAAAGTGCTATCCTTTTCCTGGAGATTTCTTAGTCTTAATTAAATCTCCCATAGGATTGCAGGGCTTAAAAAAAAATTAATACAAAACAGGAACGTGTCCATCAGGCAGGTTTTTCTAAGCTCTGACAGCTCTAAATGCAGGCAGCTGCAATACAAGCTTGTCCTCAAATCCTTGACAATGACCTCAACCTCAGGGTGAAAGATAATGTAGTTGCTATGCTCATTCTGTGTGGAGTGTCTACTGATCAGAGGCTTGTGGCAAAATATGTATATTTTTTTCTTATGATATAGACTATTGTTCACTGGCAACTCAAGTGATACCACAACATTATCTCTGTGACAGTTTATTTTTTCATTTTTAAATGAGAAGGAGCAGCACAAATGCAAGCAGACTTGTACTTCAACAGCTATAGAGGAATGACTTTGTAATGCCTTCCAAATTAACCCCTCCACAGTCACAAGGCTGAAGGTGAAAAAAAATTAAGCAAACAAACAATCTAATGCCAAGTGCTTTATGAGGGACTTCACACAGACACCTATACCAACAACAAGTAGATTTCAAGTAGAGTGGTTCCTGTTACATTTAGCAAGGTATTATTTGGGAGCAGTTTCCTCCAGTGGTGAAAAGTGCCACTTAACTGATTGTCCTGGAGTAATGACAATTTACATCCTAAGGATCTTCCTCAAAATGAGAATCTGCCTTCAGTATATAAAGGCAGGTAAACTTTGAGCTAAGAAGAGATACAGCCATATAGGAACACTGTAGGAATGATAAACGACAAGGGAAAATTCCTACAGCAAGACTTCAGTATTAACATTTTTTAAATTAGTTCTTAATTACCATTGGTATTTCACTAATGAATGAAATACATTTAGAACAGCTATAGGAATGTATTCTGGTTTAGTCTGGGGGTGCAGGTGCCCCAGAGCTGGGAGGGGACGGATGGGCTCTGCTGTGCTCCACAAGGACAGAACATACGGAAATCTGAGCTGCTAAATATCAAAGTCTTTGTCACTCAAGTGCAAACTGCAATTTCTGTCAGTGTATAACCTGGCTGGATTTTGAAGGTTTTCACAATAAAAGGCACGTTATGACATAAAGGCTGTCCCCTCACCAACCTTCAAGTCCCAGTTCTGAAGCCTGGGCAGAGCAGACCTGCTCAAAAAGAGCAGCACGATTGCACTACTTGCAAATATCTCTCACAGGAGCATACAAAAATAGTAATTTCAAGTGACACTTGTTAAGCATGGTATTTCTCACAAAGAGGAAAACCTTTTTTCAAAGGCATTCTGAACAAAAATAGGAAGAGACGTGGATAGCTCAGAATGCACTTACACTACACATACCTTTTGGTGGGTGTGCACTCTGAACATGTCTCTTCTTATTCAAAGAGCTGGGATTTTTTACATTACATTAGTCAGCTAAGAAGTTAAGGGGGAAAAGAATAGTTTTCATGTGGGAGCCAAAACTAAATAATTTAATACTTAAATGAAAACAAAAAAAAAATTTTCTTCTGGGTTTATTCAAATATTTTACCATAGAAAGATTTGATTTGAACAGGAGACTCTTTAAAAATATTAACAGAAAAGTAAGCTAAATTTGACCTTGAACAAATATCTAATTTTTTGAATGAAATACTCAAGAAATATTTTTTTTAATGTCAAAAACTAAGATATTATTAAAATGGCCAAAAATCACTTAGCAACTTCGACCCAGATGTGCATAGAGTTTTAATTGCTTTGTTACAGCTTAGTACCTTTTCCAAAATCAGTCCAACCTGCCTTTAGTACTGGTGGGATTCTGAGAAACCATTGTGTTATCATAATTTTTGAGCTGATTTCACAAACCAATGGCAGCCTAGAAAATATTTCATCATATTCAATAACTTGAGCTTTATTTACATATAATATGTATTCAAATATGTGGTTGTTTCTTTTCTTTTCTCACAACAAGCCAGAGGCAGAGGCACAGTTTTTGTGTGCACAGGGAAACTTTCTGTAAAAGCATTCAGTTTTTTAAAAAATTGGTCCAACAACAAATTATTCATGCATAGCTACAAGTGTTAGTGTGTAATATTAACTATTTTATCTGCTTCCTTCTCTTGATTATCAGTACTGCTGAAATAAATACTGGCCTTCCAACACAATAGGAAAAATTTGGAGATTAAGTCCTGGCCTCCCTTCATTTTCTGCCCACGTTTATTTGAGGTGAACCACATCAGACAGATCCATAATCCTCATCTGTGGAATATGCCTTCCAGATTAAAATAATCCTGTAGAAATCCATAGCTCCTCTTTTGTCAAGTGCCTCATGCTTTTTCATGCCATTTTTCCACTTCGAGTATGTGTGTCTGCTTTTTTCCAAAATGCTATTTACTCGTGATTGCTATTTGGTCCATTTTTAATGATGTTTTTAGAATATGTCTCATTGGATCCTGCCAAAATATTTCATTGCTCCATTAAATTCTCTTCCAAATATTTCAAGACTTTAGTTTTAGTTTTATGATTTTTTTTTCTATTAACCATAAAACCCACAGTAAAACAGGAGAAGAAAATAGAATAGAAAAAAATACCAACTAGAAAGGTATATGGAGAACGTGTTAACATGATATTGTCAGACATTCATAAACTTCTTCCAATGAACTTTGAATTACCCTGATCCTTTCATATTTTCCAGTTAACATACATACATCTGCTCTGCCATGTAATCAACTGATTGTTACACAAGCATTTGCTGAAGCTATGACAAACCCAGATTTATGAGGTCAAACAGTTCAAACTTAATCCATTCAATAGCTGCAATTTATCGTCTGATGATAATTGTATACACAAACATTGTAATGATTTAGATGACATAGTGTAAAGATGAAATCCGTTTATTTTAAAAGGGTTTCTAACCCCTAAAACATGTTGCCATGAACACCTTTCTAAGTCCGCTTTTAACAACATCGTTATTATTGTTTTATTGATCAGGATTTTATTACTGATCTGACACTTATATTTCACACTAATCGAAAAAGGTGTAATTTTTCTGCACGTATAAGATCGTCATTAATTATATCATTATTGTGTTTTCAATTCCTCCCATTTAAAGGGGTCCAGAAAAGAGTGGTTAATTTATCATACATGTGATATAAGGAATATGTAAACCTCTTAAACAGACAGAGAGCATGATCCTTTTGGAGATGATGGGATATGACACAGGCACTATATTTATAGATCCTTACCTCTATAGTGACCTGATTTTAGAGTGACAACTATTGCAGAATGGGAGAGTAAATTAACAGCTTCGAAAGCTTGAGTATCTAAAACAATTACTATTCATTACTTTTATAACACTTATTAGTGACCATTCTCTAATGCTTTCAACAGATAAGGAAACAACCGGCGAAGAATTATATGACAGATGAGTAGTGCTATGTATATTATATAATATGTGTAATTTTATATGCGCATTTATGTATTTTCAGTTCACAGATTTAGGAAACAATTGCTATAAATGGGCAGCAGCTGTATTCATCTATTTCTTCAAAACATAAAACATGTTAGTGACTGTAAATTTCAGAGAAACTCTAAAACAAGTAGCTAAATGTGAAATTTAAATTGATCTTTGGTTTACTACCATTGATTTTGTCAATTTTCTAAATGTAACAGTGTTCACCACTGGGAACAGAAACCTGTATATATATCAGCAAAATTTATGCTTTCAACCAACATAAACTTCACAGGAGGAATGACAGTCCTTGCTGCATAAAATAAAATGCTTGTGAAGTGAAGGATTTTCTTCTCTAATTAGATACTGTATATTTTTTCAACATCATGTTAGTAAATTTGCCACATAAATTTAAATGCTATTAGCAATATTGCCTGCTCATATTCAGTTCAGTTTCCTTACTACAGATTTCCACAAGTAATTTGTGATAATGGTACTAACCCATATGATTAATTCACATGTACAAAAACCATTATGGGCACTCATAGAAAAATACCTCTAAAGTGTTTCATAAAAATGTCAACATAAGCATAGCCGAAACCAGCTGATACTTGCACAACTCTAATACTACTTGTTGTTTTTACAATTAAAATACAGAAGATTTGTATTTCATACTGTATTACCCCCTTAGACCATGAACCTCCTAACACTATTCCAGTGTGCAAATTCCACTTGGAAGAGGGAGTTGTTAAAACTGATGTAAGAGATGATATCCCACATTTTTCAGGCTGCTTCTCTGAGTGACAAGTGTGGGATTTTGCTCGCTGATGAAGCTGAAATGCTGCTTCAGTTGGCATTAGGAACCCGCCCTCACCCAAGCCAGCCTGATCACCAGGGGAGAGCATCACAACTGTCACAGAATGGGATCCCAAGTGCGTTTATTTCCTCAGGATTCAAACCAAGCCACTTGCAAACTTGCGTCATGGACATCAAATATGTGCCGTGGGAAGCAAGCATACAACCTGCTTTAAAACACTAAGTGAAATAAAATCAATGGCTGAGCTCATTTTGTGCTAATAGTCTTCAAATGCCTTCATTGTTTCACTGTTCTTAAGCAACACTCAAGACAGGCACATGCATAAGGCTTGTATTATCAGCCTCAGAAAAGGAACTTTTTTTTTGCTGGTATAATGTCTGATAAGGTATTAGTACATAAAAACATTTGCCTTTAGAGATAACATCACTTATCTTAGTATTGTAATTCACTGGGTGGTGGAAAGATCCCCCTCATATTAATCTATCTGCTACAAACACGTGCAGTCAGTTCACAGAAAGCACATTTGTTTCCTTGAAAAGTGATTTTTAAACAGCATTATGAGCCTTGCTTTGTTTTAGATCGTTATGAGCCAACCTGCAAAATGAACACAGTGAAGGAGCAGAGCACCAGCCACATTTTCTGCTGCCCACAGGCACATGACAACTGAGCCCTAAGGATGGGGCAGTGCCAGGGACACTGCTGAGCATTGCTGCCCCCCTGAACTCCTCCAGGCACACCAGCTCCTCCTGAGGATGGAGCAGCACATTCATTCCCTAAAAATGTGAGACAAGCTGAAGGGATGCTGGTGTTCCCTCCCTGCACTGGAGATGACACTTGGGAAGCACCTCCAGCTCTGCCCAGGTGTGACCTGTCCCACGGGGCCCTTGGCACTCCCTGCCAGCACAGCAAGGATCTGACAAGCTGCAGGGGAGGGTGGCTGGGGTGCAGCTCCCCCAGGCAGGGGAGACATTTCCTGGGTGTAGTTCATTAGCATGGGGAGTTTTTAGCAGTGCCAGCTTGTGCTGTGACTCACTGCTCTGCTCTCCTGCAAACCAAAGCACTGACTCCCTAAAATGATTTGCAAACAAATGCTCACAGGTAGGATGACAAATCCAACGCAATTCCAAACTATACTCAGCAAAGGAAGACTTTTCTGACTTGTGCTTGCCCTGTCCTTGTGGCATTTGCCCAGGAGCACTCATGGAAATCGCCGGGTCCATCAGGGTTAGGTCAGCTCTTGGTGTCTGCAGAGGCAAAACTGCCTCTTCACAGCACCCAGCTTTCTGCATCAGGCAGAAGGGGAGTAGGATTTTTATGTTACAATGCTTTAAACTGCCTCTTCTCTCACCTGTAAATACTTGAGTCCATTACTGAGTGCAACTCACAGATGTTCCCGTTTATGGTGCTTTTCTCACCTCTGGCCATGCAAAGGCAAACACCCCAGCTCCCTCCAGCCCAGCCTTTGGGTGAGGGCTGCTTTGAAAACAGGTTTATTTTTTAATTGCTTTCAAAATTCTCAAAGTAGAAACTGCCTTATGGTGCAACTGGGTACAAAATGTTCCTCTGGTCCTTTGGAGGGACAGGGAAGAGTCTCCCAGATAAAGACACTTGGGCTTGGACAGATGAACAAACAACAGCGTTATCTCTGACTCCTCCTGGGGGGCCACTGCCACCTCCCCTGCTCCTCTGGATACACACATTTCCCTGGACCACAAACCCAGCCACTCCTGGTGTTACAGGGAGCTGCAGGAGCCTGGCTGGCTGGAGGTCTGTGTTTCAGGAGGGACGGCTAGAGCGCAGCCAGAAGATAAACAAGCTCCAATATCTTGTTTTTGCTACTGAACTCCTGTTATCAGCAGAGACTGACATTTGGTGGGAGCTCTCGTTTTTGTACACTCAAGTGCTATTGTGCATTTTCTGATAAGAAACCTCAGTAACAGAAGTGTACATCTGAGAGTGACAGAAAAACCTCCTTCTTTCAGTCTGACTGCATTCCCACTTCCACCAGTGCTACAGCAGCTTAGGAGCTCCTTCCAGTTTGCACTGGAACATAGGGAGGATCAGAGTCACACAGTATCTAAAAAAAAAGTCAGTTGAAGAATCTGACAGAAACTTTAGAGATAAAGTTTTCATTTTGCCAAAGCAAAATGAATTTTTTTTCTTATTTTCTGAAGATAAATGTATCTGTTTGGATACAATCTCTTCTCACCTGCTCTGCAGCACATGTGGTCACCTTTGGCTTCCAAAGCACCACACTCATCCTAACAGCAGAGCTCTGCTTTTCCAGTTTTAAATATATATATGACAAATCCCCCCACTTTTAGTAAGATTGAGGCCATGGGACCACAGTCCTGATTTCTGCAGCAGCAGAACCAAGGTGGGAATCAAATCTTCAGTGGAAAGAGCCTGCACCCTTTCTGTTTTCTTTTATGCCACACTCCAACGTTTTCAGGAACTTGTTTAATAAAGTTTTTCTACTTAAGTACTGTCTCAGTACCCAGATCCCACACTGCTGAGAGTATTTTCAGCTCTCCTACCCTGATCAGTGTTGTGGAAACTCAGGAAGAGAATCAAGCATGTACCACCAAAGTATCAGCCCAGATAATGCCACGGGACATCCTGGAGCTCCAGCAGCCTGAAGAAAAGCAGCAAAGAGGTTTTCTTTCTGCCAGCTTTCTTTGTTGAGGCAGTGGTGAAAGCCTCACCCCTGGGTGCAGGGTCTGTTCAGAACTGGGTGCTGTAGTGACAGCGGAGGGATGCAGAGCTACCCTGAGCTACCAAGGGATGTCCTGTCTGGGGACACACAGCCAGAAGCTATTCCTGGTCCCTGTGCTGCAGCACTGCATGCTGCTCTCACCAGGCAGGCCAGAATGGGTGAAGGATTTGAGGTGGCAGCAAGGCTGACTCATTCCCAATACATGCCAGGGCAGGCAGGGTGCTGAGCTGAGCTTTCTGCTGTTCTCAGGTACAAGTCACAGCTGCTTGGCTCTTTTTTTCCATCTTCTCCTACCTAAAGGGTTGTTTGAGCTGTGCTTACCTGGAACCTGTGTAAGCAGAAGGGAAAATGCCAATTACTTCTGTTTTCAAACAGTTGGAAAGAACATGCTTTCCCTGTTTTTGTTTTTCCCCTTTTCATTGCTGATTGCCTGGTGGTACTGGCTGAGAGAAAAATCAAAACACCATCACTGATTCATCAAACATTCTAGGCCTGCTTGTGTTTGGTAGCAATCTGGAGATGGAATGAGATGCTACCTGGTGACAAAGGGAATGAATGTACACCCTACCCCATCCCAGCACAGGGCACGCAGCTCCCTCCCAACAGCAGGAATCAGAAAAGCACCAGGTGGAGTTTGCCATTTTACTAAAAAATTCCATGTGCTCTGCACACAGATGCCCCATGCCAGTGGGGATTGGAGCTCTTAGTGCAGCACACAGGAATGAGAGAGCCCACAGCTCTCCATGGTGAAGTGAGCCTCACTTGTGTGAAGAGACAAAAACGCCTCAAAGCTACTTTGCAAAATACACAAGCGGCCGTGTCATTGGCCACAGGTGAGCAAACAAGGAGAATTTGGAAACATCCAACAATTCACCTCAAAGCTTTGTTCTGATGAGAGAAGAATCCTTCACTCACATGAAGGATGTCACATCTGCCTGGGGAACAGGTGCCCAGAGAACACAACTGAGCTCCTTGACTCAAACTCAATGGAAACTCTTTGGACTTCAAACACCTCAGCCATCAGAAGTGGGTGCCTCTGAGATAAATCTAGTTCCCTTTTCATTTTGTTTCATCTTTTGAAGCACATTTGAATAGTTTGATTTTACAGCAGCCAGGGAGGAGTGCTAGGACAGAGCCATGCTTGCTATCTCCATGTCTTCAGATACCTTTTAGGGGAATTTTAGGAAGGAATTAATAAACTATATGAAAGAAAGACTTATGGGCTTTTCAACCACTGTGTTTGGGTTATTAAAATATGCTTTGTTATCTTCACACATGGTGGAAGCTTTATAAATTATTCTTATGGAGATAATACCTTGTACTGATGTCTGAAAAGCCCTAAAGTGAGATGACACTTTGATTGCTGCTTTCTCTGGGTAAGTAGCAACAATACCTCTGCTTCTTAGGAAAGAATATTCCCATATTTTCCCCAAACTAACCACTGCAGATGTGAAGATAACATCAGAATTTCTCTTTGTTTTTTCAAAATGTGTTCAGAGGCAACCACCAATCTCAGTATTTATAACAGATTCTGAAGAATTTATCCTGCCAAAAATCAGGTATCAGATTTTGAACATAAAAACGTGAAAGTGGATTTTTAATGCATAGAATTTTTTTTTCTAAAGTAACAGGAATAAATTACTTTGTAGCACATAAAGTAATTAGTTTAAAAAGTGTTTGTAAAATGCCTCATGTTTTTTCATCAGTTTTCAACAGGACATTAGTAAAGTCAAACTTATTTTTCCAGAAACTTGCAGAGCAAGAGTAAATTTAAACAATAAGTTGTTCTCAATGCACTATGGACTGCCTCACCACTGGACAGGACTGGCAGATGCATGTGTACATTGGGCGATTTTGAGTGATAAAACCCCCCTTTTGGGGTTTGGTTTGAGGCATACTTTCCACAGGATGAGATCTCTGATACCCGTTATTTGTTTTGCTCTTGCCAAGTCAGAGAATTTTCAAGCACAATAACAACTGTTTAATCTGTTAAAACATTTACTTAATATTAGCAATAGAGTGCTACTGAAGGCTGATTGTAATGCAAAAATACTATGATATTTCCTATAAGACTTATATAAGTGTCACTAGGCTCTTTAGACAAAAAAATAAAATTGAGAAAGTTATTTAGCTAATCATCTCTGCATCAGTATCACTAGTGTAGAATTTTATTTAGGTCCAATATACACCAGGACCAGAGCAGGTCAGGTCTTAGTTGAATCCTGTGGCTTTGCTCTGCAAAACTGGTCACTGAAACCATACCTGGAGAGTCCAGTATCCAATGGCATCAACCTGACAGTGTCTGTCCCAGCCTTTCCTGTCGTGATATGCACGGATCCACTGAGCAATCTCAAATTCCAGGAGGCTGGGGATGTGGTGGGGTGACTTTTGTGGGTTTTTTTGGTGGTTGGTTGGGTTTTTATTCAGATTTTTATCGGCTAGCCACCTTTTTAAAAACTTATCTATAGATTTAATAGGATATATTTATTCAAGCTGTTATGGCAATGGTACATTAGGAATCAAATGAAGTATTTGTTGGCATGACAAAATTAATTGTTGCCTAGGGTCTGGAGCAAACAACAGTAGAGATAACATGGCACTAATATGACTTGTTTGAAGTGACAGTACTGTATCAATTAAACTGAGACTATGGTACACAGCCTGCCTAAGCTATTTAGCTCATGCTTGGGGATGTGAAACTTCACATTCTGTGTCAGGGAAGAAAGGATAGACTTACTGTGCTAATGAGGAGCTGGAATTTGCCATTTTCTGTAATACACACTCACTTTCTTGTCCAGAGTTTTGTACCCTTGTTTCCTTCCTCAGCTTGGAACATGAACAATATTTCTGTGCCTCCCACAGGAACTGCATTATGGAAGTCTATTTTTCTTCCTGGTATATAGTGGATTAAATTAAATTTTGTCTCAACTTAAGATAAGCATAAATCACAGTGTTCTAACATCACAGGAAAGGCTGGAACTGCAGGGTTCCAGGCCATTGCCTAAAGCCCTTTCTTTAGGATTCCTGATCATGTCTCCAGTTTGGTAGTGCTTATAATCAAAAATTTGTGGCGGGGTGATCTCCGGACTGAGGGGTACAGAATCACTGAAGTTCAAGTCTGCAAAGAGGAAACAAAGGCCAGGACAGCCCTCTTTTGGAGGGATTTAGTCAATGTACTAGCCTTAACCCCTCTCTTTTGGAGAGGAATTCATTCCATCTGCAGTACAGGACATAAATCTCTCAGTAAGGAACATCACTAACACCACTCACAGGTGCTATGGGAGCCTTCAACCCTTCACTCTCAATGCAGCCAATGGACAAACTCAAGTCCCAAAACCTGTGAGGTGAATTGTGCTCATCAGGTGGAGCATCCTGGGTCTGGCAGTGTGAGCCACATCTGCAGGAGAGAACTTTCCAGTCCCACTTTCCCCGAGTTTTAACCCTTGGTCTCCTGTGGAGTAAAATATGTGACCCATGTACTTGTTTCAGAGTGTTACCTTAGCTGACACTGGCAGACACTGACATGAGATGAATTTTGATATGAAAACATCAAGGCTCTTATCTGTTGCCCAGAGAAAATGTCTTTTACTTGAAAAATGCCCTTTTTAAAATTTGCAATACCTGGGTGCAGCCAAGATTTGTGAAGGAAGCAATGTACTTTTCAAACCATACATTCCAAACTAGAAATCAGCACATAATATAAAAGATTTTGGCCCACAAGTGTGACCAAAAACCAAAACAAAAGCAGAGTAGCTGGGCAAAATTGTATTCCATCCTGTCCTAGGAAAGTACACGTTTCACCTTGGTTCTGTTGCATGCAGCCAAATTTTCCATACAGTTGCACTTGCAGCATAATGTAGGCACTGAAAGTAGCTACAATACCTTATAGGAACCTTTAATAAGACATCCTAACTTTTGTGTCCATCCACCAGGACTGTGCTGCCAGGAGATATCATATTTACAATATAAAAGGGGACGTATTTTAGATTTGTCCCAATTAACCTTGTAACGAGATGTATTGGAGTGCTTATTAATGACAGTAATGAGATGCAGACAGCACAATGTATAAAACATCATTGGCATATAAATTGAATTCATATACACAGATACCTTTATGCACTGGACATGGAGGGAAATTATGAAGAGGCAATTTTGTCGGGAAAAAAAGGCTAATTAGAAAAAAACTCAATACTTTTTCTTGCTTGTATCCATCAATGTTACAAAACCTGTTTACCCACTGACTGAGGAATTGTTTCCACTGCTTTTACCATACAAGTCACAGAACTAATTTGATGGTTCTCTTGGAAGTATTTACTACAAACAGCAAATATCCATTATCCTTGAACTATGTATTGTTCTGTTTAATTTAGTTCTGTATAGATGCACGATTTAGAAATACATCTTTTCTGAAAGCTACTCTAAATATAAGTTTATTTCTCATTGACACAAGCTTTAATGACCTTATTTACAAAGATCCCACAAGTCTAGATTTTGTAAGGCAGCACAAGAGCCCTAATTCCCTGCCTTAAAAACTACAATTTTTAAGTTATGTGGGAAATGTCCACTTAAAAGACATAGATCTACTCACGTAAGTAACCTAGTCACAAACCCAAGTGTCCTGTTCTACTGCCACTTATCTTCATTAAGGTAATGGCTAAATCCCATCCAACTTGGAAAAAAATCTAAGGTGTGCCATTAGCAAAATGGAGACTTAAGAATGATTGTCATGGCCAGCAATAACAACAAACTGATTACCATGCTGAGCTCCATAATAGCATTTCACTTTCTTTTCATTATTGGAATTATAATAAACAGATAAATTACATCTACACATACACAAACAGGTAGGTAAGCATGGCTGAAAAAGTCAGAAAATCACTTTGTCAGGGGAGTGATTGGACCTCAAAGGATAACAGAAATTATGTACAGTAAAAGTAATAGCTCATGCATGACTTATAGTGATCAAGAGAGGCAGGAGGCAACAGAATAAAGCTTCAGATACCTCAGAGTTTTTCATATTATTGCAATCGTATCCTGCCGTGTTACTTATTACTTTTTAAAATACTAAATGAAGGGAAAGCATTTTTTTCAGTGTTGTTTAACTCTGAAAAGCACCACACCTCCCCAATAACTTTAATCCCCCCTCTTTTTATTTTTTGTTTAATTAGTCAGAAGGGGAGGAGGAATAAAGGAATAAAGAATAAGTGGGAAGAGGAGGGAAAGGCAGCAACAGTCTCAGAAGGCAAGGTGCAGAGGTGAAGGACAGGCCTCCAAAATACCAGAGCCTGTCCTGTGCCCTGCCCCTCTGTGCAGGGCTGCTGGCACTGTGCAAGGGAAGGCACCAGGTGCCACCAATCCCTCACTCAGCCAGCACTGTGGAGGTCAGGGCTGCTCAGACAACAAAGGGGGTTTCCCCAAAGATCTGTACAGTATTTAGCAGAAGGGTCCCAGACATCCCTTGCCCAAGGAGACAATAATCCAAATGGACAAATACTGGGAGAGGCCACCCTGGAGTCCCACTGAAGGGATAAGGTCAAGTCTTCTGGTAAATAAGCCAGTGATCTATGCTTTCTCCAGATGGATTTAAGCTAAGCCCATGCAAAATCAGAATTTTCCCCAGAATGCAACAGCTTCTGCTCAACAAAGGTTTGAAATCTGTGCTGTGAAGGGAGGGGAGTCCATTCCCAGAAACTCTTATCTCAGACTGGTGCCTCTTTTCAAAACTGCCGTGGAGTTTTTAAAGTCTACAAAACTCAGCACGTGAGTGATCCTGAAAATGTTCAATATCACACCATGTGCTGTTTGTTTCAAGTTCATCCTCTGAGCTGCCTCAGACAGGTTTAGGAGAAGCTGTCTGGGTTTTACACTCCTAGAAGATTTTACTGCTCCTTCACTTAGGGCTTTAAATGTGAGCTGATGGCCGCTGTGCACAGTATCTTAACTTCTCCATTTTATTACAGAATATTACACTGGTGAAATGATAAATGCAAAGCAAGGCATGACTGAGTGACCAAAGTACTGGTTTGGGACTACCTAAAGTGCCAGATCCATGGGAGTGTATCAGCAGTGTCAAGCCAGATCTTTCCCTTTAACTTAAAAAAAATTAAGCCCAACATAAACAATTATAAGGAGTTTTTTGCACTTCTTTTTGGAAAGAACTTGTTCATATGGCCAAGTCTACTGCCACTTCTAATTTTTTTTGCAAGAGAAAAATTTATTTTAGTGCTCTTGCTTCAAGTGTCACAGCCGTATGTTATTTTGTGGAAAGCTATAGGTTTTTCTTTATCTGGACTGCTACAGACCTGGGCTTGGCACCTTGACATACAGCAGGCCTCCTGCTGAGAATCAAGTGGATGGTAAAGTCTACTGATATCTCCTTTACTTTATACTCAGGGCTTGTAGAAGTTTTCTTCAGTTTCTTCTCATTTAGCAGAACAGAAAGCTCTGACTACTATCACCACCTCCCCTTAATATGCAGTTATGACTGAAAACAGGAGATCCAGAAAAACAATTAGCAAGCAGTCTAATTGCAATTGATACTTCAAATGCCAGCAGATGAGTAGCATCGGAAACCAAAATATGCGTCTCGTAATTTCTAGTTTTCAATTTGGGGATTTGTTTGCTCATTGCTGATGAAAAATCACAGCTAAGGGAACTAAGCACAAAAATCTTGCTACTGAACAACAAAAAAGCCAAATTAGCTATTGAGTACCCATTGCCAAGGGCAATACATTCAGTAGAGGATATGATGGTGACAGATGAATCCTCACTACACTCTCACTCTACAAAATAAGTGTACAGTGTCTTAGATAGTTTCACTCGTGCTCGAGTCACCATCCTTGCAGAGCAGCTGCTTGCAGCTCTATAAGCCAATAGAGGTATGGTTTCCTGTCATTAATATGGCAGAATCACTCCAGTTTTCAGCTGACAGCACTGGATTTTTATGGCTGTTCATGCCTTTTCCTTTACTGCTCCTCCTTTGTATTTGTCCTTCTCCCTGGGAACTTTATTCTCCTCCCGTTTCCCCTATTACTGTCCCTTGAGCCAACAGAGATTCCTACACCTTCTACATCCCCTTTTCACCTTTCACAAAGGTTGATTTTTGTTCCAGACAACAGAAATGTCAGCACAAGGTGACTTCATTCAGTCCAGCATATTTCAAACTGATTCAAAACACAATCCAGTGATGAGCAACACAGTTTCAGCATTAAGAAACAAGAAAAGACTGGCCTGGTGCAGGTAAGACTAATTCCTGAATATTCAAAAGCCCAACAGGAGGACAAGTTTGTGAACCTAGTGGTGGTGGATCCTCCTGGAGGAGTTGATTTTCCAAGAAGTGAGAAGCTCAGGTAATCCATAGCTGCCCTGACTGCACCCTCAAATGGACATTTCTGCTGTCAATCTTTGTTGTCAGGGGTCCAGCATCTATCAGCCACTGTCACTATTTTATTATAGAATATTACACTGGTGAAATGATAAATGCAAAGCAAGGCATGACTGAGTGACCAAAGTACTGGTTTGGGACTACCTAAAGTGCCAGATCCATGGGAGTGTATCAGTAGTGTCAAGCCAGCTCTTCTCCCTCAACTTAAAAAAATTAAGCTCAACGTAAACAGTTATAAAGGTTTGGGTTTTTTGCACTTATTTTTGGAAAGAATTTGTTCATATGGCCAAGTCTATTATCACTTCTAATTTTTTTTGCAAAAAAAAATTTTATATATTTATTTAAAAGATGCCATCCATTATGTACACTAAACCACCATTAATTTCACATGTCTCCATGTTTTTGCTTGGGATGTAAGAGTTCTGAAGCTGCTTACAGGCTTGGCATGGGGCCTTGCTAGAAAAACACATGGAGGCCATTCCTCACACAGGCACAAACCTCGTTGCCTTTCTCACAAGCACAGCCACAACCACAGCCCTGCCTGCACAGAGTAATTACTCACTGTGCTCCGAGATTCAAATCACACTTTCCCTTTAAGCTAAGCAAGCACATTCTTAACAAAGCCATCAAACCCATCAACATGCTTGCTAATTATTAGGAAATAAAACCATGCCCCGTGCTCCCAGGATTCTGAAATTACCAGAGACCAATAGCGAGATGCAGCAGGAAGCGCATGAAAGTACCTTTGTTAACGTTCTTTTTATTCCTTCATCAAATTCCTTTTGTTTAGAAAGAATATTTCTCCCTATTTTCTTTTGCCAGATAAGCCCAGAACTGGGGAGCTTTTTTAACAAGGGCTAGCAAACAATGCAGAGCTTTGGAAAGAAACCATGTTTAGACAGGCAAACCAGGGCTAACAACGATATTGTGTGTGTCAGGCGAGAGAAAGGAGGGACTACAAACTAATAATGACAGGGCTATTTATTACTGAATAACCAGCCTCTAATTTTAGAAACATAAGGTCTCCTATTTTCTATTGTTCATTTTAATTAGTATTTTCCCTAAATAGTCTCCCTCTTCCTATATGCTATTTATACAATTGCAGAGAAAATATAAAGTACATGCAACGTTAGCAGAATGGCAACAAAACATGCTGGGAGTGGTATGGGAGCTGTGCATTGTCTGCAGCAGGGACAATCTAGGGAATGATTTTGTCTTTTGCAACAGGGCATTTTTATTTCCTTGTGGAGAAAATATCTGGCCTTTAGTACCCCAGCACAGCACTCCATCCCACAGTCACCGAGTGAAGTACTTTGAACCCCTTAAGTAGGATGAAGTAGGTAAATATTTCTGTGAAGAACAGCCTTGACCAGCTGGAGGAATCAGCCCTGAACTGGTCTCTCTCTCTTTAAAATTCCTCTAGTGTTTTTTTTTTTTCCCTTACCAAGCTGACAAACTGCTTGGCAGTGGCTCAGAGGCTGGTGCACTGCAAGATATCCTGCCTTGCTGTTTCCTTGCACTTCCCTCATCTGCTGTAACCACTTATTTCTTGACATAAGTAGGTGAGAAACGTGTGATTTAATATGCAGGGGCCCTCAGCTACGCCCTTCACTCACACAAGGAAGGGCATTTGGGAAAGGGATATCTTCATCATGGGCAGACACGGTTTGTTTACCCTCAGAGAACCTAAATAGGCTATTCAGAATGATGTTGGATTTCTCCTTCCTCTCTCTCCAAGATGGCACAAAATTTTCTACCTGATGGCAAAGAAGTCAACCACAAAAACAGCTGCACTAGGCAAAAGTTCTTCTCACCCTGGGTCTGCCTCCACCTCCAGACACTGTTTGCCTGGGCAGCAAACAGTGACAGCTCCAGCTTAAATAAAACTTTTTACCTTAAATACTACTTAACTCTGGTTTTAGCCATGTGCAATTTCCTTCTTTTAACAGCAGTCTGTGGATTCCTACTCCAAGAATGTTTCCAGGTGAAAACACAGAAGCCCTTTCTGCAAGGAACTTCTCATCTGCAAAAAAAAACCCTCCAAAATATTTGTGTGCTTGAACTCAGGTTTGCTAAATTATTTTGAGCTTCACCTATGATGGCCTCGCATATAGGGACTTGAGAGAAGATTTTCTTTAGACTAGAGCTCATATTTTCTAGGCACTCTCCAAAAGTTCCAATGCCCTCACTCTTATTACTGCTCACACAAAATCCAGAATAAAGGAAAGTAAAGAAAATAGAAGTGGCAAATGTAAAGGTGAACACAAAAAAGTGCAAAACAGCTTCTGATAGGAAAATGATGCTGCAGGATTTAGGTGCCTTTGCTCATTTGTGCCATCTCCCTACCACACACCTTTCCATAGGCAATGACTGTGTATTTGACACTATCAGCTCTTACAAATAGGAATGGGAAAAGTGCATTTGGTTCGTAATGCAAGGGCTCCTAAAAAGGGATCCAGCTAAAACAAAATTTTACAGATCAATGTAAAATGCTAGTTGTTTCTGAAAATGATTCAAACTCAAATATTTAAATTTAGTGCATCTCCAAGTCTTATAATGCATATCCCATGAGGGAAAAACAAATAAATAAACAAAATCTGTAAAAACAGTGTAGCTCTCAGCATAAAACACAAGGGAAATGGGTTTAAACTAAAAGAAGAGGAATTTAGATAAATGTGAGAAAGAAATTCTTCCCTAGCACAGGTCACCCAGAGAAGCTTTGGCTGCCCCATCCCTGGAAGTGTCCAAGGCCAGGTTGTACAGGGCTTGAAGCAGCCTGGGATAGTGGAAAGTGTCCCTGCCCATGGCAGGGGTTGGAACAAGCTGATCTTTAACGTCCCTTTCACACCAAACCATTCTGCAGTTCTATGCCAGACTATCCTTCCCTGGGCTGCTGGACCCCCAGGGCCCCCCGGCTGCCTGCACCCCTGAGGGTTTTCAGGAGAGCATTTCCCACCGCCAGGACCAACTGCAGTTGGCTGCTGCTCCCCAAGTGACAGGAAAGCAGAGACAGGCAGTCCGTGATGGGATGTTTTGCCCTTGGGCAGGACTGGAGCTCTGATGAGGACTCAGGCGTTTCCCCCACTGACAGACTCGCTGCAGCCTTCGCCAAAAGCGCGGCGCGAGAGCTGGCAAAAACCAGCTGGAATTCAGTTTCTGTTGTGTTGTGCCATGATCCTCCATGAACTATTGGTGCCAAGTTTTAAGCAACTCCATGTGCAGCGTTTTGTAAATCACTTCCAGATATGCAAATAGCATCATTAAAACATTTGCATATACCCGTAAGTTTCTGCTCCAGGTCCATATGCCCAGGCTGTAGGAGAGGGCAGAAAATAACACCTCAGCATGGCATGAGGCAGGTATGTGAGTGGAGGGTGGGGAGCAATGGGAGCAGGAAGGCGCAGGATGTCCCTGGCTGCCCTTTTAGAGCTGCTCCAGGAACCCCAGGAGCTAAAACTTATTTTGCAAAGGAGAAAAATGCAAAACACACATCCCCCCTCTGCTCTAGGCAAGGAGCAACTGGCCTGAGTGAATGGTCTGTGGCATCTCCAGTGATGGGGACACCCGTCCACAGACTTGCACAAAGGTGGGGCTTTTGAACCACTCATCCCACTCACTTTAATGCTCTCCCACTCTGCAAGACCTTGTAACATCAAGGCTCCCTCAGCTAACAAAATGCAGCACTAAAACTTGAGAAATATGTTTGGAGAAGAAGGAAACCACCCATGTGCAATCTGGAGAGTCGTTGCAGGGGTACAGACCACAGGGACCTCTGAGGAAATGAGGACTAGGGTGGCTTAGCTTTAAGAAAACAAGTCAGACAGGGCATTGGAGAGCAGAGTTAAACACATAAAAAGCTGCTGCAAAGAGCAGGGAGGAATCTATTTTCCATGCCCATGGTAGAGAGGAGAGGCAGTAATAGGATTAAATTGAAGGAAGAAAGATTAAGGTTAAACATTAGGGAAAATTACTGAACAATGAGGCTAAGGAAGCACTGGAATAGATTGCTTGGGGAGGATGGAGAGACTGACCCTGGAGGTCTTAAAAAATAGATTAGACAAGTGTCCATCAGATATGACAAGTACAGGTGGTCTTGCCTTAAGGTGGAGAGAGGGGGAAGATGAGACTGAAACATGTCCTGCAGCCTGGGGAAACAGGCAGCACACGAACCCTATCCCAGCCTAAACTGCAAAATTATTTAAATATAACATTTTAAAACTACTAAAACCAGTCAAAATTGTAGCCCTCCTAGGGAAAAAAACCCCAAAACATCACAGGCATTCTCACTCATAATGCTCTTCTAATCATATCACAGCCCTGATTTTAGTCTTCACTGGTTTAGGTTTTTGTGTCATCAGTCATGAGCTGATAAAATCATTGGGATTGTCTCAAAGCTATAAAGTTGTAATTTACCAGTTTATAATGGGAACATTTTCATTATTATTTTTCCTAAAATTAAAAGCATTGGGAAAAGAAATAATTTCATTGACTAACAAAACTGGAAAAATTTTAACTTTTTTTAGTGTTTCCCCTCAATTACCTTCTATAAACGGCAGTTACATACTTCATTCACTGAATTCATAAAATAGAAAAACAAGCTGAAGGTGCCAAATTATATTTGATAAACTACAGTTTATCTATCAACTATAGTTGAGAGTTGAAAAACTATCTTTTAGGCCATCTCTGTAATGATATGTAAATACACATCCTGTAAACTCTTCAACACATGCCTGAGTCCATAATGACCATGATTATCTGGTCATAATGCCATATCCCTAAACTTTCTGTAACATGCATATTTGACAAAATAAAGTGGGCAAACCCACTGTCTAGAAAAGGCAAACCAAACCGTGCTGTATTTGTCTAAAGGAAAAAAATAAATAATGTTTTCAGCTTCTTATTCTCCCTGATTCCAGAGCTGTTGCAGAGCAGAGTATTACTAGCCATATTTTTGAAGGATAAACCAAGTGTCTGCAGCTCACTCTGTCCCACACATGGAAGCAGAGTCTGGAGAAGAAGCTGTCAGAGATTTTGGATGTGTTTAATTCAACGAGAATTTTCCATCCACTCCCATGAAACCAAGTTTTCTCCCCAGATCTGCTGTTGCTCCAACAAGTGAGGCGTGCTGTCATGTGGCTTCCCTTACTCAGATACAGACCTAACACAGATGAGTCTATTTATGGATGATTAGAAATAAATCTACAGAACAGAGTCCTAGAAAAAAGTAGAGGAGAGATTTGCCAGTGCAAACAGGTGCAGAACGTCATCTGGAGGGGACCTGTGCTGCAAAATGAAGCATTTTGCAGGATGGTATTTGAGATAAAAGTGTAAAACAGTTTACACTTTATGTGTAGATGATCAAAGAATCCTAAACAGGCTAGTGAGGCTAATTTGTGGCTTGAACATCCACATGGAAAAGACTGTCAGGTTTACTGCAATCCTCATTAAACAAGAGCAGTGACTGGTGTGGCCTCTCAGACCACCACTCCTGCCTGTGCAGAAAGCACTAAACACACACTGGTTTCTTTACCCAAAATCACTTTTACTGTTCGATTGCAACAACTGAACTAATATGATATAAACAGACACAGAATTCACACTGCCAACTTCATAAACAAATCTTTACCCTTGGCCACAAAACATCCCCAAAAGCAGCAATCCTGCCTGGCATTAACTCATTCACTGTTGAAGAAAACCTTTCTACCACCTTGAAGTAAGGAACATCTGCTCAAAATCAAACCACTGTCCTCAGAATAATAAACCCTCAACTGCCGAGGTGAAGATCCCAGCCCACTGCCTCGTGGCACAATTTCTGCCCAAGGGGCATGCTTTTTGGACAGGCACATTTTTCTTAAGAGTCCCAAACAATAGGAAGGTGCATAAGTGATAACATGCCAAGAAGAATAAGGCTGAATTCTGAAAGAGGGGATTTCAGAAAGCTGGGTCTCCCCCTTCTCTATCCCTGCAAGAACTGGGAAAGGTGCACAGCCCCCCAGCTGACCTGCCATGCCTTTCCTCTTTAATCAGACCGAAATATTTAAATAAGGGCATAGCAAAAAGACATCATTAAAAAAGCAGGGCACACTAATTCTTGAACAGAAATACATAATTCATAACGAAAGTTCTCAGTTTGTCAAAAACCTTAAATTCCTAATGCTCCAAATTCTTTGTGAGCCATGTCCTATATGACAGGTGCAATATGACACATCCCTGCAGGCCAGCACAACCTTCTGCCTGCACTAACAGGTCTAGTGGATAGCAAAAGGGACTTAGGATTGGCCTTTTAAAAGAAAACACGACTCGGATTACTCATCTAAGAGCACTAGTTATGCAAGTTTCTGTGTCAAAAGAGTTTCTGGAGGAAGAGTGATCTGTGAAAACAACATTATAATTTGTTCTCCAATTAAAGTAACTGTAGGAGTAGGCATGTTCTGTTAGAGCTTGGGTTTGGTAGGAAACGTGGTCAGCTAGCAGAAGGTTGGCCCCGAAGGTCTGACCAAGCCATTGCAGAGCTGGTACAACATGCAAATGGTCCAACTTGTGTACAAAGGAAACTTTTATACACATTCCTGGCTGATCCCTGCACTGAGAAATCAACATTCAGACCCTGAGGTGTTTGCCAGCACTCAGCAGGGGGAACATCAGTGTTGTGTTGGTTTTAAAAGAACCAACAGATTTTTGTTGTGTGAAGAATGGAACTACCACTGCTGCATGTCTGTGGTGTGACAGAGAGGAAGGAAAGCATGTGCCAGATATCCAGTCAGGATATATTCAGTCAGGATATTGACCATCTTTGGGGTTCAGTTTGCCTTTGATTGCAGAGAAAAACCGAAAAATGGGCCCTGGAGAGCGATGAAGTAAAAGGTGATAAAAATGAAACAAGATGAATCACTGAAGACCTCATAGAAAAAGATACCAGAACAGGTGGCCATCCAAAGCTATGGAAAGATGAACTTCCAGCATGGAAAAAAGTGCTAAGCAAAGCACAACTACACCAGGAAAAACATTTTATTAGAAACAGATTTGTTTAAAAAAAAAAACCCCAAATTATTTCAAAATCCCATTTTCAACAGTGCTGCAAACATCTCAAAAGTTTAAAAGGATGATTCTTCCTATTCTCCATATATTACCATATCATTTAGCACAGAATAAAGACCCATCAGTTTAATTACACAGCTAAAGACAGGTGGTTGTTGTTGTTTGCTTTGATAGTGATGCACTGCAACAATAAACAGGCCTGTTATTTCTATATTAGCATATGGGTTCTTTCTTTGATGATACAACACCTGTGGTTACAGTCTATGTTGAACTGGAGAAAATGCCTCCTGGAAACATCTCCACAGACTTAAGATTTCAAATTTAGAACAACAAAAGCTCTGCTTGAGTCCCCTGTTGTTGGAAGGAACAGCAATTAATTATCAAAAAAGGAACCAAAACATTACCATCAATCCTGCTGACAAGAGGTGCTGGTGGTTGCAGTGGACAGGGACAATTATGCACATATCACAGGGCTACAGACAACTTCTGAATTACAATTACACCAGGAAACTCACTACAAATATCACAGATTAATACCACTGAAAAGCATTATCAGGACTGGCTTGAAACATATGTTGCACTAGTGCTGGGGGGAAAATAAAACAAACACCAACTTTGGAAGAGACGTCTGTCCAGGCAATATATATGTTTAAAAATGCCACATTTCTGAAGCCTGTGCAAAGAAAACACCAAAAAAAACCCCCAAACAACTAAAAATAAAGATCTTGTGCTGCAATAACTACTTTTGTTTAAGATATTTTGTATTAAATGTTACTAATATTACTGAGAAAAAGGGTCCAGTCAGAAACTTTTCAAGTGCAAGTAGAAGAAATGCACCCTTGAATGTTTTTCTGATAGAGGCAGCCATAACCATGCTGATGAATTCAGCAAAGGAGGATGATCAAAGGGTCTTTGCAAGATGTGCTGCAACTTGAGCAGCCACCACCAGGGCAGATGGGCAGGCTGAGACAGCTCTGCATCATTCTCAGACTCCCTCACTGGCAGTGCCATTTGCCCAGGATTCCCTTCATGTAAGTCCGTTGTGAAAAATGGAGATAGAAGAATAAGGAAGCTAAAATCAAAGCAGAGAAATTATAATCTAACTGGAAAAAACTCCACATTTCTTTGAGATAGACTCTGAAATAGGATACTGTGTGGTATTTTCATATCGAGCAGGATATATGTCCTGGGTGTTTGCTATAATGGGTTAAATTGTATTTAGAAAGAGGTAGAGGAGGGAGCAAACTCCAGCTGAGCACACCTGTAAGACCAATTGAAGTGACCTGGCCCTTCTTTGTGTTAAAAAAACCTTGGTGAACAGAAAAATGGCTAAAGAACAATCTGTACATAGGAAACGGGGAAGAAATAAAGAGGAATAAAATTAGAAGGTGATAATTAAAGTGATGTTAATAAATCCTATGAATACAGATTCAAAGATGGAAAATTCAGCAAACAAACTTCAGTAGTTTGCTTTTCTTATTCTCAGTCCAGGTTTCGCCAGTGGATCTCAAAGCAGTTTACAAATATTAACTGATGAAATTTGTTCTTCTGCCAAGTTCCCATTGACAAAAATCACATCTATTAATGCAAATAAGTAATGGAATATAGTTTTAGTCATGAAGATTTGAAAAGCTTTTGGATGTTCAGTTTCAAAATATCATCTTTAAAGTTTTCTGAAGTAGCTGGCCTGGGAAAGGAAAGTTTGCAGGCTGTTCTTAATACATACAATTTCCATCAGCAGGGAGTTTTTATCAATCCTCCAGTGTCCCAGTAAAAAAAGTACTGATCAGTGAGAATAACTACATGACACAGATCTAATGGCCCCTTAATTCAGTCCTTACTTGTTAGATATGAAATAGCTGGGCTTGGAATTACAGCATGTTTTAGGTTCTTTGGTCACATCCTCATCTGCTGTAAATTGGGATCCTCACTGATTTCAATAGGGTTCTAATACTTTATTCCAGTTGAATAACAGGACAGATATCACTTGTGAACATCCTTACTGTGGTCTCATAGCACACAAAATTTAAAAGTCACTCTGTTTTAGACAGCCACTTCTAAAACAAAAAAAAAAGACACAATATAGCCTAGAGTGGCATAATAGTATTCTGTGATTATGCTACCTTGACATCATTTACCACTTCTGCTACAACCTCTCTTTTTCTTTGCCGTGTTCCCATTCTTCCAGAAAATAAAACCTATAATATGTAATAATTTAGAATTAATATCTTGATTCCCTAGATCCTTTAATGAATTCAAATGCACCTAGGGAATCCAACCAAAGACATCTGTTCATGAATAGTGAGAATTATTACCAAGTCCTGGTGGAGACGGCAAGATGCCATCTCTTCCTGAAGTACCTCCCAGCTGAGAAATCAGCTGTCTCCTGGCTGAATTTCCTTGTGTCAAGGTTTCTCCATGTTATGTCTCCTGGGATTACTTACTAACAAGAACTCCTTCCCAAACTTTTACAACCCCCAGAAATCAGGAAGACGAGCCTGGCATTCTTTTTGTTGTCCAGCTACACGTGCATACTACCCTTACCATATAAAATAATTGTGGCCTCAATTAATACTAATTACTACTCCAAACTTTCACAAATCCCTTTTTAATCATCTTTGGGTTTAACTGATTTACCCGAAACCCCTCTGACTGCCAAAAAATTAACATTTCATTAGACAAATCATAACCTACTCCCTATTCTCCAAAATCCAACCCATCTGGAAATATTCTACCTCATCAAATGTCAGACTTGCACAGTATAATGGAAAACTACTTTTATTTAAAAACCACACATACATACACATAGCAAGTGTGATGCATCTATACTTAGAGATGCAGATCTAGAAATATCACCACACCCACATCCCACCCACCACTCACTACTTTCCAGAAGATGTCCACTGCCTTTACCAGTTACCATCTTACTTCTTTCTTACTCTTTGCAGATCTTCTCTCCTCCTTCTAAACATCCATCAGAGATTAATTTACCTCTACTGTCAGAAATGTAAACCATCAGCAGCTTGTTATATTGAAGAGGTTAAATGAAACTTTTGACATGACTTGTGTTTAAAATCCATCTTTAGCTGATGGCATGTCATCAGCTAGAAAATGTGTAATCAGGAGAGCAGACCTGAAAGTCTGAAAAGTCAGAGAATGCAAAGTTCTGCTGGAGGCTTTTCTTTCCTCTTTCTTTTTCCTTTAATTTAACAAGTTCTAAAATATATTTTCTATTTTTGGCTTCAAGTGTGGCTATGGTCTGAACAGTGACTGTGTAAAAATGGCACCTTCCTACTCAAAAGATCTGCTCCTTCCATGCATTCTGAGGAAAAAAAAAATAAAGCTGCTTCAGAAAATCTATGGACCCAATCTCCAGATGGATAATCAAGGTATGGGAAGCAGCATCCATTCAAGACCTGCCCCTTGGTTTTCCTGCTTTGTAATTTGTTAGGTCCACATAAATAATAGACATAGAGATGCATATGTTTTGATCTTTCTCTAAATTGTCATTTTGTCTTTTGTTGGTTTGTTTTTGTCTTTTTACAGGTTCCTGTTTACAGCTGTCAACAGCAGTACCATTTGATGGTACAGGAAGGATGGGACAATTACATTTTGTTCACACACATCCAACATTACATATCAGGCTAAGGAGCATTTCTTGTGTCTTCCAGCACCCAAAGTGCTCAGACTCACGTGGGGATTTGACCCAAATTCTGCTGGAAATCTTGTTACTTGACCATGCATCTCGGCTGGACTTTTATGTCCCAAACACCAGTCTCAAACCAGCCTTACGCACAAAAACGTTGAGGAACAAATTGCAAATTCTCTGCCTTCAGGTCATGGTCCAAAGAGTACAGCACGTGCACCTGCTCCCTGAGCATCCCTTAGACCCCTCTGCAGCCCTCACACTGATAAGATCATGCATGAAGGATGATGATCCTGCAGGAGGGCACTGCAGGGCCACAGAGCCCAGGCAATCTGCTTTGCCTCCAGCATGCAGAGCCACTCATTTCAGCTCAGTCCACAGGGGTTCTTGTGAAGACACTGAGGACCCTGTTCCACAGGCAATAGTACAAGTCTGTGGGCTCACACTTGCAGGACACCAGCTCCTCACATCTCCCCACTCCAGGAGATCTCCCTGTGTGATTTCTAATGAGCCAGCAAGATACAGCAACTGCAGAATCCCCAAAGACCTGTTCCTGTTGATTGCCAGACTACAGCCACCATTTACTCCCTGCACCAGTTCCTCTTTGACCCCACTGGCTCACAGCCAAACCACCTTCAATTCATCCCCTGACCCATGAAGCACAGATTTGGGATGTTCAACCTCTGTTTGATATTATACATGTTCTGATCTGTTCAGTGTTTTTTCATGCTTTCTGACTCACTTTCATCCATAGTACTTTCATTCTCCACTAAATTATCCCAATGCATTTCATTAAAATATCTCATCATCAGAGGTATTATTCTCCACTTTTTACCTCTTTTACCTCGTGTGGATTGATTAAATCAGCATGATGGTAGCTGAGTAGTGTTTAGGTCTCAGTGTGACCACATCTGATTTGTTCATAAAGGATTTTCCTTTCTCTGGATGCCAGGGGGGTGCAACTTGATGTTCACTTATTAGTGCCTTTTCTATTTAGAAAATCAGTTACCGAAATTATTCCAGGTTAGTTTGTTAATCAAAAGCACCAGATAAAATTAGCACAATATTGACAGAAAGAGAACTTTAAACTCTGCAGCTGTGCCAGTATTACCTGCTCCAAGGTAATTTTTGCAGTCTTGTTCTAACTTGCAGCAAACTTGGGATAATAATACCTTAATAATAATAATACCTTAAATTTTTTACAGCAATTGTTCCCAAAGGCACTTTAGTGACTCTATATAGTCATTACTTCACCTACCACCAAACTGTGGCTACCTTATGATGGAACAAAGCACTCACTTCCAGATCCCTGCATCTTTTAAAAGGAGATTGGAAAAGAAAAATAAATTCTCCATCGTTTCAGGTAACCAGTTAAGTACACAGAGGGCTGATCTCCAGGAGAATATTCACAGAGACAGCTTGCCCCAGTCCTGGGCAGTGTTTCCATACTTGGTTAGATGTCCCAAGTGCCTGGGATATTTGTGTTTTCTATGTACACAAAATACCTGTTGTCTGTCTTAGAGGGGATATCTCAACCTGCTGCAAACCCACAAAGGGAGGATAGTGCCCAGAAGACTAAATTACACCTCAGAGTCCTTAGAATTAATGTCTTTTCCATCTTGTCAGTCCACAAAGTCATGGTTTCCTGATATTCGCAATTCCAAATTTTCTGTGTGTTTAGTTATTTTCATGGTAATTTGCACCAAAATTTGAGCCTTTCACCATGTGCTTGTCACTAACTGCCTTGCTGATAAAAGTGGGAAGATTTCATCTTGTTCCTAAGTCCCTGCGTGCAAAAATACCTCTTTTTCTGCATGCAAACAGCAGAATTTGTTGAGTGAGAAGCCTTATTTCTACATGAGCTCTCTCCTCTCTCTCTCCCGCCCGCCACAGTCCCTACATGGCTACTCGGTTTCTTGGCTACAGCAGCCACCAGCAAGTTAACAACATGTCCCCCTACATGCTTGGCGAGGCTCCACGACGTATCTGCTGGCCCATTCTCTTGCTTGAGAAATGCTAAAAAGCGTTGCTGGCATTTACACGTCTCATTGCTGCGCTGCCATCGGCCCAAACACTCTTCTTTCCTTTCCCTTCCCTTCCCTTCCCGGCAGGTACCCAAGCAGCAGGAGCACAGGAGGAGCATCCTGTCCCAGCCTCATGTGGTAATTCCAGCCTCGGGATTGAATGGCCAGGCTTGCTGGGAGCCTGCTTCTGGACACAGGGATTTGCAGAGTGGAAGGGTGGCCTGTAGCAGAGAGAGCCGTGGCGAAAATATGGGATGCACCATGATTTGCAGCACTGGCAACTGGTGATCTGCCACGAGAAACTGCTTCAGCCATATGGTCTCGCTCCAGAAATAAACTCATTTCACCAGATAAATACTGTTTCTGGGCATAGTGGAAGCATTTATCCTCTCTGGAAAGATTCAACATGCCTTGGGACATGGCAAGAAGCCTGGGATCAGATGACCCAGCTATTCTCACCAAGTGGTATCACCGTATCACCCTGATCTGGTTGGTCCTTGTTGAATCTCCAGTTCCTATTGTCTCCCCACAACCAGAAGGTCTTGCTGCCTCAACCTTAATCCCATTTGGATGTGGGCAACCAATGGAGCTGGAGCAAGGCTGGATTTAGCCTTTTATGGTCAGACTGAACCAGGCAACAGCCTGCTTAAGGCATCTTTCCCCACAGTTGAGGCACATGCAATTAGATGACAGCAACAGCATTACAGCACTGGGAAAATGCTTGATCAGAGCTCTCATACCTGTTGGAGCAAAGTCCTCGTGTGATGTTTACAAATGGTTTGTCAAAGCAGAGCCCTAAGCATGCACATGGCACCCTTTGGAGACACATCCAGCACCAGTTAAGGGGATGGCTGCATTTGTAATACATGATTTTCACACTTGGTGCTCTGGGTAGTGTGTGAGGTGGCACCAGACAGGTGGCATGGAGGTGCCACGAACACGTCGGGGCAGCTGATGTTGGCAGCGAGCTGTGAGTGTCACTGCAGGGCCAGCACTGCCTCTGAACGGAGAGGGACCTGGATGATTAACTCTTAAAGGAAGGCTGCATTGTGCTCCAAGGTAATTTTACTCTGGCATTGATTTGAGGTGCAATTTGAAATTCATGACAATCTATGTAAATGTGCTTGTGACACTGAAGAGAGACACAGTGCAGATTATGTGTGACATCTTAAGAGCACACAGATTTTTTCATAAATACTTATACAGTGCCTGCCTTTTAGACATCCTGGACATTCTCTGGTCTCGGGTTGCATCCATCACATTTTAAATAACCCCCATGATTATATCAATACAAAAGAATTTAGTTTGGCTTCTAATTCTATCTGCAGATTTGGTAATCTTCTCCGTGTAAATGTAGCAGAGAATAAGGTACTTAAGGGTCACAGGTACTGATCGTCCATCTTTTAAAGTGGGAAATGTAAGAGGAAATGGAAATGGTGAGGAGGGGAAATGCTGAAGAAAGGAGGGGAAAGCAGCACTCCCTCCCTTGCTTTATTTTCCCTCTGCATTGATAAGGCTGCCTGACCACAAAGAGGACAGTGGTGATATTCCGCTGTTTCTTAACACAGCACAGTCTCCCAAATGTCAATAAAACACCCATGAAGAAATAGAGACAGACAGTGATCTCCTAAAGCAGAAAGTGCTGACACTGCAGGTAACCCTAAAGGGGTTAAATCCAAAACGAGTTGCAGAAAGAGGCTCTTTCATGAGTGAGATAAATATGACTAAAGCACTTTTACTAGAGACAGTTAAAAATAAAACCTTAAAGAAGAAAAACCTGCATTCATTTTACCCGACAGACACTATTATTTCTAGATATTCCAGATTCATTTGCAAGTTAGGAAAATTGCGGCTGGGGGAAAAAAAATGTTAGCAATCCCATTTACAAGCAGAAATTCTACTGTGTTGAGTCATAAACTGTCCCCTTGCCTCAGCTGTATTCAGCTCCGGAGTCAAATCCATCCTTGTGCTCTTTCCTCACCTCATTTAGCAGCGGGGATATCTTTTGGATTAATTAGAGCAATCCTCTCTCACTCAATAACAACCAATTGTTTTCTGGTCAGCCATTCTGCGTGGTTGTTGCCTTTGACCCGTAGAGACTCGGGTCGTTTTCCACGCGCAGTCACCGCGGCAGGGCCCGGGGCGCTGCGCGGGGCGCGGAGCCGCTTCCCGGCTTTGCACCGTTCGGCGATGCCGGCAGAGGGCAGCCAAGCAGGAATAATCCCAGCCGAGCAGGGATGCTGGCTCCAGGTATTCCTCCGATCAAACAACTGGCCTCAAAACCCTTTTTTTCCTATCCCTCTCTCCGGTTTTCCCCTCCCTTCGCGACACGCGCATCCCTGGCAGGGCAGCTCGCTGTTTCTTACCCTGCGCTCTCCAGCTGAAGAAGAGACGCTGCACTGCCCAGATAACCAGTGAGATTTTTAGAAGACAAGTGTACTAGAGAAAAAAAAAAAAAAGAACCCCCCCCAGAAAAAAAACCAGAAACAAACCCATCCTGAAAAAGTGACCACCAGAGTGGTAACTGATGTTTGCACAAGCTTCCAGTCTTACTGTGTGATCCAGCTCTAATGAGAACAGCAGGAATAAAGTCGTGCTTTTTATCTTCGAATTATCACAGCAAACAAAGGGGAATGTGGTTTTGCAGTGGAAGAACTGGTAGCTAAATCCTTGCAGGAGGGGTAAGACCTAGGGCTCAATCTTGAAAACATTCATTCATGGAAAGCTTGAGGTTTGTATGACTGTCTTGTAAATAGACATGGATGTCTTCTACAGATATTTATAAATACCAACATACACATAGAATATATGTAAACACAAAATTTCTTAATCCTTCTTACTAAATAAAAACTTCTAATTTCTTAAAATTTGTGTGTGCACACATATTTAAATTGCTTGGATCCTTTTATGGAAATATTTCCTTTTTTAAGGAGATGTCATATTTGAAATAGAATTTCAGCCATCAGAAAAGAATGTGACATAACAGGAAAGTAACACTAAAACATCATCTCTGTTAGGGAAAAGCATTCAGACTATTCCTAGGAAGTTACAAGGATCAAGCTGAAAGGCTCTAAAAGACTGGGAATTTTCAGCATAGTTAGGAGTCAATGTGTATTCCAACCCATTTCACTCTAATAGGATGATTGCTTATGAAAATTCCTTACTCTTTGCTTCAGATTGAAAAGAAAATAAATTTAAAAAAAATTTACGGAAGTCTTGGTTTGAGCAACCAATTAATTAAGAGTGCAAACACAACCAAGATGCTCACTTTAAGATGGACATTTTACTATCTCCTGGCCACATTTTCCTCCTGCTGTCAAACTTTGAGGGCATGGGAGTGACAACAGGGATGCTGCTGGATCTCCTGTTCTCCAAGGCCAGATCCTGCTCCCCTTCCTCACCCCAGGAAGCAGAGCAGGGCCAGGATTTGTCCCATGATGAGCTGCCCTAGCTTGGGTACAACCTCAGCAACAAACTTCCTCCTCTTCCCAAGCTTTCTCCTTGCTGGGATTCTGGCCCTGTGGTTCTGCCACATCATTTTTTCTTTACTCAGCCAAGCCCAGTCCTTGGTTCTGCTTGGGTTGTGTTTGAAGGCACTAAGGGTTTTTTGGGAACAAAAACAAGACCTCACCTCTAATCCTGTTTTAAAATGTCCCCTACAGGGACACTTTAAATTGAGGTATTCACAACCTCTCTGGGATCCAGTGGCCACAGGCAGGGACCCCCCACATCCCTCCTGCACCCACAGAAGCAGAGTTTGGCCACCATCACCCCTCAAATACCAGCCATGGATGTGGCCCTGGTCTTGCAGCACCACAAAGTTATTCCAAATTTTGGCCAATTTTGGAAAGAATATGTACCAGTTTTAGGTTATTTTACTGGTTCATCACTGGGTGAATCACTCTATCAGCTCACAAAGGACAGTGGTTGTTTTCTTCTCTCCTTTTTATAAGCAGCAGGCAAAACTACTGTCAAAAGAATGTTTTTACAATAGTGGAAATAGTCAGTGCAAGGCTAGTTTTAAAAACCTGCCCCTAAAGTGCTTGGAACATTAAACAATTATTTATGAACACTTGAAACATTAGCTGTTCCACTTGAAACCATTGGCAGGGCTTTAATAACAGCCCAAGCAATGCTCTGGAAGCAACACCAAGGACTCTTGCTAGTCACAAACCCTTTATTTCATTTTTAAAGCCGCTGTTACTGCTCACCAAAATTAAAAGGTTTATCACTATGATTAAAACAAAATCTCATCACCAGCATGAGCATCTATTCCCTTCAATGCTCCACTGAGACATTCTCTGCATTTTTTTTGATTGTTTGGCATGCCTTTGCTTTCCTTTGCTTCATCCTAAAACTAGTTATTCCTGGGGAAAGCTTGGCTGGGGCACTGCCTACCCTCTCTCCCAGGATTTGGGTGTATTTTCACATCAAGGAGGCCAATTGACACCAGGTTAAATAGATTTTCTAATCAGGATGGCAAACCCTTTGATAATGGAAGTACCCTAAACTTCTACTAAAATAAAACTCTTTCTGGTAAGAGAGGGAAAGGGGAATTCAATGACAGATTTCTCAATGACAGCAAAGACCACATTTACAGAAGTTTGCAGGTGTGCTTGTTCCTGCAGCTCATGTTACCCAGGGAAAAAAAAGCCTTCAACATTCTTAATTTAATTTATTAACATCAAGATGTTCCAACCCAGAGCAGAACCCTGTTACATGGGGTGCAAGCACACAGCCTCATCCCTAGGATGGAATCTTTGAAGGGAAAGGAAAGGAAGAGGCTTTCCCATTTCGCAGTGAGGAAATTGAGGTGCAAAGAGACTGAGACCCAGGTAGGGAGGGAAATCCAATCCTTCATCAACCTCCTTGTGCTCCTGGGTCTGGTACTTCCAAACAATACACAACCCAAAATTAACCTTTTCAGTATCCAGCAACCTAAACCTGCCCTACACGAAAACCCAAGGAGGGAGGCATTTCACAATCCTCTTTTAAATTTAAACACATATTTCAGTTAAACAGTTTTTGTCCAGAATGTGAAAAAGCTCTGGCCCTGCTTCTGGGAGAACACAGCAGACATTGCTCCTCTGCAGCCAGGTACCCAGCAGGGCTCCTTTGTCATCTCTCATCTTGTGGTTATGGTGTTGCTCACAATTAGATTTACTAATTAATTTTTGCACAGAAAAGGATGGACACAAGCAGGTGTTTCCAGAAAGGTGTTTCCCACCTTGACAAAAAGTTGTTGGTTGTTGAGTGAAGGAATCAAGCAGTGGTCACTCAACCCTGTGTGATAAACCCAAGCCTTACCAGAAAGGCCACATTCTACTGGATCAAAGAGGAAGCAGGCAGCATGGTGTTAAGAAATAACTGAGGCAGAAAAAGCAGCATAAAGAATCTGAAAGACATGAATGCCTGAGGAAATGCAGATTTTGGGGAATCTGTGAGTAAACAGGCATATGACTGACTGAGCCAAAATATATACAGGATTTCACAATATTTAAATCATGGATCTTTGTGTTCTTAAAAATAAATTAAAACTATACCAATGCTTACACATGGGGATCTGAGGGAGGCTGGGTGCTACCAAACCTGCAGCCAAGGGCCTCATCCTGCAGCCTCCACAGGAGCAGGGCTGGGAGCTGTGCACAGCCCCCAGGGAGCTCACACCGGCACCAGCGGGAGCAGAGGCAAACCACTGGTGAGTGGCTTTAATCTCCCACACGAGGAACCCTAACAGCACTTGAGAATCACACAACAGAACGTGAATTATCTGCTGTGGCCCCTGTGCCCTCTTTTTAAGGTGGCTGTTAACTTGGGGAAGGTACTGTGCCAAAGGAGCGGAAAAACGATTTGATCACATCCAGTGATATTGCTGAGAGCAACAGGGAAAGACATTTGAAAAAGTGGCTTGCAGTCATTTATATACTTCTTTCCACATGTTAACCATTTTTACTTTCAATAACCATGCACCAGCGCTCTTGCTGCATTACCTTATAACTCCTTTTCTTCTTTATGGTCCTTTGTGGACACATTTTCACCTGTTTAAATCTCTGCATATCTACTAGGAAAAAAATGAGAGACATACACACAGGTACTCCGTCCTAAGTTCTAAATATATTAGGGACATACAAATGTCATCAGAGCCCTTAAATGCAGCTTCACTGGCTCCCACTAAAGAGACACATCGTTACTTGCTGGAAATGCACCAGCCAAAATCTGGGAACGTTCCTAGGACTGCTGCTTCTCTCTCACCCAGGTAATTTCTTACTCAGTGTGTTTTGATCTTATTAAAAGAGCTACTCCTTCCATTACAACTCTGCTGTTCTGCTAGTTTTCCCTAAAGAGACGTAAAGGCTGTTTTGCTTGTATTGACAACTAAGAGTAATTATCTTGTTGCAATTCTGGAGTGGAAATCTTGGACTTACAGGGCTGCCAACAACTTCTGAAAACTTACCAGAAGTTTGGCCACCTAGATCAAGGGCAACATTCTCATAAACCACGAATTTGCAGAAAAAAGACAGACAGCTACCCATGTTTCCTCTCTCTTCCTAGTTTAGGTCCACTCACTCCTCCTCTCTAAATTCCTCTGTCACCTCCTGGAGGTGTTGGACTCAGCTCATCTTGCTCATCTGTGACACAATTGTATAAATAACAAAAGTATCTGCAAAACCTCTCAGGCTCTTAGTCACCTGCCATTATTCTTGCTGACTTGGAAGAGATTCTGGATCCTTCCTGAATTATATTTTCAGAAAGATGTTGACCCTTCTCTTGGCACCTGTGGTCACCATATGTTCAGGAGGGCTCAGCATCTGGAAATAATGGCTCTTTGGGAGTGTGGCTGAACCTGCCACTCCTGGAGATACTGATGATCTTGTGATGATCTCTACTCCAGCTTTAGACATGGAAAGGAAGTGGATACACCTGGAATAACTTCAGATTGAAAAGGGAGCTTACAGCTTGTGTAAGACTCTTCCCAGGTGCCTCTGAGATCCCTGGTACACACATCTTACACAAGGTACTTCTGAGTTTGAAGATGCTCCTTTTATCATGGCAAACTGCACCACACTCCCTTTTCATGATGCCTCTCTAGTCATACTCTCAATATTGGGTAGAAACACCGCTTCAGTTTCAGCAGGATTTTGGGAAAACACCCTGTAAAAAGGGAATGGATTCTTTACCATTTTCTGTATCCTTTCTGACGCAATTCCTGCAAGCAGATAAAGCTGGGAAATCCTTGCACCTATGAGCAGTCAAGGAAGAAGAGCTGAGATCTATGCAGACCTTGAAAGTGTTGGGTAAAGCTTTGGTAAAGCATGTACACAGCAGCCAGAACCACCTTCTTTCTACTCAAATTCCATGTCCTTAGCACTGCCTTCAGTAGAAGATTTTCCTAAAGGGACGGACTGAAAATGCAAACGGGTGGCTGTGCACAGATAGCTTTATCAATGATTTCATTTGCAGCCCAGAAATACCAAAGAGCTTTGCAATTCAAAATGTTAACACACAATCTCAGACCTAGGGAACTTGCCACTTAGAACTGCAAGTATATGACAAAGAAAAGGAATTAATAAGATGCTCAGGGTGAAGATGTAGAGAATAAATTTAAATTAATCTATATTTTAGGACTGTGAGTGCTAGCTATGGTTCATCTCTTTCCCAGTTATTGATCAAGTTGTAACTTACTGGTTCTTTATGAAGGAGACAAGACCATTATACTACTACGTATGTTTGAGAAATCAAAATATCACCAGCATATGAAGTAGTTGGATTCCCAGTTATGAAACACACGTTTGACTCCTAAGAATGCTGGAGGCTGAATAAAGGTTAAAAACTCAGAAATAATATTGTTCCTGCAACTTTTGCAAAAATCTTTGAGAGATGAATTTAGCAATATGTGGCTTTTAATGGTGTTACATTAAACAGCAGGATTTCCATATGGCGTGAATCTGCTGAATTGTATTGAAGATGGGGATTTTGTTCCAAATTTCTATGGCATTCTGTGATTGTGTCATTAGATACCCGCAAGCCTTTGCTACAATGAAGAGTACAGAATGTGCCAAGTAAAACAATCTTGAGTGTGCCTTCCAAGTGAAAATACTGAGACTAACGTTTAAAACTCCCCAGCCCCATTTTCTTTGAAACGCAGTGAGTTCTTTTTGTTAGAAAGGGGTTAAATGGAAATGTGTCATTTTCATAATAATAATGTGTTTTATATTGAAATTTGTTCTTTGCGTCTTTTCTTTTCAGTGTAAGTGTTGGTGTGTATGAGTGATATGAGGATAAGTTTGTGAGGGCAATTACCCATTATTGTTGAGTAGCTGAGTAGTCCCCTGAGCAAACTCATGCATAATTTGTTTGTTCATAAGATACTGTAGAGCTGAGGCTGCAGTATCTTCTATGCCCCAGCTTATGGGAAAATGGAAGCTTTTTCCCTCTACTCTGCATTTCTTACCCTATTGTTTGAACTCTGATCATCGTCCTTGCCCCTCTATTATGGGCATCTTCTCTGATTAGGAATCGCATATCAAGCGGGTGAAGGTCAGAAATACATCATATAAAAGGGGAAACAGTAAATTCCTTTTACAAGATTCATTATGATAATCATGTCCAAATACATTATTAGAAGCATTAAAGAAATCCTTTTCTAATTTATTTTTGTGCCTCTTACTATCTGCATATCCCTGTTATCTGGGAGAAACAGTGTGGTCTGCAAAGTTGAGGTTACAAACGTGCAGTGGTCTTGGGATAGACAGGACTGGCTTGAGATACAACTTCACTGTTAAACAATTTTCCACATTTTAAAAAAATTCTAATCTTTCCTTGCATGGTTTTCTCCTCTTACAGCTCTCTCTTCCTTTATCTGTGAGAGGACTTGCCCTTTTCCTCAGGTAGCAGCATCCCTATTACCTCCTTCCCTTGCACACACCACAGCAGTGATTTCTTGCTTTACTGATCAGCTCTTGTGCAGCTTCACCCTGGAGAAGCCCCACAATTTAAATGTTGCTGTCTGCAGCCCTTCTTCTCTAAAGAGCTGCACACATTTAACATCAGGCTGTCTGGGCAATGTGTTTTGTTATTAAAATTGCTGTAATAGGAATGTGAGCTTTTCAAAGTGATTCATAAGTGCACTAAGACAACTGTGTGCCTTCATTTGCAAGGGTTTTCCACCCACCTTTTTGGTTTTTAAGCCAAGGCAGTTCTATCCTGTACCACAAGGAGGGAGGCAGGCTGATAAACAAGACATCTTAGTAGGAGATACAGGTATTACTGTCTGTAAGACATCAGTTTCTCACAGGATTTAACACTTTCTGTTACCCAAACTCCACTTATTTTTGCACAGGGATCACAATTTTTTTTATCAGTAGCTGCTCATGACTTGAAGGTAGCACCAGAAACAGAAACAGGGAGGTACCAAACTGTTTGGCATTGCTGCCTTGCTGTTATTTTGGAAATTTTTAGTTTAGGACATTTAAAGGGTTTCTACCAACGCTGATAAGACACGACATATAAGAACCATACCTACAATTCTTTGAGTACATTTCACTAATTGTGTAACTGATTTAGGGTGAGATTTTTACAAGAGATTAGCCTTACAAAATCAGCAGAATATTTAACACCGGGTTTACCCTTCTTTAGGAGCAGTACTAGACCAACACAAAGCACTGGACAATCCCAGTGTTACATTTTCCTCTTTGGACAAAGCACTATTATCTACTATAAATTATATTTATATTCCACCTGTACAAAGCATGACAAAAACCATGACAAAATGCTTCTTTTCTGAAAGTAATAGTAGAAACAGGAGAATCAAACATCAACATCCAGATGTCAAAATTATATATTTTCAATTTGTTTTAAGGACAACTGATTGGACAAGAGACTTATTTCTTCATTAGATGCTTTATGTGCATTTCCTCCTGTTGGTAAAGTATATCAGAATCTAGTTGAAGAAAGATCATAGTATCTCTAATATAATTTGCATCAAGTCCTAATGCTTCAGCTTGGAAGAAATGCTGGACCAACAATATTCATCTGTCCCTTTGTAGCTCTCCTTGGGGAATTCCAGCATAAAGCATTTGTCAAAGCAGCTCCCAAGCTCACTCACATCTGAACAGAATGAGCTGTAAATTGAATAACGTAATTCCATAGAAGAAAGAGAAAAAAAAATCCATGAAGTGCCTGAATTCTGTTATCAGCTATAACTGTTTGTAACTTATGAAGATACACTAAGTATCCTCATTCTGGCTCCAGAGAAACTAAATTCTCCAAGAAGTTCCAGTGTAGGGCTCCCAGACTTGCTTTTGCCTGATGAAATTTCCCAATAAATACATTGGGGTTCTGGAGTGATTGAAATGACAAAGCCAATCATTAATTCTGGTACAAACTTTATATGAGCCCTCCAAGACTTTATAACACCTTCTTTCACACATGGAACTTTGCCACCAGAGCTTTTATCTCCTCTTTTGCTCTGGCTGGTGTTATTAGTACCAGAAATGCTGTTTGGATGGAAAGAGGAAATGGAGGTATAGCTAATTTCTTAAAAGGTGGGGCCATTAATCCTTTCAGAGGAATATTTGGATCTCAAGAATGTAGATCCTCTCAAGCTGGTGGCCCTCAGTCATGGATGAGCCTGAGCACACAGGCTCTGAAGCCAGTTCCATCACTGCACAGCCCTCAGGTGAAAGGTGAAGGGACAGATTTTGTGAAAAGAATTTAAAAAAAATAAAATAGATTTCGAAAAAAAATTATCCTGGAAACAACTGGCACACACAATACTGCTGTAAGAACAGACTTTACTGGACAAGACATCACCATAAATAGGGAGGGAAGTGGTTAAGAAAATAGCAGATTGCAGAACTTGATATATTTGAAAAGAGGTTTCAGGGGTGTGATTTCTAGTGTCAGGGCAGCCTGTTTGTGGCCCAGAAAAAACTGCTCCTCCTCGAGGTTTGCATCAGCTGACCATGAGCTGCTGATATCTGATGTCAGTGTAGTTATGGGTAGGAAAATAGTTATAAAATACATTGGTTGTGGATAACAAGGCAACTTGTGCCAAGATCTGAGACATTCATTGAGATCATGAGCAAGGAACAGGGAAGTGGTGGGACAAAAAGGCCATAAACAGATAATTAACTACTGAGAAAATGTACTTTTTCCCCCCACCATCCTCTGGTGACCCTAAAAATTGTTCTGCAAAGGGGCTTAACCTTTTCTTAAAAAGAGTCAGTCAAAGAGCTGACTGCACCATGCAGATCCACGGATATCTCAGATCCATGGATCTCTAAGGGTTTGTATTACTTGAGACAGCAAATTTACTGACAGAAAAACAGACTCTGAAATTCATAAGACCTTCCCTGTTCACTGTCCTGTCAGCTTTTCTTTTCATTCTCATAGAGTTTTAATTTAAACAAATTAAATACTCAACAGCCTGAAAATACACGTGGTACTAATTGTGATCATCCTAAGGCCTCTACAGGTGATTTACACAAATCCCTCAGCATGCAGATGGTTAAACAAGGGAATGACTCTGGCTTTTCAAGGTTCTTAGCTGGTAGCTGGGACTTGCACTACCACATCTTAGCTCTAAATCATTATTAGTTACTTGAATTTTTAGTGTATTTTGGTGTAATCTTTATCATCACAAGTCTGGAAACAGTGAAAGGAACATGCTCCAAAAGATATGCTATAAAGAACTGCTACTGGGGAGAAGAAAAATATTTAGATCACAGCACTCAAAGCCACATCTGAGGACTAGAAATTTCTGTGCAATGGCTCCAGGGGCTAACAGCAACAGGAACAGCCTGACGTAAAAGATGTAGTGTCTGAAAACTTGAAAGTAGTTCTTGGTGTCTAAGACAGTTCTATTCCTCAGCAAGAACCCCTAAGAGCTGAGAAGACACTGGGGAATCACTTGGAAAATATGACTTGCAGTTAAGCCCTTGATCAATCAGGGCAGTGAAAGGAGCAGTATCACTCCTCGGAAGTTAATTAGACACTGAGAGTAATACTCTAGAAAGCTTTGAGAGCAGATTGTGTAAAGACAGCTCCCCATATAAATCATTACTATACCTCAAGTCTGAATTTCCATTAATTATTAAAGCTTTCTAGGCAAGCTAAGCAGATATTTCAAGATGCATATTTCAGAAATTTCCACATGTTAAAAATTAAGTACTGTCAAACAAGCTGGGCCAGGCAATGAGAGCCTTTGGACTCCCCCCTCAATGCACTCACGTCACTCAGTCCATCCCTGAGGGATGTGTCAGCTCCACTGGGCCACTGCCCCCTCCCAACAATGCCTTTTGGGCTCTTTTCCCTGGATTTGGGCATATCTGAGGATGTTCAGAAGTGCTCCCTGGTTCTTCAGAGTGCTTCGGGCCAGCAGGGTTTTACATCATGGCACGAACTAAAGGAAAAGGGATGTGAAATTAAGGATGACATGGAGGGGGACTATGGAGAGCAGCTCATGAAGAATCAAAGCCTGGCTAGGTGCTAAAAATGACACTTTTCCCCTCGCTCTTCAAATTTCTCTGTGATAGTTTATTTGCTTTTGTGATCAGACATGGAAAGAAACAGATCTGGAAGAAAGATGTAATTTGAACAAGTCCTCCTGGCAAACTCAAATATTGAGAGAATTCAGACTAAACTGATCCATGGCTTTTTTATTTTGGAGTTTAAGTAGAAACAAAAGTCCACTAAAATGCCCTCATTTGGGATAACAGCATTAATTCCTCTCTTAAAGTCCAGCTTCCCAGTAAAGTATTGGAGCAGGGGTCTTGTTGCTGTTTTGGCTTAGATTTTCAGTATTTCCAGCTAAGACTAACAGAAATAATGCTTAACATATTCTGAAATAGATCTATGTAAGTATCTCTCATCCTTCTGCAGTTAAATAAAAGAAGAAAATCAAAGGATTTTTAGTAATTGCAAATACGTGGGAATGCAATCCTCCTAATCTATTTGGTAGATCATTTTTTGCATTAAATATAAGTTAACTTTATAACTTTATTTGTAAATTAAAAGGAGGCTTGCTCTTTTTTTTTTTTTTTTGAACCAACAAAATAGAAAAAGACTGGCAATGAAAATATTCCAAGGATTTAGAGGGAATAGCAGGGTTTGGATTTGCATGCAAAGCTTTCAATGTGATGAAATGTACCCAAATAGAGTGTCGCAATTGTCGATTATTCAAATCAAGATACTGCAATATTTTTGGACACTCAAGGCTTTGAACTGTTTATTTATTCATTTTCTTTCTTTACTGCCTTTTTCCCCTGAGAAACCTAACAACTGAAATACAGCAACAGTACAGAATATTTATCAGAGAATACAGGCACTTAACAGGATTGCAAAATTCCAAGTTCTCAAGAAGGAAAAGCAGTAGGCATTAAAACAAAAGCTGCTGATACTGTACAACTTTTCACTTCTACAGATAAGACACATCCTCTGCTTTCAAGAAGAGCATTAAGCATAGCTGAATAAGTGTCAAAGTGCTTGTTATCCAAACTGCACAGCAGAAGGAGACCTTTGCAAAAAATGTATAAATCCTACGTTTTACCACCCAGGTAATATTTGAAAATAGAGTCACTGGTGGTTTAGCTAAGGGCTAATGACTACTGGTAGCAAACTGGTTGTAAAAATTGAACAGCCATGGTGAGTGGTTTGAAACACTGCAGGCAGTGACATCGAGAGGATTTTCAGTTGCAGTTTTGGCAAGGATAGGTGGTGCTTTACAAGAGATAAAGAGCTGCCTGGTCCCAGAAGTCTGTGGGTGCCTGTCTGGACAGAAAGATGCTGCCTAATGTGAGAACCACAGCTAAGAGAAATGTGGATACAGAGGCTGGGCTACCTGTGCTACGCTTGGGTAAGAGAGCAGAGGGTGAAGTGCTGGCCCCAAGAAGGCAGAGAGTCTCATGCCAGGACCTCACAGAAGCACAGTTCTCCTCAAAGATTTTATTCACACTTGACAGACTTTTTTTCCAGAATGGCCACAGGCCTCCTGCCTGCTCCTCACACTTCCAGCAAAGCAGGTGAAGTATTTGAAAAACTCTGAGACCCTGTCCTCAGACTTTGCATACCAGGGACAAGTTGTCTTGCACGAGTCCTTGTCTGAACCCAAGATACAGCATGAAATAAGAATTAGCAGCTTCAATCATGTGATCACCTCGTATGTTAATGAATCAGGGAGTAGAAATAAGGTTGCCTGAGCAACCTCAGCTCTGGCATTGCTTAATATCAGAGTATTTGGCTAAGAAACAGGAATAATTTCCTTTTACTACCCAGGGGCTTTCTTGGACAAGCCTAGAGAGCACATTGTCTACTTAGACTGCTGGAAGTGAGGATACAAACACACACATCTCACTTCCACTGCCTCATCCCAGTTTAGGGTCTGAGGTTGTCCATAGGGCAAAGCAGCACATCCAAGTGCTGCCTGAACTCACACCCAGGCAAGTTGTTCCCCAAAATAAAACCCATTTCCACTCTGCTCTGCCCTTCTGTGGTTTCTCTCACCAGGAGCCAACCGAACCTCCAACAACTTTAACAAGTTGTTTTCAAGTTCAGGATGGAAAGTAATGCCATCCTCAAAACAAAACAGGGGGAAAAGAGCCTCTTCCAAATGCAAACATGAATTGGATACTATTTCACCTGTGGCACTCCTTCCTCCACCTCATTTCAGCCTGCTACATATTGGAAAGATTTTGATACTTAAAAATATAATACACAAATACAATACAATGCAACAAATAACTAATGTAATGGTTGTGTTTGAAGTATCATGGTACATAGAATCAGACTGTTCTCCCCTTTTAACTACAGTCCATATGATTGCACTTTTTTCCTGAAATTCTGTAGGATTTGAAAAGAAATGGTCCCAGTTTAGAATGACAGTGCTCCAAACAGTTCTTGTGTTTTCCATTAATTTTCAGTTGTATTGGTATTCTGTTCCAATTAGCCTCTGTTAGTGCTTCAAAGCTCTATCTTATCTGCAGATAACATCAAAGATGAGAGCCTCCAGTTTTAAATTTGGTTTGTAGTTATTTTAAAGATACAAAGACATCATTTGTGAATAGCTGATCAAATAGAATAAATACTTCTTTGTTTTGGCTCCAAAAGGGCCAGAAAACCACTTTTCTTTTTGAATTTCAATTTCATTTAGACATCAGGCCTTATTTTCTGGGTTCTGAACTCCTGGAGTTCACGCTTTCTTCAGTTGCAGTTGCATGTGCTCAGGGAGGAAACACATTTCCTCTTAAACAAAACTTTGAGACTTCACAATTTTCACTATTCCATAAAATCCTAGGATGGTTTGGATCAGAAGAAATCTTAAAGATCATCTGGTGCCGAACCCTCTTCTATGGCCAGGGACAGCTTCCCTGAGACCAGGTTGCTCAGAACCCCATCCAACCTGCCTTTAACACAGATGATAACGCAGTTCCAGGCCAACTTTTCATTAGTCCAAACCACAGATCTTACAAAGAATCTCACAGAAGCATTAGCAAGAAAGAGTCAAGGGAACTCCCTTGACCACCAACCTATTCTCTCTTTTAGGACAATCTCTTAATCTCTCCTGCCAGACCCATCTCCCTCCAGCTAGAAGGAACCATAATCATGCAGGAGTTGGACCTGAGGTTTCTTATACCCAGGGAGAGGCTACCTAAGAGTTCACCAAGTTGCTGATTTGTTGTTACTGCTGCCTTCTATCTGGCCTGATCAGGATTTAAACAAGCCAAACAAACTTAGCAAAAACGCAAAAAATCTCATTTCAGTAGTGGTTAGCTAAGAAATAACAGCGCTGACTTCAAGGCAACTACAAATTCCTTTGACACCTTCCTGAAACAATGTAGAGATCTAATTTTGTCTTCTTCTTGTAAGAGTAATTTAGACAAAACCCCTCCTTCTCAGCTCTACTCAGCACCTCCAAGAAGCGACCACATTTCAACCACTGTTGGGAAGCATCTTATTTAAAAGCATGAGGGGAAAACACTCAAGTCAGTTTTCTTTCTGTTTAAAAAGCACAGTGATTTCACTGACATCTTTTCTGGGATAGCGCTGTTTAGGGAGCTGCTGTCAAGCTTTGCCAGTCAACAAAGGAGTCCGTAAGTGCTCAGGTTCTTCTTCATTAGAAAATACTTGCCACCAGCTTTTTACATTTGATGGAAGATGTAACAAATCACTCTTGTGCCTGCCTGGCTCACAAATAATGTTAAAGACAGTGTGATCTGTCTGTCAGTGCTCCCAGTATGCACTTGCTGAAAACAAGAGGGATTTTTCTCTGTGTCCCCACAGGGATGATACTGATGCTCGAGAAGATGCCTCTGCAGTTTATCAGATCATGAAGAGTCAGAAATTAAAGCTACTCATGGATTCCTGAAAGGGAATGAACTGTGGGGGTGCATGTGTAGTTTGGGAAGCACAGAGCTTCATTTCTGACCTACTCCAAGGACCTGTATTGCAGAGGCAAGGGATTTCCACAGAAATTCTGCAAATGTCCACCAGATGATGGTGGGACCACAACAGGTCAGGGCTAACAAGCACTTTAGAGGACAGGATGAGAGTTCAAAATGACCTTCACAAACCAGGAAAACAGTGTGAAGAAGATTAGGGTGAATTTCTGGAAGCACTGCTGCACAATCCCATGCTTAGGTAGGAGAAAACAGTAGCATTAAAAAGGAAAACAACTGTTTACATTGCTGTGCTGCAGAACAGAATCTGAGGAGCAGCATGGATTGCAAACCAAACAGAAGTCAACAATTTCATGCTGTCATGGAAAAGACAACTATCACTCTGGGACGTGCAAACAGGAAGAAAGTTTGTAAAACATGGCAGTAACCTCACTGCCCTATCCCTGTGGGCAAGGCCTCAGGAGGAACATCACCACTTCTGGGCATCTCATCACCAGAAAGGTGACACCAGCAGAAGTCATGACCACAGGCTAAAGAACGTGATCTAAATATAAGTATTGGTAAAAACGGAGGGAACACGTGATAACATTCCTTCACCTGCTGTAAGGACTGTTGCAAAGGGACAGGAAACTCAGTTTTGCACAAGCATTTCAGAAAGGCTGAGAGCTAGGGGTTAAATCTACAGTGAAAGAAGAGTTAGGATAGATATCATGAGAAGTTTATGCATTTGTTACCAGGATTGAAAAGCACTGGACTGGGCAGTGCCTGAACGTCTTCACAGGGCTTCAAGGACAGCTTGCCTGAGCTTTGACAAGATAATCCTGCATTGAGCTAAACAAGGAGGTGGTTCTAAAAATATTCAGCTAGCGTTGCAATAATCCAAGATATCCAACAGTAAAGAATTGTTTCAATGAAGACATTACCTTCATTTTTCACACTACACCTGTACACTCCCATAAAGTCCTGTAGCTGCTGCTGGTTGCACCCATCTGCCAAAGGCTACACCTCCATGAGATGGCCACACTCCTGTCTCACTAATTCCAGTACGTACTGTGATACAGCAGCAATTATTCAGCTTATTTTCCATCTCATCATAACGAGTCTGTCTCAGTTTTTGCTGTGATGCCCAAGAAGCTTTCAATTATTTGTCCAGAAGTCTCCTGCAGCAGGGATGGATCCCTCCAGGTCAAGGGACACGAGGGCCCTGTTTCACCTGCCTTTCCAAGTGCACCAAGCTGAGCCTCTAAAATGTCAAATCACCCCATAATAGACCCAGTGTTTTGAAAACTTCTTGTGTTTAAGATACTTTCCACCCAAATGACAGGGCAAAGCAGAAGGATCTGTAAAGACACTACACACATAGGTCATGGAGAACGTGTCCCATGATGAGCAAAACCTGACCCAGCATGGAAGGATTTCCTGCTACAGGCCAGGATGTGCAGATGCACACGTAGCTTGTGTGTTACTACAAACTCATTATAAACTCTGGGCTTGAATTTTGACTGGTAGGAGAGAAATTGCCCGGGCCACTACTGCATTGAGAGAGCCTCTCCCAGCTTGGACAGGGCTTTCCTGGCTCCAGGGCTAGTGCCTGGGTCTCTCTGCCTTCCCCATCCCAGCACCACACTCATCCTAAAACTTATCTCACACTGGAGCTTCTTCCTCTTTTCCTAGCAGTGTCCCAATTGTCACTTTTTCACACAGACACCAAGTAACCTCCCTGCCCTCCTGGACAATGAAAGATGTGCAGTTTCTCTCTTTTCTCTACTGCTCAGTGGCAATAGGAACCATTCTTAACTTCACTTGTTTGGGCTTTCTCCATGTTATGAGTGTCCTCTACACTAACCTGCCTTTGCAACCCTTTTCAAGGTTTTATTCCATCCTCCAGCCTAAACACATTCCCAGACTTTCACTGACCTACAGTGGCACCGAGTGGAAAAGTGAAATAAAACCCTGTGTCTCCTCTTGCAGGACACAGAATTACTGAAAAATTATCTGGACTGTCTACAAGGCAGAGTGATGAGGAGTAAAATCTTGTCTTTGTACTGCTCTGGGTCTCTGCAGCGTATAGATCATTTGTCAGTGCCAGTTTGAGGTAGCCTCTCTAAACAGCCTGTTTTGCATTTGAAGCACTCACAGGACACACTAGAAAACCATGCATTTTACATGAAATCACCAGGATAATTTGGCTGTATATCATGTTCCCACAACTTAATATTCTACCTACAGATGCGTGATCAAGAAGAGATTCCCTAACTTTGACAGGGCACATCACATTATACTCACTTTATTATTGGAAATGATCACCCCAGGGTGCAAAAGGGAGCAAAGACATAGTTTCATCATACAATTTATTTTTTTTTTAATAAACTACATTTACTGCAGTGTGGGGTATTGCAAAGCTACAGAGCGCCACTTGCCAGTGGACAAGTGGCTATATTTTACCTGGACTGTGCAAGAAAGAAGAAACTGCTTAATTTAATGCTGAGCTGTGTGAAATTCATGCTGGAGAATTCAACTTCTAGTCACACAGTTCATATGCTCCAGTAAAAAGTAATTTTAGGTAGTGAAATTAAATATTTTAAATGCTATACTCACAGGTGTAACCAAAAACTCTCCTCACTATGGCTACACATCCTCCCTTGTACTCAGGACAGGATCCAGTGCTGGACCCCTGACTTTAACTCTAAGGAAACTTTAACAGTTTTGATGCTTGCTAGAACCAACAATGAGATTTTTCCTGTGCTTTGATGGTTATTACAGCCAACTAAAGTTTCTTATTCTCCAACTCCACAAAGACTTGACTGCAGACCCAGTTGAGCAGACCAGAAAAATATATTCTTGAATTTCAACAAGCACTTGATACAGTACATTTATCTGGGAACTGATACCACATCTATTTTGGCACTATGCTTTTTATTTTTAACCCTCCATTTAAATACCCTATTTCACAACCAGGAAGGAAAATGGACATGGGATGGCCCATAGATATTTAGTAGCTATAAAATAAAACCTATAAAAATGAAAGTGAAATGAATTATCAAACCATAAACTAAAGTTCAGTATTTAAAATGGGCCAGGGCTTTAAAAATTCAATTACAGCTTTAACAGAAACAAGTTTACTCAATATTTTAATAACCTTCTCTCACAATGTTTTTTTCTTCCTTTGCAAAGCCTGGCATTACTGAGGATGTATGGCAAGGTTGCCTTTCCTCTAACTACTTTAAGATTGATTAGGAAACAGAAATATTGATGCATTTATCCAAAATAACTTAATTAAATGAAGCAAAAAATAGCACACAGGAACATGTCTCAGTAGAAAACTGGAGCTGATCAAGATCATGAAAGGTTATATTTAATATTCCTGGACTGAAAACATCAGGACCATTAATTGAATATCAGCAGCGGAGAATACAAAGAGTAAGAAAGTTAAAGTTACTTAATGTTTTCTTAACTCACTGGTGGGTTATTTCATGTTCTGTAGGTTCACAAGCTGCCAACACTTGGGGGTCCTGCAGGTCATCTCAGGACAGCAGGAGAAAAGAACATCTCAGAGCACTAATCTTTGCTGAAGCTCAAACACAAAGGTAAAAATCCCGATGCAAAGTCAAGTCTGTGTTTGCTTGGTGCTGTCAAATTGGTATTTGTCAGGGTTTGGGGGGCACACTCAGCAACGGGCTGACTGCAAGCACCACTGGCTGCTCACGTTCCTGGAGGCTCAGTCCAGGCTCAATCCTGGCTCCTACTGGCTTCAAAGGGAGGTTGAGTGACAAAAGCCCTGAAGGACAAGGCTTCAGGGACTGTTATCACAAGCCACAGCAGTTTGCAGGTCTGTGGTTTTAGAAGGGCTTTCTCCTCATCTGTTTTACTTTCTTTGGGAAAGGCGTTGGGATTTTTTGTCAAAACCTCTAGAAAAACAGCGAGGATGCGCCAGATGAACCAGAGAACTTTCCCTCTAGTTTGGTTTGGAAACCACCTATATCTTCATTTTAAACAGTGACTTCTGAAATGCAGAGTAGCACCAGATCCAAGCTACACTCAGAGAGGTCTGGACTGCTCTGTGTGGAGCCCAGATGATTTTATTAGGATCCACCAGAAGCTCCACAGCCTGACAAATCCAGCTGAAGAGCCAGCACCACTGGTACATTTAAAACATTACAGATGCAACAACAAGGAAAAAAAGGTGAGAGAAGGTTCCTCGTTTCTGGGAGAATGAGGAACTGCAATTGAAAATACATGATTCTCAAAGCTGCATCCATGGAGAATGGAACAAAGATCCTCAAATACTACCCCTAGAGTTTATCCCCACCATGGTCGCAATTGGTTCTGAAGTATCCTGCTTAAAATAGGTTTTCTAGCTAGGCAAGACTAATCATTGCAATTTGGAGAGGTAAGGAGGCACTTAGCATGCAGTTCACAATTAGCTAAAGATGGTAGAAGAATCTCAGTCAGGTTGGCACAGGAGATTAAAAAAAAAAGAAAGAAAATATTTTTTTTCTAGCAAGAATGACATGTGATGGGAGAATAGAGGAAGATAATTGTCATAACAAAGGGAATATGTTATTATTTATTGGCCACACTTAAGCATTGGAATCCTGGATTATAGTATCTGGTGACAAATGTCGCTTGAAATTTTGTAAGTATCACTTAAAAAGTATGATAAATGAGTAATTCTGCACATACTCCACAACCAACCCTTTCAAAATTCAATTCTGGGAAACAGAGTGACTTTTTTTGTCCTATATGAAAAGACAAAATGCCTGAGCACCCTAAAACCTTGTTCTCTTTAGGCTTCACCCTACTCCTACTACCATTAGAGCAATATTGCTGGTAACTGTGGCAAGAGAATTTTTAAAACCAACTAACAAACTGAACTTTGTAGTGCCTTCAAGGTGTGGCACAGCCCACCCGGGTGGTCCCCTGCCCCCTTGTGCTGCTGTCAAGCCCACTCAGCCTTGTGCTGTCCCCAGCAGGGACCACTCAGCTCCGTGGCACTGGAGGGAAGGGCTGAGCTTCCCTTCACCCTCCTGAGCTGGAGAGGGTCACAGCACTCAGCTCCCCACGGGCTGAGACCATCCCTTTGCCCAAGTGACAGCTGTAAATAGACATCTGGTGTATAATTTCTATATCCTTCAGTATCTTAACTTATATTTAGCCAAAACCACGACACTTTTATCTGATTTGTTGCTATTAATTTCCTGGTTCCCTTTCTATTTTCTTCCTCCTCTCACAGATTCACTGGGTTATGAACTGCAGTAATAACATTTCCAAATCAATTTTTTCCTATTTGAAAAGCTTCTGATGTATATATTTTATCACTCCACTAGTGCTGGGATACTCATTACCCTCCTCCTTCCCTCACCAGCTCTAGAAGTGCGCACAAACAACAACGGGGCGGGGGGGAGGAAAAACCCCAAGCCCTCAGCAGTAAGTTGGCTGATGCTGGCAGCAAGACAGATCTGGCACCACACAGCAGGCAGGCAGGGAGTGCAGTGCTCATCCTTTCGCTTTGCCGTGTGTGGGAATGCTGGACACCAACACCCAGCCAGGGACTCGGCCAAGAGCTCCTCTCCTCAGCGCCTGAACCCCGCTGCTCTGTGCCCCGGGTGGGAGATACAGGTAAAAACAGAGAAATGCTTGAGCTGACTGCATTCCCTGGCAGTGGAAGGCAGTTAGGAGAAGCCCAGGCTGCCTGATTTTATTCCTAGCAGTAAGGCACAGCGCAGGGGCTGGGCACGCAATGCCCTCAGGTACCGGGACTTGTTCGGGGTTCTTCGCGTTACAGCAAATAAACGGGTGCAAGTGGCAGTAAAGATGGGTTTTTCTGGAGGGGTACACTTTGTTCAAGTCGCCTTTATAAATATTTATTACTATTTATGTAATTATAGCTCTCTGACAGCAGGCTTTACAGCAACTTTGAGCCACAATAAACAGGCAGCCTGGATTCCTCCTCCTCAGCCTGACCATACCTACTCTCTGTGTTATGTGTTTATCTATTACCGCCATGCTTTGAGCTTATAATTTATTTCATAATGTAATTTATAGTTACATTACAAAAGCATCCCTCTGCAAACAGCAACCATGTAATATTGATAAAGCATTTAGGGGCAGAACATAAATTCAACGGCTCAGATATTATGTAGTATCAATAATCTGCAGGGGGAAAAAAGTGTCTGTGTAAGTATGCACAATTTATTATGGCAGGAACCTAAACAGAGAACATCTTTCTCTGTCAAACTTTCTTTGAGAGAACCTGACATCTTCAAATTCTTTTCTCTCCCACAGATGTCAGAGGACAAGACAGACAAGGTAAAAATCAAAGCAGTTGAAAGTTTTGAACATGACAAGCAAAATATTTCTTGGCTGAAAAAAGGTAAGTTACTTTGAGTTATTAGTTACTGGTTTGTGTTCAGACATTTCTATTTTTCTTAAAAAAGAAAAAAATTTTAAAAAGCATAAAATAGCCTATGAGTTTGAATATGGCCTAAAATTTCTACCATAAAAATTCCATAGGTTGACTTCTGCGGAATATGCACATACAATTTCTTTTGGTACAGAAAGGCCTAAATTACCAAATTTTAAAGTAACCTGAAAGGTGATTTTTCTAATGTCCTTGCACACTTGGGAAAGTTTTATTTGACCTGAACTATAAGTATGGATGATCTTCTGATTAAAAGTTTTTGATAACCAAAACCGTTACTGAATTGGATTAATATTATTAATTATTATTATTAATAATTTTCTCAAATATGAGTAAAGATCAAGCCTGAATTTTTAGATTTAGCAGTGTTTTGTCTTAGAATAAAGTAACATCAGTTGTCAGCGCTTTGGATGTACAGAAACAGACCCTCAAATGTAGACAAGTCATAAAAAACAAGCACGGGGACCTTTCAGGTTTAAAAGGCTGGAAGAGAAAGAGTGTTAGGTAGCTAATGTGCAACAAATACCAGTATTTCAAATACTACATTCTATTTGTTAAGCTACTATTTTAAAAAAAAAAAAGTTGGAGAGATTTCCTTATTGTGTGTACACATAAAGAAGGAAGGTTCTTAGGACATATTTCTCGCTGAAAAAAATTTGATTTGCCAAGTTAGAACACAGCTTATTACAGCTTTATGCAAATTTGTTGGTTGTAGCAGAATCCCTTTATTGCATTTATTACAGACAAGTAGGATTTGTATTAAACAGAAGTTCCAAGAGTAGGCTTTCAAGATGCACAAGATAGAAATTAAATGTCCATGGCTGAGTGCAAATTATGGTTTTTAATGAGAACAGTTGTATTCTAATCCTAAAATAATTATTTTGGGAAGACTCAACAAGTGATCTCATATTTTGAAAACACCAGCTATGGGGGTATTGGGCAAAAGGCACATTTATAGCCACTGTTATGTCATCTGTAAGATGTGCATCACTATTTTAATCTGTACATTAGATCTTTTAGCTGCAAAGGAGTTTGCAGCAAAGCAGGCCTGAATTAATGTCCCTGCCTTGCAGCCTTTCACATTTCTGCAACATTTGCACAGAATGAAAAGCTCCCACTGGAGCAGGGCTCACTGACCAACATGCAGACTTGGCTTGACTAGACACCCAAAGTCCTCTGCTTGCAAGAGCTCAGTTAACTTCAACGACAACCCAGCAAGCAGAAACTTTGTCGTGTCCCAGAGAGGGATAAAGCTGAGTGAGCAAACTGAAAACATGAATTGAGTATTTATTCCATCCCTAGAGAGTTAAACACAAGAGATTCACAACTCTACAAAGGGACATAAAAGTCCAAAGGACTTTAAAATGTCTCTGAACAGGGTAGGACTGATGGCAGGGCCCTCAGAGTCCCATATTGTCATTTATCCTCTGGTCCAGACCTCTTCCACGAGCCAGGTACATCCCTCACAGCTGGACACTACCTCAGCTCATTTCACTCAGCCATGCTACTTCACAAGGTTTTATTTCTCCAGTTCCTAAGGAGAGACCCCATGCTGAGTTTCAGGATCATTAGCAATGTTTTAATTGTTCTGTGCTTAGAGGAGCTATAATCTCTGAGAAAGAGCCAAGTGTTGACTATTGGCACTTCTCCTTTCCAAAGTGCCACCAAGCAGAATTGGGCCTTGAAGATCTTCTGCAGCAGCTGAGTCAATAACTGAATGTGTCTCATGAGCAAAGCAAATATTCCTTGAAATAAGAATATGGAAATTATTTTATCTTAAATTGAAGTTTGTTTTTTTTTTAAATGTTGTTGTTTCTTTCCTTTAAGCACTTCTGTGGTATGCACTGGGATTTTAGAATATGGTGAAACAAATTGTCTGGAGCAGAAGCTTAACTTCTATGTTTAAATGTTTTTAAAATACCTCATGTATAGATTTCAGGCATTCCAATAAACAAAGAACTGTAGAGAACAGACTTGTACTGTTTCCATCAGGCACAGTAAGAAGACTATATGTTCTTTTAGCATCCAGTGTTAAAGAAAAGTTATTTTTATTCATGGTTTTGTATTGATTATTTGTTCCTTCTAAAAGAAACAATCATGAACCACACAGTATCAGAAATAAACAACTAGGCTATGGTTTTAGTGTCTTTCCTAGACTTCAGTTTTTCCTAATGCTTTGCAAAGTAAAAGCTCATGGACTGGTTGTACAGTGGGTCAACAGCAAAATAAGGTATCTAAAAATTTTTGTTGTCTTTCAGCATTAGAAACTGTTTAATCAGGGCAGGGTTTTTTTTTTATTTGGCTGCCAGTTATTTATCTTCTACTTTTTCTTGGAGGAAGATAGTTTACTTCTATCTTAAACCCTCTAAGAGCAGAAACCAAAGCCTCATTCTGAGGGAGAACTTTCCCAAAGCAAAACAGAAACCAAACCAGCCTTGTCAAAAGCACTACAGAACAGTAGATTGGGCATCCAGGGTTGAATCATCAGCAGGAAGAGTATAAACAGTTCAGCTCGTGGCTCTGCCTCTAAATAAGTCATTTTTACTCACTGATGTGCCCTCACACCCCTGCCACGGGTGCACCAGGAAACTGATGGCAGTTAAAGATGACACAGGGACAAAAATGTCACACAAGTCAGCACAGTCTGGGACAGACATATACACAATCATGGCCTTGCTCTGTATTTTTTTAAAGGACAGTGACAAATTTATCCTTTTCTTTTTTTTTTTTTCCCTTGTACTACAAGCCTTTTTCTGGTGAAGGGTCCTCTACAGCACCTGCAGAGTGTAGAACCACAATGAAATAGTAATCAAAATGTAAAGAGGGAAGAAGAGTGTTAAATGTATTTTCTAGGTTAGCTTAGAGAAGTCAAAAAACTCCTCTATCTCTTGAGTCATTTAGCACTGAAGTCTAGATGTGGATAACATTAAAGACTCCCAGGGCTGAAGGTGAGAACAAGGATGGTGAAATGTTTACAGTCCTATTCCAAGATGTCTCAGAGTGAGGACTATATACACCAGAAATGTTTTCTGATAGTATGGAATATTCTTCAGGACTATTTATTTCTAAAGATCACACAACAGATGAGAAACCCTGCATCTGGAGGGCATGCATCAAATCTGTATGAATGAACGAGCAGGGAGAAAAGGCAGCTCTGCTTGTCTGACCTAACACTGATGTGAACCAACCCAAGGAAAGCCTGGGATACAGCAGCAAAACCAGACAATGACTCCTCTCTCGTGTAGGAATGGAGACAGTGATTGGTGTTTTCTTCCTCCCATGGGAAGAAAAGGGGAGTTGCTGGAGATGGGAGTTGGTTTTGGATGGAGATATAGAGATCTCCATGTCAGTGCCTACAAAACATCAGGGCAGAGTGAAACATGGGTTCATTAGCAAAGAAGCACCTCCAAAGTCATCGGCTATGAAAAACTGCAGCAGGAATCCTCAGTGCATGTGCCATCCCCACTTATGCACCTTTTGCCCTGACATTCACAAAATAACATAAATGACAGTGCCTAGAATATGACATGTATAAATAAAGAACAGCCAATCTAACTTGAAGATAATATTTGAGAAATGTCCTCTGCAAGGCCTTGCATCCTCACCTGCTTCATGCACTCACAAGATTCCATGGAGAAAGAGTGACAAGAGAAGTGGGAAGTGTTTCAAAATTTAAAAAATAATAATAAAAAGGAGATATTTAAATTAGATGCTAGGAAGAAATTCTTCCCCACGAGGGTGGCGAGGCCCTGGCACAGGGTGCCCAGAGAAGCTGTGGCTGCCCCATCCTTGGAAGTGTCCAAGGCCAGGTTGGATGGGGCATGGAGCAACCTGGGATAGTGGAAAGTGTCCCTGCCCATGGCAGGGGATGGAACTGGATGACCTCAGAGGTCCCTTCCAACCCAAACCGTTCCATCATTCTGCAATTCGATGAGCAGCAAGCAGATCATCACACCCCAAACAAGAAGAATCTCTGGGCCTCTAACCCAACATGGCCATTAGAGGGTCCTGTAAAATCTGGAATCTGCACAAGACATGCCTTTAGGAAGGCAGAACTCAAGGGTGAGCAGCACTCCAGGACCTGCTCTGGGATGGTCCCACCCTGCCCAACACAGCCCTGCTGGGGCTTTTCCACACAGGCCAGCGGCTCCTTCCACCAAAGCAGTGATTTAGTGCCAGATTAGCAGCCATCTGGTGGGGAAGGAGGGAGGTCAAAGCAGAGCTAAATTCACACCAGCCTCAGCATGTGGCTTTTGGAGTTCCTTACAAACAGATCTCTTCGTATCACTTGATGATTACAGCCATATGGACATGTGGGAGCAGGCGGGAGCTTATCTGACGGACATAAAGCTATAAAAGGTGACACTGATTTTGCACAGGGACCACTGTGGTCTGTTCACTATTTCTGCACCCATTGCAAACATAAGGAAAAAAAAAGTTTGGGGGCCTCACACTGCCCTCCCATGGATTCATCCCAAACTGGCCACGGCAGCCCAGGAACGCGGATCCAAGTCACACAGAAATGAAATTTCATTTCAGGATATTTTCACACAAAGCCCTCCTGTTTTATGCTGCCCAGCTGTGTACACAAATGCCCTCCATATATAACTTCCAGGGAGAAGTTAATGAAATGGCTTCCTTGCTCTCTTGCCAAAAATATAACTGAAAGTCTAATCTCAAGACTTTCTCCAAAATAGCCCCTTTTTGCACTAAAATTCTCATAAATCAGAAACATTTTTGTCTAAAATAAGCCTGTTTTCATTGTCTTGCAAATAGTAAAAAGTCTAGCCCCAATTTCTTTAATCCACTGCTCCAGCCAGCAGATTTTTGCTGTAGGGTGAAATTCAGCCTAGTAGTGAGGGTCAGTGCAAGGTCAGCACTTAAACCATAAAATGGGGCTTAAGTGGTAAATAGAGCCTCTGTTCAGGATTATATTTCACCCTTTAAAAGGACTACATTTCGTATGAAAAGAGAGATTTACTTATATCATAGACCTGGCTGTAGTGACATTATTCAAATAATACTTTATTGCAGTATTAGTCCCATTGGGTGAGACTGGGCCACATTTCTTCATGGTACATCCCAACACAGGAGCAGACTATCCCTGACTTCACCAAAACTTCCCATAGCCTGGTCCTGGGATGAGAGGAAGACCTTTCTACATGGCAGCACTCAGAAATGCCTTTTTCCAAGAACACTTCTCTCCCATTTACCCAGGAGCTTGAAGAGACTTTTACAAGCATTAATAAAGTGGGAAGGACACAATGCCACGAGACTGGTATTGCTAAAGGAGAATTGTCCTGGAGACACACAGGGAATTTCCCAGTTTTTACAACCTTCCAGTTTTATCCCTGGTTTGGAAGGACTGGAGTAAAAGTACAAGGCTTTTACTTTTGCTGAGACTATTCTCAGTGGAGTGTTTTGATCTGACTTGCATCCCTTCATTTAGGGAGTTAAATGACATTTTTAGAATTTCTCCCTAAAATTTCACAAGTCAGTGAATGCAATTTTACATACAAGCTTGGACACTTCTTTCCTGAATTTTGCTGACTTGGGTCCAGAAGCTTTTTTCACTCTCTTCTTTCAGCCTGAATTAAGTCATTGCATTGAGAAGCTTTATAGAAGACTGATAGCAAAGAAAGACTTCTCAGTTTCATGTAACAGAAAATGCCAAATGCTTCTCAGATGAATGTTCTAATCCAAGCAGACGGGTTCCAGATAAGAACACCACACACACAAAAAAAAGAGCGCATTTAAAAACTGATGACAAGGATCCCAGGGGGCTCAAATTCCTGGAAGATGCCTTGTCAGCTTCAGGACTATGACCAAACGAATTAATGAAGACAACCCTTCCTTTAAGCTGTAAAACAGCAGATTTAAAGACTCTTCCAATGGAGAGGGAGTATATGAAATCTGCAATGGTCCCAGCTCACCACTCCTAATTACAATGTTATAAACTGAGGAGTCCTTGACCTTTGAGCTGGAAGATTCCTGAAGATGTAAGTCTTTGGATGTACAGTAAAGACAAGGGTATTTCTCTGGGTGACAGTGCTGAAGTTTTAAAGGTTTAAAATCATGCTCCTATGTGTGGATATCCCGGATATCTATTATAAAAATATACATGAATGTTTTTTTAGGTTTGATTGCCTGAAGTAAATTTATTCTACAAAGGAAAAGTTTGTTTCATTCAACTGCCAGTGCTGGAGAAGACCTGAATGTATTGTTTCATTCACTACTGGAAGTTTTCCAGACCAATTCTATTCTTTGCTGTACTTGAGCAAAATATTCTGAATTTTGCCCATCATTGTAGAAGAAAACAGAAAGAGAAGTAGAAGAAAACATGAAATAAAACTACAGACACTCTTTAGCTGTTGAGTATCTCAACAACATAAACATTCAAGCAGAACTCACATGTCCAAGGGCCTCCATAGCACTTCCTACTCAAGGTGGCAAACTGGTGCATGGAAAATCTTAGCCTAAGGGTCAATGTCAAAGAGATGAATAATTCCATTAAAGCAACAGAGCTGCAGTGGCTTGCAAAAAATCTGATTTGTCCCAGTATGTTTAAGAATAGATAGCACTAATCATCCCAAGGCATCACTGCAGCAGGAGGAACAAAGCCATGGCTCATTTTACCACAGTTCATAGAGGGAAAGGTCAAATGCCAAACTGGTCTGCTAGATCTGAGGCAGTGCAAGCCCATCACAACAAAAACTATGCAGGCCTGATTTATTTTGAGTTAGAAGGCAGAATAATCAAGGATTATTTAGAGCCAGTTTTCAGGAAGTGTTTTAGAGGCCTGGGAGATTACACACTGGTATGTGGAGCCAAACTGACAGTCACAGTCCTACAGAGTTGTAGCAAAATCCTTATTATTGGAGCAGTTCAGTGAAATATTCAGATTAAATACAATTAGGTTATGGAAAAAAAAAGACCTCCCCTCATCTGACTGAAGATTCCCAATCATTCTCTAAAATACAACTGCCTCCAAGTACTCAAGACAAAGTGCTGTGCAGATGGGCTAAATACTGGGCAGGCTGGTGGTCTACTGCTTGTGACAGATATTACAGGCAAAAAGATCAGAAGTTAAAGTAGTTTAAATATTTCTTGTTAGCTGAGATTCAACAGAATTGTTTTCCATCTATTTTTTAAATGATCATTTAGAACTAAGTCCAAATGGAAAGAGACATTAAAAGTGACTGCTCTAAATGACCAGTAATAAAATCCTGGACACAAACCCCTTGTCAGAACAGCTTGGCAACTAGACCTGTGACTTCAGATCTGGGACCAGGGCACATGAACATATGAGAGTACTCAGATTTGCTCCTTCCAGAAGAAGACTCTCATCCCCAGACATCATGGTTTGAAGATTCCCAAGTGGGTCTGTCTGGACTGACCACTGAAAGCTCATTGCTCCAGAGAGATAGAGAGAAGGACACCTGAGTGAAGAGATGGGCTCTAATCCTGTCAGGGAGAGCACTCAGCTATCAATAAAAAGTGGAAAATCTTTGAAATTCAACACCCCATCCAGCTTTAATTCCTTGTTCCCTCACCTATCCCCTCTTCATGCACTGTGGAGAAGGTTGAACCTGGGAGTCTGCTGCCTGCGGGACAGAAGGGCACATGCAAAAATTAGGTGCTGAAGCCCTCAGTGTCCTTAATAACTCCTACTGCTCCTGAGATTCATCTCTTTGAAGAGAATTGCACAAGGCCTCTTAACCCCCTAAGTGATATTTCAGTCTTGCAGAGATCTTTGTTATCCCCCTAAACTAAATTAATTTTTATTTTATAGGAGTCAAACAGTCTCTTAGGGTCTCTTGATTATATAGTCTCATTCTAATTTCAGTCCTTAATCTGAATAAACACATTAGAAAAACACAGACACAATTAACTTAATCATAAATTCAGATGGATTGTTTATTATCTGTCTACTTAATGTGCTTATGATTGCAGCAGTTAAACATGATAATGTTGTCTTCTCTCACATATAAATGGATACACACAGCACAGAAATATGCCCAGGAAGAAAAACTTCTCCCTGAATACATCAGTGGGCTCCAGATATAAAGAAGTAGAGGCACCACTCACTGCTGGGCTCTACAGAAAAACAAACATTGCCATGATATTGTTGAGACATGAGAGAACTGATTACTGACAGATTATGTTCTTCTTGCTGAAACATGTCTACAAACAGCTTCAAATGAAAGAAGATGCTACTGCAGCAGAAATGCAACTAAGAATACTCTTTGCTTATAGCACTGCACCTGCAATTCAAAGGAAGTAGATTTGGGGTAAATAAGACCAATTGAGTTCTTTAGAGTTAGATACAGGTCAAACCAGTGTCTTCCAGCTGAAGAAAACTCAGACATCAGATTTAGAGAACTTTCTGCTTTGCAATCTTTGTAAATACAGTTGTCTTAAATAGAAGTTAAACCCTTTTAGCACCAAAAATTGTGTTTCGTTACATGCCCATGGCAACTAAAACTTGTGCCAAAATGCTTTCATGTATCCACAAATGCTTGGATGCCAGAATTTAAAGTGGAATGTGATTCTTCCTGTTCCTACAGCATATTGAATATGAATAATTATTTCAAGCATGCATCCAAGTTAAGTTGTTGATTATTACTCAGACTTCTCTGTCACTAGACTAGCTTTTTAATAATCACAATAACAGTACACCATAATGAAGTTTTATTTGCCTTCAGAATATTCAAGTTTTAACTAAGTTTAAAACCCACTACACTTTTCCCCTCAAACAAGAACCACCGAAAAATATCCACTATGAAAGTTCATGGGCAAAGAGGAAGAAGAGGGAAGATAAAAGAATGGAAACTCAAAAGTCACTTCAAGTCTCTTCAGTTTCTTAACAGTTTCCCTCATCTATAAATACTAAAAAACAAAATTTCCTTACTAAAAGAAAAAGAAGTTGTAAGTTAATTTTGAAGCTCTGAAGTCCATGCTTATATTCCAGGAGTGGGTAAAACAATATAAGAGATTATAGATTAGGGGAAGAAAGCCAAGAGAATCATAGGAAAAAGGAATTATGGCACCTGGTAGTCATTCTGGCTAGATGACGTGGTGACCAAATTTATTGTCAGCAGATATTTTGAGTGCTTACTATTTAAAAAAAATACTATTGCTATTATAAAACAAGGCATATAAAATCTAGCATAAAGTATTTGAACTTTATCCAAGTCAGCTTCCAGCTAAGCAATCTTTTTTTCTTTTCCTAGTTTATTTATGATTTAAATAAATAAATAGCCCATGAGCTTCAGGAAGATATTCACTTCACTCACACTCTTGGTCCCCAACTTTATGATCAGCCCTATTCCATCAGAAATGGTAACCACTGAACAAAGAAATTCCAAACAGCAGTGGAAGCTTCGCCAGGTCTGGCTTGGAGGGAATCACCAATACTTGTAGAAGGATAGCACACTCTCCATGCCTTGAAATTTTTTCACGAAAAATAAATAAAATATAAAAACTCAGCAGTGGTTTTTACAGTATGACGCAGCAGTATTACTTGCATTAGGCCAATTTACCACTTATGATAGCAGTAATAGCACTAAAAGCCAATAAAAGCGGTCTGTTCGTTCAGAGATTGGCTTTTATGGCTTATTCTAAATATTATCAAGTGAATCAAAAGCTGTCATTATAGTGTCTAAAAAGCCTTCGTAACTTGTAAGCAAACAGTGTGACTTTGACAAATAATCATTAATATGCCTGTGTGAGACCAGGGCTAAAAGAGAAAGAAAAAGGAAAACCCAATATTTCACTTTACATAAATCATTAAGATCATTACAGTTAAATTTCACACAGAATAAAACAGATTTATATGTACAATGCCATACTTTTCCCAAGTTGGGGTTTTTTTTTTAATCTCTGTACATTTTCATAAAACAAGAACCTGTCAGAACACCGAGCAATGGATGATTGGACTACAAACATGCATCCTCATCAGCTCGGGGAAAACAAATGGTGCACATGTCTAGGCAGTGTCTCTTGGGCCACATCTATCCTAATCTTCCCTTGACTCTCATCCTGCCTGCCAAAAATTTCTTGCCTATGTTCTCCTGCTGTTCTCCACCCCTTACAGGGGTGGTCTCTCAAGGTCACACCTCTCACAGCCAGATATCCCTGCTGGCTGGCTCTATAATGCCCTCATCTCTTATTGGATCCCCTTGGGCAGGCATTGCCTGGGCTACCTAGAGACAGGGAGGAGGGTGGACAAGGAAGAAACACAGCAGGAGCTTCAGGATACCACATGGGATGGGACATCACACGTGGGAAGGGTGAGCACAGCACCACGTAAGAGTGTAGGTGTTGGAAAAGCTGGGCATGGATGGTGCAAGAGCTTGGTTATGTAGTCCAGACTTTCCTCAGTTAAAGAAAAACTGTTAATACACAAACTAGTTAAACTAATAACTAGTGTTAATCAAATAACAGTAGAATCTTTGCTGTGCACACACCACGTGCCCCTTCTGCTCACAGAATGATTTTTCACTGCAATGCCAGCAAGGGCATTTGAGAGCCCCGGTTATGCTGAGCACCCTATGAGGAGCCTGCCCTTTGGTCTGCAGGGCACAGCACTTCCTCAGCCTCCCCTGGGCCCCCAAGCCACCCTCAGTGACCTCTTAACCACTCTGGCAGACATCCAGGCTCCAGACATGAGACCATGAGCCTGGGACAAGCTAAGAGCCCAGGGGCAGGCATGGCTGCCTGTCAAGTGGCCTTGGCTAGAAGGCTTGGGCAGCTGGCTCAAGCATTCCTGCTCCCACAGGTAGTGCTGTGCCTCTGGGAGGTTTTTTTGCCCACTCTATTTACAGTTGTGGGGGCCCCCAGGGATGGCCAGCTGGCACTGGCAGCGTTATGTGATCCAGTGTCCAGCTGCACGGAGCACACGGACAAGCAGGAGCATGTGGTGCTGCTCTGCCAGGGGAATTATCCCCCTTCAACAGCCATGTGTGTTCTGCAGGCAATTTATGAGAGCAGAAAACCAACAGACCTCCCATTCCAAACTTCTAATTTCTTTGTCTGTTTTTCTTTTTTTCCCCCATGAGGAACTTTCCAGAAACACTACATTAAGAGTGAGTTAGAAAGATCCCAGGTAAAAACTGGTACTCTAGGTTTTGCCTAGGGTATCCTAAACCATGGTAGGAAACCTGTCAGGATTTACTACCTGCTTGTGTTTATCCAAGAAGAGTTGTATTATATCCTTTAAATCTACACCAAGTAGAGCTGCTTGCCTAAAACACCCACCCATTGAACTGTGGGTTTGATTGTTTCAACCCTAAAAGTAAAAAAGCAGGTAAGACCTGCTTATCTACTTAGAGTCATGGAATATTTTAGGATGGAAGTGACCTTAAAAAGACCATCTTGTCCCCAGCCCCCTGCCATGAGCTCCACCTTACAAGGATAAAAGGACTTTGGTCCATCTGAACCTCATCTTTCAGGAAGAGTGCAGCAACTACCAAGGTCCCTTTCAGACCCAAAAGGCAAATTAAACATCTGTTTTCCTGGGCCCAGGCTTAGGTGTTTTAACAGAGGGTCAGCCATGAAGACCTAGAGAACAGAAGCTGGTCACTGAAATTAATAATGTCAATGTTACTCTCCCAGTATTTTGCAGTGCTGATTTCAGTCTCTAGCATTCCTATAAAATGGGAGAAAAAGATTTTGCCACTCAAAGATTTGAGCAGTCTGCAGTGCATGGATTCATCACACATAGTTTTCCAGTACTATTTTTCCCAAGGCTTCAATCTCCCATACTTTAGCCCCACCTTCATTCCTGTCACACTCAAGTTCTCTATTACTGCTGAAGAAAATCAGAGCACAGGACACTGCAGGTTGCTGTGCAAGCCGAAACAACCCATGCACACGCTGACAAAATGAAAACATCAGATACAATCCTTTAGGCCAAGATTTCAAGAGCAAAGTCTCCAGAATTACTCATATGCCTGAAGTTAGGCTTGTACTTAGGCCTGTTGCTGAATCTGCTTCTGATAGAAGATGAAGAATGCCTTGGTTTTGATTAGAGGCCACATCTTGGCTATAGTATTGCACTGTTTCTAATTGTTGGTGTAGTCAAGAAACTCTATCCTTGCACTTGAGACCACCTGGAGAAATACATTCCCCACCCCAATCCCCTAGACTTCTCCCAGGAGCCCGAAACTTGACATTAATATAATACATATTTTCCATTTTCCCCCTACTAATGAGATGCATTGATATTTTTACCTGCTTGTACTGTATTTTGTTAATGGGAAATGTTTCAAAGACTGTGTGGTAATGGGATATGGGATTATATATTTATTAATCTCAAGAGCACTGTGTAGACCATACCAATAAGTTACAAGCAAACTGGCAGCACAGGGTTTAAGTTCTGGCAGGGGAAACTCTTCGAAGCCTTGCTTGTTGGGCTGGGCTTTAAAACTTGATGCTGAGCTAGAGCTGCTTGGGTCAACTGTGATGCAAGCAGGCTGCACTGAGCCCTCTGCTCTGGGTCAGTCATGCCACAGCCAGGTGGCCAAGGAGCTGCACTTTGAGCAGCTGATCAATATGCTTTGTTGCATAATATAGAAAACCTTGTTATATGCAGAGAAAACAGAAAAAAAAAGTTAGTTGTGCTGTGTCTCCGTTGTCATAAAAAAGCTCTTTCCACCCTTGGAGATTGTGTTCGTATGCAGTGATGTGTAAATCTATCTGTATGTGAGTTTACCCCAGGTGCTGCAGTCAAATACACTCTCCACCTTCTCTCCTGCCCCAGCAGGTCAGCCTAGAGCTCTCACTTAGGTGGCTTTTACAGAATTAAAGATATTTTTTGTACAACTGAAAGACTGTCACTTGGAGAGAAAGTCTGATTCACCTCCCAACGGAAAATTAGAGGAAGCCTGATGGATTTACCTTCTGTAATATTCAAGTTTGTGTGCAGCAAGAAAAGGAAATAAAAACTAATGGAAAGAGACATTTCCTCTAGGATCAGAGCTGAATTCTTCCAAGAATGCATTCCCAGACTTTACTCAGAAGAAACAGTTGTGAGGTCAAATGATTCACAAAGTCCAGCTTTGCTCAGGCACCTTCTTTTCCCTTATGAGGTAAAAAAACCTGACAAATTTTTACTTTTCACTTGAGGTTCTCAAATCCTTTTCAGCACTTAACCACCAAAGCAGCCCATTTGCTCCATGAAGGTGATTAATAGGAGTGGAGGTGAAGCAATTACTTAGAAGTGTGATTGCTTTAGGTATATGTAATACTTAGATATTCTAAATATCCAGCTTTATGGATAGCTGAGACCCTTGACTGCAGTTTCCAGTGTCCAGCACCTCTTAATTAACTCTGCATATAGCCAAGAAATAAACAGGAATAATTTTAGCACCCAAAATTAATAGCTGTAGATGAAGTAAAAATCACAAAGGACTGACATTGACTTTAATGAGAGAAATGAGCCCTTAATAAAAATGCCAGTACTGAATTGTTAGAATCTGGCTTTCCCTGATTCTCAGTCTCATTTTCTGTTGTTTTATCACTCTCAAAAAAAATAAAAAAAAGTGGCAACACCTACTTTTCTGGCCTGTGATAACCTTCTTTGTGCAATACCAGCCTGTTCAAAATACTACATTTCATTTTATCAGCTCTGAACTGAAGCCCTAGAATTGGTTTTAAAACTAAACTTTCACTCCAGAAAACAAACATTTTTGAGGCAGATGCTCACAGCTTTGTACATAAATTTTAGGAGGTCTCACTCCAGGACTGGTCACTCTGACCTCCTCCTCCCATCAGTGTCCTCACTGGAACGCAGCTTTTGTTAAAAATTAGATCTGAATCCTGTAAGTACCTGCAAATCCTGGAGTCCCTTGAACTGCCAGGGAAGAGACAGCAGCCACCATTAGCCAGGTACAACACTGGAATTGTTGGCATGGCTCGTGCCTTGGAATGTATGTAAATTTACATTACAGTTATTTAAGCAGCTGGTTTTAAACTGCTTCCTTCATCTACATTGCCCATAATGCACATTACAAAATCCTTATTTTCACTATGGTGAAGACTGCCTCTACTCCAGCTGGATAAAGACTCTATTTGCTTTGTCTAAACAGTGCAAGCTCTCCCATATTCAATGACTACTGGAATTATTGTGTGATCTTTTCAGCTTCTAATGCATATTAATTTGTAATATACAAAACCCTTCAATAAATAATTGTGCAGACTGAATAAAAAAGCAATTTAAACTTTTTTCCCCCCTAACAGGAGACACTTTTTACAAATAGTTCTTTTAAGTAGTCTTAATAGTATCTCTTTAATATTGCCATTAAAATTCACCAGAGTTCAAGAGCAGAGCAAATTTACATCTGTTAAAATAATGGAATTGACACTGATATTACATCATTGCTATTTTAAATAATCATTCTTCATAATTCTAACCTACTTGCTTTAAGTTGCAAATAAATGGCTTTTTCCTACTTTCATCAAAGGGGATGGCAAAACTCCCTTTGGCTTTCAGGGAGCAGCACCTAGATTTAGAGACAAGGCTCTCTGCTGATGTGTTGGGGCTTCACTGCATTCACTAATGCAGCAAAGAATAAATCCCTCTGAAAGAAAAATTACTGAGGAGAGTTCTGTGAGCTCCAGGCAGAGAGGATAATTGTACTGGGCCAGCCTGTTCCCAAAAATCACAGAGCTCCATAGACTACTCTGAATTCCAAGGCAGTTACAGTTCTTCTATTTATTTTCATGAGAAAGCAACAGTTTATATAGGTGTTTTTTTCCATTTCAGTGCAATTTTGTGGTTTTGCTTCCTTAAAATTTTGGGAGAGATTGTTTGAAAAGAAGCATAATGACAACCCTCACAAATTCACCTTCTCATGGGCAAACATTAGAACTTTCAGTGAAATTACATAAGTGTTCTATGAACAATTAAACTGAGCCTAAAGGAATTAAAAATATACACCATACACAGCTGTAAAGCCACCTAGAAGGTGAATCAATGTAGCTCTTTCCCTGATGATAGCAGAAAATGAAGCAAGGATTTTTAAGCAATAGAGAGGATAAAGGCCATAGCTGACACTATTTAAAACTAGAGAAAAAAATAGACTTTTCATTATCCATTTAGCACTCAAATAACACAGTTTTGTACCTGACTTTACCTGAGCTGCTTTTGTGTTCTTCAGAAAAAATAAATTCCTGTCCACATTGCAGCTTATCATCTGTAAAATCACCATAGTTCAGCTGTCTGTGTAGACCTCAAGTTTTCAGGGACAGAAACGTTTCACCTCTGTCTGCACTGAGCATTTAGTGTGACAGATTCCTGGCCATGGCAGAAATCACCAGTCACTCCAGCAACTTTGTGCTAATGCACCACTGAAATATGCTGAGCATTTACAGGACAATAACCACCAGCTGAGCCTTAACCATAATTTTGCACTGCAGTAACGGGGCTGTTACATGTTATCTGGGAACCAGAGAACTTTATTGGCACTGTCATAAAAGCTAAGGCAGAACCAACCCCTTGTCCTAGCACCACTGACACTGCCTATTATAAATAACATATCCATCAAACGTGCTTAGATCCTAACTGAAATGGCAATTGCCTTGGGTGTCTTTAAGGGTAATTTGATTTAAAAGAAAACCACATGAGAGAACAAAATGTGACCCTTTACTGTGAAGAAAAGCATAAGTAAGCATCACCATCAAGACCAGGAGGAAACAAATTATTCCAGAAATATCAAGTTTTGAAAAATCTGCAGTGCTGACTTCTTTATTCCACTTGGAATTACTTACCCCTCACATAACTTTCCACTTTCACAGTAGGACACCTGCCCTTGTGCTCATTTGGGGAAAAGAATGAAACATAGCTTGAATGTTGGGGAAATATTTTCCAAGCAAGGATGATTAGGCAATGCTCTGCCCTAGGAAGTGTTTCGGGCACTGTCACTTTATGATGTTTAAGGAGAAATGAGAGGGAAAACACCTAAGGGTTTAGCCCACAGAGATTTTCATGTCATAGGGGCTGGGTCTAGTTGAGCTGAGATCCTTTGCATGACCTGTAATTCTTTTCAGGACCATTCCTCAGCTTTAAAATATTCCATCTTTCCCCCATGCCAGTAGCCCTAACACAAGATATTGTCTGTGCAACCCAGCCTTCAGGATAGTCCTGAAACACACAGCAAACCAGGGAAGGGCAAACTAAATATATTAAAAATATGGCTTTTGGAAGAAATTTACTTATTTTGTGGCTTTCCAACCATACTAATAGGAGAAAACATAAATCTGACGTGGAAGACCAGCTGTTGCCACAGTTCTTCACCACTGGAAGGAGGAATATTCAAATACACCTATCTCTATCTAATTGAGCCTATATTATACAGACCATTTTTATATTATAAATGTACATTATAGATTCTTCATTCCAACACCGCTCTCTTCCAACACTAAAACCTGCTTATCTGAAGAATTCACGTAGCTACAAAAATTCTCATTGGAAGAAATGTCATCTATTTTTGGCTTTCCATGCTGTGACAACAGAGGCTGGCCTGGTGTTTCTATATCTGAGCATTTCTCAGGTAGCAGAAGAGCTGCCGCAGATTGCCTGGCACCTGCTCGAGGATGAGGTGAACAGAAAGCAAAGCAAAAGTATTTTTACTTCATCAAGAACATTTTGGCCAAGCCTTACTTGTAGAAGATAAAAACTGAGGAAAGTGTAAATCAATGGGGAATGTAATCTTTTAATATTTTGAGAGCATGGAACAGTGAAATCAGAGTTCAGAACTAGAGAAGGTTTAAGATACAGTGGCGCAAAAGTGGCAGGTGCTGGGGAGAAATGCCTTTTTTAGGATAAGTGTTTTCAAGACCTGGTAGTTACATTTTGGTAGTTCTAATCTTCTTTAAACAAAATAATTCCAGAGAAGGCAATATTAAAAATATGCAACACAAATGCCAGTAGAAACCTATTGCAAGTATGAAACATCAGCAACAAGCCTATGGCTGCTGAGCTAAGAAAAAAAAAACCCAATGTACTTAGATACATTGTCTTTTGCTAATATACTTTTTGAAGATCTGACTTTTTTTAATAGAGCAGCTATTAAGAGAAACTAATTATGATTTTATTTTTAAGGGCCTGGATTTTCTCTTACATGTATCATCCTAACTCAGGAGAGAGGCCATTCAAGCAAATGAGATGAGGTTGGTGTGAACGAGTTTAAATGATCACACAAAGGCCTCAAGATATTTATGGTTGGAATGAGTCATTCTTGTTCTGGTTGGGTGATTGCATCAGTGGAGAATTAGTCTACCATCATGCAGGGCCTGAGCTTCCTTTCTTTTACATCACCATACATCAGGAAACACTGTGGGATGTTAGTCAGTATTTCAGTAGCCTAAAACCAACAAGTTGGTAGCACTGAGCCCACAGCCCCAATTCCACATAGTAGTTGTGCACTGAGTCTAAAGAACCTGCCCCAACTAAACCAGGAGATCATTTGGTCTTTCTTCTTTAGTCAGTTTACCTGAAGTAACTTAGCAAAGTTCACTAAGACCTGTTTCTCATTTAAAATGTGAAGTAACTGTGGCCAAAGAACATTCCTCTTCCAGCAACACTTTCAAAAAGATGGCTTTTTTTCTGTCAGTCTCCAGCAACATGTCTACCAAGGAGACATTAAATAGATAACACAAGTTGAACTACTCAGACTCCCTTTTACACTAAATGCAGGTCTGTGAGACATCTTCAGCAAGCCAAGTCTTGGAATATTTTGCAAAGATTTTTGGGTGAAAGTAAAACAACTATGCCAGAACCAACTGGATTTTTGTCATTTTAGGCACACACCAGGTTTGGTGGTGCTAGAACAACATGTGATCCATCCATCTTATCTCTAAGAACAAGCAATGCCAACTATTCAAGAAGCCAGCTCACAAAGTGTTGTGGTGAGCTGCTGTGACTATCTAGAATAGATTATGAGAGAAAGAAATGGCTGGAACATCTTCAGCAACTGTTGGAGTTCCCAAGAAGTTTTTCCTCACAGTAATGACTTCAAGGCTAATTAGAGGCAGAAAACCAAAATGACAAATTCCTCAGACACCAGGTGTTTACCAGAAAAATCACTTCCCCAGCCAGACACCATCCCTGTTCTCAATGGTCTCCACGAGCCTCTCCCCTGCCAGACAGGAGGTGTTCTGCCTCCCCAGTATGTCTGTGCACTTCTCACTTTGGAGAATTGGGAAGGCTTAAAATCACCTTCAAGGTGGAGAAAACCAAGCGTGGATGTTGCTTGGATCCACCTCAGCAGCCCCAGGAGCTGGCTGGGAACCTGAGTGAGGTTTTTCATGCTGTAGGCAGCCAGAGCATCACGTCTTGCTGCTCTCCTGTCCCTGTCCAGCCTGAAGTCCACCACAAGCATGAACCTGGAGAACTCTGGATTTAAATAATTCCCAGTGCAGTTTTAATTCCTACTATTCCACCTTTTTCTGAAAGTATTTAAGCACCAAACATTGCAAGTATTGTGGTTTCATCTTCATGTTGTAATTTGCTAGTACCTTGTAGTGTTTGTCTGCATTAAGTGGTGTTTTTTCTCTTTTCCCACAAATAGGAGATGTCTGCACCACAACATAACCTTTGGGCAGCTCTATTCATACCTAAAGCCCGAGGATTTTTAGGAGGGGGGGAAAAAAGAAGATTATGTATTTATTCAGAAATTAAATGAGATTAACCATTTTGCAAGCAATTTACAAATAGCAATCAGCCACTGCAACGAAGGTCAAAAGAAAAAGGACACATTAGCAATTGAATCTCTTCCCTTCCTTTAAAGTTTTAATGCTGCATACCTGTTAATAATGGGAAATATTCTTCTTCAAGAGTAGCATTTTCAAAAATTGGTAGGATCCTTTTGCTAATTCTAATCTTCTTTTAATAAAATAATTTGCTAAAAAGGATTATAAAAAAGCATGAAAATGAAATACCAATGGAAACATACCGCCTATACAATAAATAGTTAATGTATTTTCTAAATGAATGATTTAAAATAGCTATTAAAGTAAAGAGAATGAGCTTATGTTTCTAGTAATGACTTCTCTGCCTCAGAACGAAATCTGTAAATCCCTGATTGCAATTTCACATCCCAAAAGAACAAGCAGTCCTGGGACTGATGCTTATTACCTTTATCATTAATACTAGCACACTAAATTTGTAATTTTTATATCACTGGTTTGAATATTTAGATTTATACTTGCGTACGCTTTATATTTTAAATCCCACATAACCATTCTGTCACAAAAATAAAGCTCTCCTTCAACAAGGCTTTTTTGTACATACATGTATACACAGACTTTCAGTATAACTACAATTTTATTCATAAGAGTGCATAATGATTCAGGCTGTGATTGTTAATAAAAATGCATTTCTAACCATCAAATTTGAGTCTATTATTCTAAGTTAATTGCATTTGCCCTAAAGAGACTTGCGACTGGCTGTCAGCCTATTTGTGTCAGTTCCATTTTATTCATCAGTCAATCTTGTCTCCTCTTTTTTCACATCCCATATATTGATCAAATAGATTTGTTAGCATGCCTCTGCAGCTTTAAAAAAGTTTGTTATTTGTCAGGTTTATTTGATTACTATATTAGTTGAGTGTTATCTTAATTGTTATTTCAATAGAAAATAATGCCCTTTGATAGTCCCACAAGATTCCCATTAAATCTAATCCATACAGCAAGTTAGTGGATGAAGTGAATGTGGTAAGAAAATAAACACATTAAGCCTTTTTTAGAAGATGATATTAATCTGCAGCTGTATTGTACTTGATCCAAAAGACAGGAATAGAAATAAGTACAGTGTAAAACAATTTTGATAAACATCAGTGCCGTATCATTGCATATTATGCTATGTATAAAATACCTTAACAAAAAGATGTGTGATATAAAATAAACTGAGGCCATATCTGGAAGAATGGGGTTTGTGGTTATGTGTGAAATTGACCTGCATTAAATATGGCTTTCTACACTAAAAATTAGGCTAGAGAAGCAGTATGCAAAGGGAGGTGAAAGTGCTGTTATATGGGGCAAATTTTTGGTAGAGAGAGAAAAAAAGGAAACCAGCTTTCAGGAAAGTATTTTTTGCAGGCAAAAGGGAGCATGTATGCAGGTAGCTTCTTTCTCCACAAAGGTGTGATACAGTATTTAGTGAAATAGAGGAGTTTAGCTCGATTAATATTTGAAGACAGCATCTTGTGTCACTCGGTTTTGCTAATGGAGGCTCAATACCAACATTTTTACCTCAGTCCTATCTAAGGGGAAGGTGATGCAACCAGTTTTCCCTTATGAATGTGTCAGAAACCTGTCTCTCATATCTTCATTATCAGCAAGGTTACATAACCCTGGCTCCTTGCCTAACCTTAAATCTGGGATCTGCCCAGCTGGTACCTGAACTTACAGTGTCAGAAATACCATCTCATTTTTAAAGATATGAGAAGTCCATATGTTTTAAGATAGCTACTCAAGATATAGAAGCATTGATTTAATAAAAATTTTAGGAAACAATCTATTGCTTTACCTGTATTGAAGTACATTGACTGAACCCATTACTTCCTGAAACTGAGATGAAGAATCTTGTGAACAGCTAGGTTTCTCTCATTTCTTTGGCCAGGATTAGTCAACCATCTGACTTCAGAGAAGTTTGGGTTCTGGTCTGAATAATTATCTGTAGCCAACTGCAAGGGGAAGGGCTGAGAGTAGGAACAAAACCAGACTTTCAAAAAAGCAATTTTTTCCTAGTTTAGTCTCTTCAGTCAAGGTGAGGTGACTCGCAGCAGGATTGGTTTGTCTTTCATTGATTTCTGTAGGAGTTTAGGCAAAACTAAACAACAATCCTACCTATCAGGTAGAGCTGGAATGATGAACACCACCCTGAGTGGGATCTCTCTCATTAGAGCAGGAGCATTTTAAAGGGCCTATACCTGGCTGAGGATGCTTGAAAAATGCAATTCCCAGACTGTTTTTTCATCTGGAACCTCTTTATCAGTATTTCATACTAAACTACCATGCTAAATCTTCAGATGCCCTAGAAAAACCCCCTCAAATTTGCAGTTGTCCTAGAGCTGTTAGCAATACTCCTGTGATTCAGAAGCACACGGTGTGATGATAGTTTCAAGCTAAACTGTTATGACCAGCTAGTATGGAATATAAACAGGAACAGATGAGAAGAATACAGCCTCAACATTTGAGACAACAAAGAAAGAGTGAAATGATTGCTACATAAAAGACATTTCAAAGACCTCCCAGAAAAGCAGGCATAAAAATCCCCAATAAAAAGGCTCAGCGAGAAAACTGTCACACCCCCTAATCCTCAGCAGACTCTAACAAGATGTTCGCATGAGCCAGAGATTGTCTCCTTCCCCAGAAGACAAAAGGCACAGAAATCAATACTGTCTAGCATAGGATTAGGAGGCAAGAGATAGATAAAAAGGATTCCTTAACCTTACAATTAGAAACCCCAACTCTCCAGCCAAAAAGATAATCAGAAACAGACTGCAAACCTGTGTCACAATAATTGCTGCATCTTTTGCTCTTTGAAAACTGATATTTTCAGAAGACTTTTTTATAATTTATTGCCACCCCGAGAAAGGTTTTGATGGCCATTTAGCTGCAGACAACTGCTGCGACCAAACCACAATTCAACACACATGGCAATAGAATTATTTCCCAGTCTTTATGTTTTAACCACCTCCAACCAAGCAAAAATTATATTACCAATGCTTGTACCAACCTCCCAGTAAATTGTACCACTAAAAGCAAAATGATATGTAATGCACTACTTCTAACAAATGATCAGCTTACTGTGCCCTGAACCAAACACTTCCACAGATTCTTCATGCCAAACCTGGCATAAGCATGTGCTCTGATTAAAAATGAAACAACTTAGTTGTTATAACAAGCGTCTTTAGCTTTATTTGGTATTACTAATGCTTTTAAACAGAAGGCAGGGTACTGGCAAGAGCAAAAAACAGACTTGAAGGGGGAGGAAACCTGCAGGCTGGAAAGAAGCTGCAGTTTCTGAGGTCCAACCCTCCTGCTGTAGATAACGAGTGACCCTAAGATGTGAGAGCTGGAGAAGTTTGCTGCACAAAAATTTCAGACTTTCTGAAGCTCAGCAAGGCAACCACAAGACATTGACAATGACATTTATGAAGCCTCTGTCAGCTTACTGCAATGACTTCAGCACCAAATCATATATGCTTATGTAGTGTATGACCCCACTTTACAGAGGGTTAAATAGCACAAGCTCTTCCTGGGGGACAGTCACAATTTAAGCAGTCAGCACATCCAATGTTACAAGACTTTCCTGGTCTTCCTGATGCCATCAGGAGAGGAAAAGTCAAATAATTTCTTTTTTCTCCAAGGGCAAAACACTTGCAAACCATCACTTCATGCTCCTGTGATCCTACTGTCTACTGAACCTTGAATTTCCTGCCTTAAGCTAAATTTCCATGGTCTTGTTCAGTGCAAGTTAGACACTACCTCAGAGCTGCCTCATGTTCTGTGGCAGATGAAATAATCCCTGTAAGTAAACTACTTGAAACCACTTAGAAAGAGGTTGGCAGAGATGCAACTTAAACCATTGTCATTTGTCACGGAAAGACAAACAAATCACCCTTCCCAGAGGAGTCATGACTCAAAATAAACACATGGAAAAAGGCATGAATTTCTGTTCCCTTTTTAGCAAGCTCAAAGACAACATAAAGCTTGTCTTACACATTCTTGGAGAATAAAAGGGAGAAATGATATCTACAGATTTCTAAGTAGATTTTCTGGACCTCAATCCAGATGGGGATAAGTAATTCCCTCAGTCCACCCCGAAAAGCTGCAGTGTACCAGACAGAGCAAGCCAGGCAGTGAATCAAACAGGGTGGGAGCAGAGGGCAGTGTGGTCTGCACGGTGGCATAAGCAAATTAATCCCTTCTCAGACACACAGCTCCCCAGGGACTCCATGTCTTGCTTGTGGCAAAGTCTCAGACTCACAAGCCTTTGCCTACAAGCACACTTGTCTCCAAGCCACAAGAAGCTTCACTGCTGTCCAGCTGGAAGGCCAGCTTTGCTGGAATTGGGTCTGGGAATAGGACCATGGCACCCTGCCTGTCATCTGAAAATTATTTCCAGATAACATTTTTCTCATTTTATAGCAAAGCAAGCTACTGGTTAGCACTATTAGAAGCACAGCTTGAGACACATTTTGTGTTCAGATCAAGATTTACCAAAGAAACCACAAAACACTATTTAAGTGGCCTCTGTGTGGCACAAAAGCCCACATCCATCGGGATCCCAGTGCCACCCGAGTATTCAGGCATTTAGATAAGAACTACATCTTCCCCTCCAAACAGAGGAGAAAGGCACAGTGCTGCAGACACCACCAAGTTTTCAGCTTGGCCAGTTAGAGATTTTGGGAGTCTGAGAGGTGATAGTGGTAAAGGGCAGAGTAAAAGCCTAAAACACCTAAAAAGATAGGAAGCATTGCTGTGCTGAAACAGAGAAATAGAGATGGGTGAGCTAAACTTGAACTTTCAACATATCCTAAACCCATGGTTCAGAAAACTAGACTAGGATTATGTTTAATAACTTACTCCACTACCTTCGAAAGTCCAGCATCTTTATCTGTACCATTGCTAGCAGCAGGGATGTGACAAAGCATACAGTTCATTACCAGTGGTTGCCTCAGTTGTGAGCATTTTAATGAAGGTTTTGCATAATTAAGATTTTCATTTTGGTGTAGGTATCAGACACAACACCTGATATGGTTTGCCCTGCAGCCAAACATTTCCATCACCTTTAATGGGCACTAGGATGGTCCCTCATGGATTGTGGCAGACTCATTTCACTGGTCAGGTGCATAAAGAAAACTCACACATCTGCTACCAAAAAAAAAAAAAAAGACAGCAAAAGACAAATTTTACTCACTCAGGAACTCAGGGTTCTGCTGCATCAGTGAATCAGGATCCCCAAGCAGTCTCTTTTCCTTTGGGTAAGACAAGTTGTGTTGACTGTGTGAAAATTGCTGTATTCCCTGGAGAAAACACAGAATTATAGAATCACTTTGGGTGGAAAAACATCTCCAAGATCATCTCAGTGAGAGGCCTCAGGACATTAACTAAAGGGAAGGGGTATCTCTCAACTTCTATTAGGAGTTATTTTTTAACATACTTGTGAAGTCATTTAAGGAACATAGCTTGACTTTTCTCTTTCCTGTGATAACAATACAGTTTTGAGGTGTTCACAAAACACTAGGTGGGATAACAAAGACACATCACCAGCTGAGGAGCTTCTCCTGCTTAGTGAAACTTTCTTTTCCCATTTTTTTCCTCAAACTGGGCAGCCCCTTAGAAACTCAGGTAAACCTTTCACCTTCTCAGCTTTTAGGACATGGCACCACACCATTTCAGGTACTGAAGTAGCACCTTCCATGAAAAAAAAATTAGCTCAATAAGTCAAATTCCATTGGGGGATGGAAACAACACCTTTTCCTTAATATTTTTCATCTGTTTCAGCCTTCAGCCCATCTTTAAATTGAGGTTATTTTTTATCTTAATGATGCTAAAGAAACATTTTGAAGTTTACTCAAAACAGCACAAAAGTGCTGAAAGCTTTAGAGCATGAGAACAAGCTGATAACCTCAGCACCATTCTCTTATGAAAATTGAGTAAGAACCCCAAAATGTTCCACAAAAATGGAGGAGCCACAAAACCACTGCTTACTCCCATTTGCAGGATCTCAGTTGATTACTTTGGTATCAGGCAACCCTTAAGCTGCCTCCTTTCCAGAGCTACTAATTTTACACATTACCTGGAAAACTGCCATGATGTTGTTTGCCCTCTTTCCTCTATTTATCTGCTAAAGGAGAAGCAAGGTAGCCCTCTCCCCTCCCAGCTGAGGATGTTTTCCTAACTGAGGCTTCTCATACCAATTAACACCATCTGAAAGCCTTTAGAATGGGGAGATATGCCAATTTATCTGCTTTCTACCCAGCCACTCCAGAAGTGGGTAATGCTTATCTGCTCCAATTACTTCTGAAAATGTCATTTGGAGCATCCCAGATGGAGCCAGCCCAAGAGACCTTTCAGATTTTGGCAGTGGCCCTCAGCAGTGCTCACCATGGCCACTAATTGGGGTGTTGCTGATTAAAGGATGAGTACACCAGGCTGGGCAGTACCCACAGGCTGGGCTCTTCCAGTAGCAATGAGCTGGCTGTGTTAGAAACCACATCATCCAAAAATTTTAGAAAGCACCACGGCCCCATTAGGAATGGGCACTCAAGACCCCATTGTTGCAATCAAAAAGCCTACACCTGATGGATTCAGTACCTCCTGAGGGCCTACAAGAGAGCTGGGAGGGGGCTTTTGACAAAGGCATGAAGTGATAGATAAGGGAGAATGGCTTAAATCTGAAGAAGAGTAGGTTTAGACTCGATGTTAGGAAGAAATGTTTTAATGTGAAGACAGCAAGATGCTGGCACCAGTTACCCAGAGAGGTTGTGGATGCCACATCCCTGGATATGTTCAAGACCAGGCTGGATGGAGCTCTGAGAAACCTTGTCTGGTGGAGGGTGTCCCTGCCCATGCCAGGGGGCTTGGAATAGTATGATCTTTAAGGTCCCCTCCAACCCACACAATTCTATGATTCTGTTTGTACTGGAAAAACACATGATGCAAACTTTCTCTGCTACTTAGAGGACACTGAGGAGGCTTTGGTAGGCAAGGTCAAGATGTTGGCTTGCTCTGATAAAGCATGGGGAGGTAAATCATCCTGTGCAACTCAAGTCATTCAGAGTGTACTTTCGGCATTTCCCCCCACCTCCTGCTTTTGTTCTGTCAGTCTGAAGAGAACAGCTCGTGTGATGTAATTTAGAATGGAGCTTTTTTAAAGCTTTCACTCAGGAAAAGCTTCAGGAGCTCTGGGGGTATAGCTTAGCTCGGAGAAATAGAAAGAAAGCAAGTTTGCATTGACAGCTTGATCCCAGAGAGAGGTGGCTGCCTGCTTGTCTAACAGGTCCTCTGGGTCTGGATGAGGCAGAGACAGAGGAGCAGTCATATTAAGTGAACGCTCGCTGCCAATGTTAAAGGAACAATTACCATTATTCTGCATAGTTCACTGTTTGCTACTGCTATTTCCTTCAATAAAACCTCTTTTCACTTGCCAATTGGAGCTTGTCATGTAACAATATTTCTTATGCACAATACACATACTAAAATGCCCCTGTGTTTTTAATACATTTATAGTTGTTAACAATAGCAGTATAGCGACAGAAAAAACTGCACTTGCTTTGAATACAGAACAGATTGAACAAGAGCAAACCAGTGGCCCTGCTCTGAAGGATTAATGGGGGTCAGATTTTGCTTAATCTGTGTTAAAATAGTGACACCTCCTCCATTTCTTTGACACCCACTTCTTCCTCTCAGGGCCTGGGCTGTGACCTCCTCACTTGGAAGGGGTTGTACACCTGAGCCTTGTGCAAAACTTCAGTGGTGGCTTTGATGTCAGAGGGTGTTGAGGAGAGCATTGGGCTCTCACCTGTCCCTGTGCCTGGGCAGCCCCGAGGGGAATGGACACTCCTGTGGCCTTGGCAAGCCCAGCCTGCTGAAGGTTGCCCAACAGTCCTTCACTCCTTGGTGCACAGACAGGTGGGAGCTGTGCTAGCACCCAGCAACACCTGAAACTCTGATATTCACTGCCCACATCTGACTAACAAAACCCACTGTGAACGCAGCTCCTGCTGAAGCAGGACAAACATACAGCTTTGGGGAGACTGGCATTTCCCAGGGGCTGTGGAGCTCCACAGCTCTCCTCCAAGAGCTCCCACAATGCAGACATTGCGCTGCTGCTGCGCTTGCCAGCGTCACAAAGCCAGGTGGAAATGACCGCAGTGAAAGTGCCACGGTGAGAAGAAATTACGTGTTTGCACTTCTGAGCAGGCTGAACCTCATATTTCATGCACCCAAAGGAACAAGCAGCTGCTCAGAAACCTTTGTAGCACAATCATGAAGGAAACTTTCTTCTGCCACAAGATTCGTGTTTTCTAAGAACACTATTTTCTTCAGAACAAGTTAATATACACAGGAAAAGACATCTTGAGTGTTCTTGACTCTCCTACACTATCCAAGAATAGTGATAGACTGCGAGTTTAAACACATTCTTCCACTGCACAGTGAGAGAAGTGTGTTTAATGCTGTGAGCAGAACACTTACCATGTTTGCCTTTGCCAGAGCCGGCAAGACTACACCGTTTTAAGAGTACTTATTACATACATAAGTAACAGTGGATGTCATCTGTCTACCCCCAGAATAGATGTTCTGCATCTTTGGTGCAGGTGGGAAAAAGGATTTGTGAAAAGATGCACATCATGATACATCTTCTGCTTCAGATATTGCTAATTGCTTTGTCTGTGCCTTTTTCTGAGGAAAAGAGCAAAGAAACCCAGAGAAGGCCACCATAGGTTTGGAGCCTGGTCTGAGCTCCTTGGAATTGTTTTGACATCTGGTGGTACAGGATCAAGCCCTTGCAAAGATAAATAAGTAGTTTTCCAGCATGGTCCAGCACAGGCTGTTCTGTAACACCTGGGGAGGTGCTCAGATGGCAATAAGATTAATAATGTTTATTACAGTGTGCAAGCCCAGCTCCCAGTTGTGTTCCAGCACGGCATGCAGGCAAGAGAGAAACAAATGGAAGCGTTTGCTGGAAAAGTCTCATAGAAGAGATAAGACTATTACAGATTGCCACTCACCATTGGTTCAAATCAAAGAAAACTTTTATACCTTCTTAGAATGAAGGGTTGTAGTCATAAATTATCATGTGTCAATTTACCACCAGTAGAGCTCTAAGGACTATCTGTGAGAAATGCTGCATCTTCTGTGATTTGCAGCTCCATTTCACAGCATTTAAAATATTTGGATTTATTTTAAGAATATATATGGGTTTGATGGTGTTAATACATGTGGGTTTGTTGGTGTTTCCCCCCATCAAATGAAAATGCTGACAGTCCCAGAGCTGCTCTGGCATTAAAGCTGTGCAAGGATATCTTTGTGACCATAACTGTGTGTAATGCCTGCTTTGGGAATAAACTCTTGGCACATAACTTCGGTGTCATTCAGGAAGCAGCACAGTTGTCAAGGACCTTGGGACATGAAAGGAAGACACTGTGCTGTCTTTTCATTGGAAAGTTCACGAATTCTGCCTAGAGATCTGATATTCTCACTTTTCAATACATAGTGATTACCAAAAATAAAACTGAGAATTTTAAGTGCTTTCCAAATTTAATGACACAGAGTTTTACATGAAAAAAAAATCTTTTGTAATAAACTCAGCATTTTCTGGTTTATACTATCTATAAATTTCCCCAGCTAAAGAGTGAGCAATTGCACAAGGATGTCCATGGGTGAGACCTACCTTTAGTTACTGTGTATTAAATAAAGCCCCATCCACTTCTGGCTACTCAGCTCAGGTTAGAATTTTGTTTCTGAAATTTGGGTGTAATGGCAGAAAACCTTAACCCCATTGTGGGGTGAGTCTTTAACCGTGAGAGGAAGGAGGAGTGAATTCATGCAGCAGTGACATCGAGGCAACAGCAACCACAATAAAAATTGTAAAGTTTGTTTTTTCTCTGCTTTGAAAACAGCAAGGTCAATTCAAACAAGACAATACATTAAACCTTCCAGTTTCACTCTGTGCAGTGAGGAATACAGAGAATTTGAGAGGTTTGAGTTAGTCCTGCAAAACAGCAAGAGGGTGTCCATGAGCACTGGGATGGATCTGCCCCAGCACCCAGTGAGGGGTGTGCAGGAAGCCCCATCAGAGGGTGGCCTCAGGGGCTCTGTGTGGTGCTGTGCATCCCAAATCCCAGCCTGGGGAAGAGGACAGGGACTGGCACAGACACATGATGACTGGGGTGACCTACTGACATTAATAAAAACAAACATTGCCAAGCCCTCCACTTGCAGGGAGAAGGACAGGGCTGTGTGTTTTCAGTTCAGATTCAGTTTGTGACTTACTTGTTCTGAGTTTTTTAGTTATCCCTTTTAGCAAACATTAGCAGAGTGCAGTTTTAAACTAAAAGAAAGAAACAAAAGAATTTGGAAAGCAGACTTTAGCTTCATTTACATCAGGGCTGTTTCATGCAATAGGGCCACTACACACCTACAAGGTCCTCCCATCCCTGGAGTGTTAGAGGCCAGGTTCCACAGGGCTTGGAGCAATATGGTCTAGTGCAAAGTGTCCCTGCCCATGGTGGGTGGTTGGAACTAGGGGGTCTTTCAGTCCTTTCCAACCCAAAGCACTCTATAATTCAATAAGACAAAGAAATCCAGTCTGGGGCTTAAATACAACTTCAGGTATAGCCGCTCCTTCTCAGTGACTCCCAGAGAGGACAATCTCTTTCAATACCTGCTGGAATAACAACAGGGTGCCAGGATGCTCTGATCATGAAATTCAAAACAGGGAAAAGATTAAAAAAAAAAAAAATAACCTAATAGCAAGAAACATGTGAAATACCATGAGACCCTGCTGCTCCCTGGACTAACCCCAATTCCTGTAATAGCTTTGTCTCATGGAAGCCATTCAGAAAGTCATGACTGCCAGGACAGAAATATAGACCCAAAGAAAAACATCATAGGGAAAGAAAACAGTGGCTGGAGGGGAATTTGGGAGAGCCAATTTACAAACAAGCCCTGAGGGCTCCAATAAGGCTCTCCTGAAGGGTGCACAGCTGTATCTCACATCCAGCCCCAGGGGTTCCAGGGATTGCCTTGCCTGGTGACCAACTGATGCTGTGTTTCTGCTGCAGTTGACACTTGATACCAAAGCTGTGAGGTTCCTGTGAAAATCCAGTGATTTATCTTGGTGCTCATCACCGAGGGCTCCTGAGGACCTCGCAGCAGGCTGTGACAGAAAGGGCTCTGGGCAGGCCCTGCAAACCAGCCAGTGAGCACACTGTGAATTTTGCTATTGTGGTCATTTAGGGCACGAATTATGTCCAGCCTTTAACACAGATGATGATGATGTCTGATGCAACAGGGACTTTGGACTTAGCGCATAAAAACCTTTTCATAAATTGCTCAGTTCCCCTGCTTGCAAAGTCGTTACAACTCAAGGTGTAAGAGAACAGCATAAAATTCACACTGATCCCTTCAATTCCTTTTTAAGCATCCTTATATCCAGCTTTTTTTTTTTCCTGTTATACATCTTACTTTTTATAGTTAAAAGTAATTTTAAAGCAAAAAAGAACATAAACAATATACACTGACTCTTGACACTCCATTGCTTTTTTAAACTAGAATAATAAAAATTTGCAAATGAACAAAAGAGTGGGAGGAAGATATCTGATTTACAATGTTTTTGAGATAAAGAACACTATAAAAAAAGATCAATGTGAATAATAAAGCATTGTTAACTGAGTCATGACATTTCTATTCTCAGTGAAGATTTGAACAGTAGAGCTCTGCAAATGAGCACCTTGTGCCATTTTCAAAGTGGGAGGAAGACATATAATTATACTTTTTAAAGTGAAGAGAATTTTAAAAAAATCTCTGTGAAAAAGTTTATTGAAAAACATATCGACATATCAATATGACATAAATTACTTTAATTTTATTAAACTAGGAGGGGGAAAACCTCTTTTTGAAGACTGGCTGCAGAAAGCATTCCTTAAAAATAATTTTCTTTATTAAAAACTCTTTGCTAAGATGAAACAGCACTGAATGTCAGCACTACCGTATATTTATTCTGTAACTCTTCCAACAGCCAAGATCTATAAAAGAAACATATTTTCAAAACAGTTTTAACCTCCATTGTCTTGATCATTCTTATTAACATTTTTCATGTCACCTATTGAAATCCCTTAAAGGAACCTTTTATTCAGTCAAAATTAATGAATCCATTTTCTTAAACAGCATCCAAAAAGTAAAAGGGACGTAATGTTGTGCATTTCATTTGACATACGTTTTCTGCCATTTCACTTATTTGTGTGATGAGAGCAATACTTCATATTTATGCTATCAAATCTGCAGAGAAAAGTGATTTTGAGAGAGAAGAAAACCAACTCTGCTCTTGCTGTGTGTGCAATTTAAATCCACAGTGAAAATACAGCATTGATCAGATTACTCCAATTGAGTCATTTAGTGCTTTGGCATTCCTGAAGTTAGGGCCCAGCTGTGAAATCATAGTTGGGGCCAAACATTGCTGTTAGGTGAGTGCACATGGCTCCCATTTTCTTCAAAGGGAATGACACACATGGCCAATATTTAGCTTTCACCTCTTCCATTCTTTAGCTAGCAAAGCCAGAACCAGTTGAGTATATGCAGGCAATTTAACTGAATTAAGAATACAATCAAGATTTTCCGGGACTTACTAGTGACTTGGGATATATAATTCAATACACATCAAAACGCAGATGCTCAGCATATTCTGAAAATCAGGCCATCTCGAATGTCTTGCTTTAAGCAGGTAAAATCATAAATTACTCTGAGCATTTTGGCCATTGGATAATAACAAACTGGGTGTAGTACACCTCTTCAAAATTATAAACTTCATTTTCTGGCTTGGCTGGGATGCCCAAGGGAATTACAACATCCCAACTCATTTTTGTTCCTATGTTGGCACACAATTCTCCCCTGCCATTACCACTGCAGGACTTGAACACAGTGCAGGTGCCCTTCTGCAGCAGGTGACCCCTAGGGAAAATCCAGCTCCTGGCTCTGCAGATCCTCTGGGATGCACTGAGCTGCTGGGATGGCCCACAAGACCTTGTAGTGTAAGTGCCACAGAGAGAAAAAGGATGCATCCCAAAAATCCAGCTGCCCCATGCTGCGTGCAGATCTTCATTTCAACTCAAGGTCAAGTGGAAAACTTTTCTACCATCCTTGCTGACTCTCCTCTTCACTTTCTCCTGATTCCATCTGTTCCTCACCCATCTCCTTCGTTCCGCACTCGCCTCCCTCTTCTTCCTGTGTCCATCTGTTCCCTCCTTCCTCGACACAAGTTGGGGAAGGGAAGTAAATTCAGTCATTCACTGAACAGATTTCAAGATGAACCCCCTCCCTCTCCAGTTCTAACTTCATTCATCATGGTAAAAATTATAATGAATAGAAATGTTGAAGGTGAAAATTTATTAGGGATTGTGTTGCTTTCTTATATGAAAAGCAGTTAAAGCGGCATATAAACATTGGCTTCATTCATTTTTTCTTAATATATGGCATAATTAGTGAGAAATATTAGTGGAAGTGCTTGCTATGCAGTCCATCAACACATGCCTGTCAGAGCTAGGATCTGGGCCAAAAGTTTTTGCCAGTCCTGTGATAGATTTACAATAAGCCTATAGAAGGCTTTACAGTTAGCTGGGTCACTAATTCATGAAGTTAAATTGTATGCAATGAGGTCAAAAATTCACTATTGATAAAATCCCCCCTCCCGGGATTGCACCATTAGCTTTGTTACTGCAACAGCAAAATAAAGTAAACCCAAAACTCCTGTGAATTACCAGTCCATCATCGTAAATCAGCAGTGAAGCACTTGCATGAGTTCATGATGTCATCTGGAGCCCGGGATATATTTATAGCCTTGTGTACTATTTCCTGTTTCCTTACGACAAAAATAAACAGTCTCCAAATCCCCTGCATCCTTCTGCCTGAGCTCAGCAGAATGTAATGGGCACGAATCTCTGAAAGCCCCTGTGATGTATTGGTCTGGAGCAGCTCCCTTCTGATGGGCCACGGCGCCCGTGCTCCCTCCAGCCTCTCCCATGTGGGCAACAGCAGTTCCCATGGAGTTTGCTCCATCTGCTGCACTCACTGCTGGGATAGTCCCACACCCCCTCCTACTTTGCCTTCCTGACACTTGGAGAGAGAATGAAAGAAGATTTAAGCCTGCAAACCTTAGGCATGAACAGCCTGGCAGGAACATCCAAGGTGCAGGAGCTCAGCATTGCCACCACAGGGACCTTGGGCATCTTGTCCATCAAGACTGCCAAGCCATGAAGGCTGGAGTTTGGGCTTAAATTTCCTCTCTCCTTATTTGCTCATGATTTGAGATCCTCATCTAAGGTTTCTGGAGTGTTTGGGATGGATGATGCCCCACATTTCATCTCAGACCTCCCAGCTCTCAAATTTTTTGTATCTACCTGAATTGCTGTGTTTGCTGGTGATCCTCTTCACCTCTTCTTGGGTGAAACTCTCTGTCTTGGCAGTTTGTTTTATTTTTTTGCTTCCTTTCCTGAAACAAGACAGAGGGTAACACAAACAGTGCACCATGCCATGTAACCTCCCTCTGCAAGGAAGCCCATTTGCTTCTGTTTGACCTCAGAGCAGCAACTCCTGAAGTCAATGGCTGTCACTAAGTGGCTGAGGGTGATAGCTGTGCCAAACCACATTTATTTGACGCTTATCCCTCTTCAATTTTGTTTTCTTGTCTCCACCAAGACCGTCGCACCAGCTCCCTGCCTCTACTGGCCCTCCCTGGCGTGACACCGAGCAGTGAGGACCATCCAGGTAAGCTGCTGGCCCCGTGCATGCAGAGATACTCCCTCCCTGGCAGACCATTATATCCCTTAAATGAGCAAGAATAAGTGTTTTGTTTTTCTTTGGCTTTTGCATTTTTGAAGCACTGCTGTCAAACCCTGAGGTTTGGGTTTCGTCATTCCATGAGTCCTTTCAAACCAAGTGAGTTCAGATCAAGCCCTCATCCGTACAAGCTCTCATCCATCAGGTCTGATGTAGCTCTGCCTGTGCCATCTCAGGGCTGAACAGACATGGCACAAAGCTCTTTCAGTGATGAGCATGTGATACATTAAACAGACAGGTAGCGACAGCAGGGCACGGGATAATGAATGCTGCACTGATACACCAACATGCCTCAGGGGAAAATTAAAAAGTTACAGGTCCTAAACTGCTACAGTTTTCCACACAGTTTAGCATTAACCCTTGGGACTCCTCAATACATGGGCGTGAGGCAAAGGGCCACTGCCAGGATGGATTTGGAACAAATGCCAGCATTGAGTAGAGCCACAGGGTCCCTCATCCTTTGCTTGTAAGATGTGGATGAGCCCCAGGAGGGTCAGAGATCAATTCTCCTTCTCCTTCAGTGGAGGCTCCTCCTAAACAGTTGCTCCAAGAGCTGCTTTGGATTGCCTGCATTGCTGCAGTCTCTGTTCAGCAGAACAGAGCACCTCTTAAACCCTCTGTCCCTTATCAAAAATAGACTTAGAGCCCTGGTATAGCTTTATACTAAAACTAATTTCAGAAGCATGCAGGGAAACTGCGGACTCCTCTTCTCCAGGACTGCAAGATGCTGGTTTGTGCCTAAAGCCAGTGAAGAGAAATAGAGGTCAGGGGACATACTGCAAATGCCAGTCTTGGTATCACTGCTCCTCCCTATTAACCAGAGGGATCTGGGGCTGGCATCAGTGGAAAGTAAGTGATTTACTTTGTGCTTTCATTAATTTAGACACTTGTAGTCAGCCATCTGAATCGCCCAACTCCAAAAAGAAAAAGATAAAAGAAATTCCATGTGAGTATTGAGACTATCTTTAATAAAAACATGGGTGAACAATCCCAGTCTTCTAACTGCAACAGCCAAGGCGAGTCCCAGCTTCCCCATGCGAGGAAGAAAGTTGCTACTTCATACTATTTAAAAATGGCACATTGTGGGGGTGTACCTTTAGCAGCCTCTGCCTAACAGTCTAACACTGAATAATCTGAGATTTCTTCATCATTATACACTTATTTTTCCCTTTAAGTTCACTTCAGTCGTTGATTTCTATATGTTAAAAACACAGACATATGTGGACATTTGATGCTGAACACAGGCTCCTAAAAGAGAGTTACAAAGTTTGACCCCCTTCCCATCTCTAATTGTAATTTGGGGAGTTTTGTATTCTCATTTAACAGTAATCATAAATAGTATCAGTGGTATGTAATATATTTTTAAAGCCTATTTGGCTACATCTATTTGCTCCAAACTCTCAACCTACTACTGTTCCATCCAGCAACAAACTATAATAGGGAAAAAAAAAAAGTGCTAACCACCTTTTTTTTTCTGCTGGTCTAGCACAATCTTTATTTCTTCAGACACTTTGTGCAAACATTAAATTGATAAAAGACATAATGTAGATGGACCCACAGCTGAACTGAAGGTAATTGCATAAAAATGAAATGGAGACCTATAATTGTACACTGCTTTAGCCTCTCCCGCAGTGTTTTCTGGAAGCAAGGATCTCGCTTGTCATAGCAAGTTGCTTGTTACAGTGATTGCATGAAGACTTGATCTAGCTGTACAAGACAAGTATAACATTACTGAAAGGGAGCTTTTCAAACTAAGAGTCTGACACTAAAATGTACTGTATTTTCCAAGATGTAGTATGCTTTAACAAACAGAAGAGTCCCTGAGTGACAGCTTTTGTTACCCTTTTGTTTGATGGTGCTGTATTGAAAAATTCAGGTTATGTCTATGCCTTTCTATTTCTGGTTTTGATTTCTCTTCAACAGCACTTCAAGAATAAAAACTGACTCCAAGTATGAATAGTAGAAGTCGGTGGATACAGTAAATGTCAGTCTGGCATTTACTGATTACTTCTGTCAGACTTTTTTTTCAGTCTCACTTCTTGAATGCTTAAATGCATTCCGTGGGCCATTGTATTGTTGCAGAATTGAGGAACTCAACAAACATATAATGAATTAAAACATGTCTAGTTTAGATTTTTGGGCAGATTTTGCAACTGGAACATAATAGCTATTCTTGCCTAAGCCTTTTGATCTGCTCCGTGTGCATCCAAAGGCTCAGCCTGGGTGTAGCTCTCAGTGTGAACAAACAGAACTCATTTGTGATATTGGCACCTCACTAACAGGTAGGGCTTGTTTCTTTTGGACTCACAAAACAATTGTTATCCAATAAATCCAGTGCATAAGTGGGACATCGCTTCCTCCTGGGCTCTGCTGCTGTAGTCAGCACAACCTTTCCTGGAGATGGTTTGTTATCGAATGAAAGTGCAGGCAAACTTGTGGAATGTCACTGATTTACAAACACTGGGAAACAGTCATGACTGTACATGTGAGGACAACTGAAATACATGAGTTTTCACATTCTGGACCGAAGAGGCTGTCCAAGAAGTCAGAGGTGGAGGAAAAGCTGTATTTGCTTACTCTGAGGGAAAAACCATCAACAACTCATCACAGATGGGCAAACCCAGACATGCACAGCCCGAGATGCTGATTTCCTATGACCAAGGGTACAAGCTCAGGGGAGAACTGCTGTGCTTTGCACTGCTGGGTCACACCCAGCAGAGCCACTGCCTCTCCTGCTCTTCCCATCTCGCCTGTGGCTTTCCTCCATCATAATGCTCACAAAGCCTGACAGTTATAGGTTTCTGAAACTCCTTTCTGTGCCACTGCTCTCCTCCTGCCTCCACCCCATCGTTCGCTCCCTGCCCAAGGCCAACTCTCCAGGACAGGGAAATTCACATCTCAGCAGACTTTTTTGTCATTATGACCTCAAAATCAAGACAATACCTCTGCCACCACACAATTTTAAAGCAGTGATTCAAAACGAAAATTGTAGCCTGGTTTTTATGCTGATTTTAACCCAAGATCTTACTCTACTAACCTCTACACAGCTCTTCTGCCTCTACGTATTTCACTAGGTAAAAATGATATAAAATGGCTAGAAACATGACTACGAGCAGAAATTTAAATGAATTGCTCACTCATTCTGTAAGTAAATGGAGTCATAGAAATCACAGAAAAATTAGCCTGGAAGGGACTCTAGAATCAGCTTGTTTGGCCTCTGTTTTTCATCTGCAGTAAGAGCAGTTTGCTGGGGTCCATGCCCAGCTCAGCTGTCACACAACCACAGCCTTGCTGTGATCTGCTTTGATGCTTTACACATCCCATGATGAGGAATTTACTCCCTGGGCAGTTCCAGTTGCCTTTGCTGCAGCTTCTGACAGTGCCCTCTCCTTGTTTTCCATCTGTGCACTGCTGGGAGGAGTTGGGGTCTGGTTTCTCCGCTACCCTGGCTCTGGAGGGGAACAAAGCATCCAGCACTGTGCTTTGCCTTCTCCTCCAGGCCAACCAAAGCCAGCTCCCCCAGCCTCTGCTCACACAGAAGGTCTTCCAGACCCCTCACCACCACAGTGGCCTTCACTGGACTTGAACTAGATACTACTTATCTCTCAAATCCTTGCTTCCCCCCTCTTGAAGCCTTATGGTTCCGCTGGTTTTTCACTTACCCTGCAACCCCTCCATCCCATCCACATTTCCTCCTCTTGCTGCAAGGATACTGGATACAGCTGCAGTCTCATCAAGGTTTCACTCTCTGTCAGCCTTTCCTTGGCTTTTCTTTAACATGTGTCAGAAGTCAAAGGTACCTAAAAACCAAGAGATATGCAGGGCATCTCTTCAGACTCCTTGCAGGCAAGTGCAGATGAACCACTTTAGATCACTTACTGTTCCTCTCTGAAAGTAGCATTTGCAAAACTGAGGTGTTTGTAAAGATTGATTTTCTGTATATAGCTCAAGAGCAAGCATATCACAAGATTTAAGTGAGATAAAAAGTGAGGCTGTGCGTGATGTGAGGTGCAGGAGTTAATCAGCTGTAGATAAGAACTGATGAGGTTTTATCATCTCCACCATGGGGAGAATGGCTGTGTTTCTTGGCCACTTGATCACTTCAGAGAGCGAGTGAAACTATAAATCAACCCCTGTTTATCTGTGCCTGAGAAGTTCTTCAAGAATAAATTGAACTCAGAACCCTTCTTAACCTTTCCCCTAGTTGGGGCTTAAAATTAAGCTCTCCCTCTGGTTTTTGAGTTGTCTCTCTGGCACGTTGACAGCATGTGAAGTATCCCATCTCCTAGCTGACTTCCAGGCCAACAACACAAGTGGGGATGAAGTTATGAAATAAGGAATCTGGATGCTAAACAGAGACCATCTGGCTGTCTTTGTTACAGGATTATGAGCCACAGTGAGCTGGCACATCTGCATCCAGGTACCACCTACGTGCACATTTTTGGCTGTTAATTTAGGGAAACAAAGTTGCAGCTGAAAAATAACAAGATAATTGTTTTGCCTTCTTTTATGTCTTTTTGAAGTTAGGATATCAAACTCAAAATAGATGTCAACTGAGGCAGTAGTTCTGTTTTCTTTCCAAACCTAACCCCACCCACTGGAAGTGAGTTATTATTTAGCCTCTAAGTCCCCTGGGTTTAAGAGAAAACCTTAGAAGGCAAGTTCACAAATACCTTTACCATGAATAAACCTCTGTAAAGAGACCGAAATCATTGGGTGAGAAGGGTTAGGCCTTGGAAGTAAACAACTGTAGGTTTGAAAATACTGCATGTGTTATTCTTTCAGATCTCTGCCTTGGTATCACAGCCTTTTTTTTTTTTCCTAATCCCACCAGATAACCAGCTTACAAATGAAAAACACACAGATGAAAAGCCTATGAAAGGTATTGTTATGAGTTCTGTCGCAGAATTCAGCATCACAGACGCTTCATCAAAGGGTACAAAAAATGAGAAGAAATTGTCAGATGCAAGCAGATCATCCATTGCTTCCCTGGAGAAATGCAGAGAATTCACTTACATTGAAGATGATGCATCAGTACATCAGAGAGACAGTGACGGTATGTTTTATAAAACAGATCACATTTCAGCTGATTTCTAAATAATGCCCACTGCAAAAGAACTGTGTATAACCAACTCGAAATTAAATGTTGAACAGGAGGTTCAAGAACATCGCCACAAGCAATGTTAAGTTGCCCTGCAGACATTTGTGTGATAGATGAGAATTTCTAGAAGATGATCTTAAATTGTCAGTGATACTAAAGTATAGAAGAGGAGCTTAGAGCCTATTGTGCCACAGAGCATTTGTACTTGAGTAATGAGAGTTTGCACAGAGGCACCGGTGTCAGTATCAGATAAATCTGTTCCTGGTTATTCCAGTGGATGCTAAAAAAAGGCTCTGTGAAGTATTTAAGAAGTTTCTTTTGAGTGCCTTTTGCAATAATGGATCGGTGTGTTACATCCAATGGAGCTGGGATCTGTCCTGCATATCATTTAACAATTCCTAAATTAAGCATTTCTAAATACAGATCAACACAATAAAGTGCCCTGTTCTCCAAGAATCCTTAACATCTCTATTGTGTCACAGATCCTTACAAAAGGGATGTCCATGATACATCTATTGGAATACACTTAATTTCAAGGAAGGATCTGAAGTATTTATTTTATTTAGGGAACTTGTCCTCTTGTCCAGACACTCCCTATTTTTGAGTTTGAGGTCTATCTCAACCACTACTGGCACACAGGTATATACCATGTGATGCAAATAACAGATTTCATTCTCCTTAAAAAAGCTAAACATGAAGGAAATTAACAACAAAAAAAAAACCCCAATCTGTGCTTAATTAATAATGTTAAGGGCTGGATAGAAGCCAAGAAAACCAAAGGAAGACAGATTTGTGGTTGTCATTGCATACTCAGCTCACTCCACTCTGACAACTTACTGCTTATTCCACATACATACACAAGGCCAAATCCTGTTTGCTAGTGCTTGGAGAACCTCTGAAGGCAGAGCAGTAGATGAGAAAATTGGTGATTATTTTGTTTCCTGTGCTCAGACAAGAGCAAATACAACACTCATAGGTCTCACCAAGGGTGACCAGAAAGGCTTCAGCAAGCTTTGGACCAGAGTTGTTCAGAGCATCATCTGCGTGAGCAGATGCCACCAAACAAGAGCAGGAAAACTTAGAGATGAGGCACGCTAGAAAAATTATTATAAATTCTTCTTTTGTGCTAATTAATCTACTAATGTAGAGAATGAGAGCTGAGGTCATTGTTCTCACTGAGATAAACGCAGTAACGCCGTTTGGCAAACAGCAGGGAAAACAGAGAGGAAAACAAGAGATTGCATCTTCTTTTATGCAGTTTGTGGCTAATTTATTTTCAAATATATAAATGAATGCATAGGAATGGATGTCTAATTGCTAATATCTATTATTTATATACATTACCCCACTTAAAACAGGACCAAAAAGCCTCACACATGCAGATTTTTTGAAATGTGTTACATCTATTATCACAGTTCATGGTGTGTGCTCTGATGGGAATTTAAAAGCATCTTTACTGCACATCACAGAATCTGTGCTGAAACATTACTTTATTATTAAAATCTTGTGCTTTTTGTGTGCTCTCTTTCCTGGATGAAGTCCTAAGAATCATATCTATTCTCTCCAGATTACATAAGCACCATTATGGTTAACACATCCAGGGAAAAAAACCTGTTATTAAAAAAATCGATCTTTGGAGAGGGAGAAAAAAATTGCCAAATTCCTTAATTAAGACATAATTTTGAATTCTGTCTCTCACACCTATGTATAGGAAAGAAATTTCATAATCACAAGAGAGCTAAAAAGAATAGTCTTAATTACACCAGGAACTACTGGATAAAATGATTACGTTTTCTACAGTGTAAATTTCATACAGTTAAATACAATGGTGTCACCTTATTAAATGTTTCAATTTTATAATTATTTCAGTTCATTTAGCTAGGAAAAAATATAAGCATGAATTTACTGAGTATCACCAAAATCTAGTCGTTCTTATTTGACATAACTGACTTAGAAGTTAGTTGTGCTTCTCTGAACCTAAATAGATCTTGACATACTTAAATAAGTATTAAAACTGATAACATTGGTGCTAATATGCCATTTAGAAAGAAGTTCAGTCATATGTTGTTTGTTCTTGCTACCTGCTTTAACTGCCTTTTTTATAAAGAAGCTGGAATGATTTTTTTTAATTTTTTTTTTTTCATCAAGAAAGCTTTCTAAAAAAAAAAAAGCATAATTCTGGAAACTTCCTGGCAGTGAACTTCATGTTACGTGAGCTAGAAAATGCCACAACAGAACCAATGCAGTTGAATGAGTTCACAGTTAGTCATCCTAGGGCAAGAAATGTGGTTATAACCATATGCTTTCCTGAAAGAACCAATGAAAAGACATTCATATTGTTGAAGGCATTTTTCCTTTCCAAAAACAAGAAGGGTAAAAAAAAAAAAAAGAAAGGTCTGGATCTGTGCTCCAACTGGATTCATACAGTTGGAATCTCACACCTGCTGCACCCGAGCAGCCTCCCCAGATGCTGGAGGCTGAGGGGTGCAGAGTTAATTAATTGCTTTTGGGAGGGCACAAACATAGCACAGAGTTTTAGTCATGGTGACCAAGTTTTCAGGAATATTGACTGGCTCCAGACACACATCCTATATAGTCTATTTCCCAAACTTTTCTCACCTTTGAAAAATTGACATTTGTGAATGAGAAGGTGAGAATCCTGTTTGGTGGGGACTTGGCAGGATCCTGAGCTGAGACTGAGCCAGCACACTGCCCTCTCCAAAAGCTCTTCTCCAGGCCTGTTCTGTCTCCCTGTCCTTGCTAGTCTTTGAACACTTTTAGTGCAATCTCTTGTGAAAATGAAAATAAACTCCAGTGTCGCCTGTGCTTGTGTCATGGTTTACTCAGCCCCACACAAGCCCTCACTCACTGCAGAAAGAGTAAAAGGAAGAAAACTCATGGGATGAGATAATTAAAGTGTAATAGGACAGAAAAGGAAGATAATAATAATAATAGTTTAGAATATACAAAACAAGGTATACACATTGCAATCGCTCACCACTCACCAACTGATGCCCAGTCAGTTATCTGAGCAGAAACCTCTGCTTGTTTTCTCCCTAATTTGTATTGATGCCATATGGTCTGGACTATCCTTCTAGCCAGCTGGGGTCAGCTGTCCTGGTTGTGTCCCCTCCCAGCTTCTCGTGCATCTTCAGCCTCCTTGCTGTCTGAGCATGAGAAGATAAAATTGGGTCTAAAGGGCTTGTTCTTCGGGTTTTCACTGCCACAGGATATTTCCATTCAAATTCTTTTCATGCAGCTGTTGTTTTTCCAGAACAATTAAAATAGAAAACAAACTTTTCACTTGTCTCTATGGAAGGAGTTATCATCAATATATGTTTAGCCCACCCCTCTCCCTTCTGTGTAGCCACACTGGCATAAACCTGGGTAACCCCAGCTCACGTGTGTTCTTACATCTCCCTGCTTTTCCTTTCTCTTAGATGAATGCGCAACACTTATCCTGGCCTGCTTGTTCTGCCAGTTTTGGGACTTTCTTATAATGCTGCCTGATACCTGTGAACATTGGCTGACAGATACCTGTTGTCCATCCAATAGATATTACCAGACCTCCGACGAAGACCATGGCAACAGCGACTGCAACTGTGACTGTGACATTGATTGCAGCCTCTTTGAGTCCTGCCACGAGACCGGGGAGTGCCTGGAACTCGCCATGGAGATTTCAGAAGTCTGCTATCGCTAATATGGAAATAATTGACAAAACTCCTCAAAACTACCTGACAGATTACAAAGGAGATTTTTTTTTTTTAATATTAATCATAACCAGAGGTTTTGTCAATGAGGACTATGTGCATCTTGCTGCTCCCTCCCTGGAGGTCTCTATATCTGTACTGTTCTGGTGGCATGATATCACAAACTGCTGAAACCAATAAAGGACAAAAAGGGATTTTCTCTGCCATAGATGACCACAGAATTCCTAAGTGCCAAGTGTGCTCACTGCTTTACCCACTGTCAATCCAAGCTTTTATAAACCCTTAATTCCTTTAAACACTGATATCCTCATTCATAAGCACAAAACAAATTAGGACATTATTTTAGGACTGATATATATATTAGTTCATCTTCCTAATGGATTCATACCTAAACATGTATTACACATTGTTGGTTATTATAAATAATTTATGATATAGCATCATTTTATAATTAAAAATTTATTTATTCAATCTCTTAAAACACTCTTATATGCCCAGTATACGTAGAAAAAAAATTAAATTAATTAGAAACCATGCAACTGGTAATTACAGCAAATGTCACTAAAAATCTCCAGTGAATTTTGTGGAGGAAGCATTTTCACAGGGTACTGCAATTCAACAGTGTATTAATGTGCTAGCCCATGGTTATGTAATAACAGGTTATGCCTATTGTTCATTGGTTATAGGAAAGGGCTTCTTAAGTCTAATTAGACTAAATGGGAACTGAGTGCACACTTTCAGAGGAGAATTGCCCCTTAGATAGCCAGTAACTGCTTTGCTTGATTTTCATTTGTAAGACTTCTGCAAGAAACAGAATATTGCTACATATTCTAGTACAAATGGGTATTTCCACCTGTGCACAAAAGGTTGCAAGATGACAGTATCTATCCTGGTTGTGCTTTCAAACTCCCTCTATCTCTTTTCTGATGGCAGGTCTGATTAATAAAAAGGAAATACATGTTGCACATTACACATATGACAACAAAAGCATGTAAATTCAGCTGCCTGAGGGTGCAGAGTGTAGGTATTAAGTACAGAGGAAAATACAGAATTGCTTGCTCACATTAGGTATTTGTAGACTTACACCAAAGTCAGTGTTTGCTTTGTATGAGAACTAAAATTTCTCCCAAAAACTCCACCAATCTCAGTGCAGAAATGCCTGTGGAATCCCAAACAAGGATCCTGGGCAAGAGAATGGGATATTAAGCATTTCTAAAATCATTGAAGCTACTTGTTTACTAATCATAGTAGTCCTGGTGTACAAATGGGAGGGAAAAAATCATTTGTGTATCCTTTCCGCATCCCCCTTCTGGAAAATTCATGTTTTCAAAAACTCAGAAAGCAAGAAGTAGAACCACTAACAACCTTTTTCCAGGTGTCTTACAAAGCCTAGTGAGCAGAAGACAACAAACCTCAGCAATGCAGCGAGCAGCCCAGAGCACCTCATTTCTCTACTCCTTCCAGGACATTGGTGGGGAACAGAAGAATTTATCTGACATTGTACCATTGTGAGCTGTAGTCATCTAAAGGAACTGAATCATTAGTCCTTCATCATCGTGCCAGTCCCAGCCTGCTGTCTGGGTCTGCACCCAAACCCCATCCAGGAGTCAATGGTTTGGGTCACCCACCCCAGGATGGGCAATGCTGAGTTTTAATGCTTCAATTTGCATTCTCCCACAGAATTTTGATCTTAAATCTTCCAAAGCTCAGCTAAACTCTCATTGCTACATAGCAGGCCACAGAGGCTTGGATCATTCTATCCTTTCCACCACAGGTTGTCCTTGACAAAGTGACATGTGGGTATTTATGAATAAAAACTCTGACCCGAGGCATTTAGGAGACAGAAAAGAGGGAAGCTTGTTCCACATACCATTTCCTAGAGAAGAACCCATAAAGATGTACATTGGCAGTCCTTGCTCTTGATGCCAATCTCCAAAATGGGAGATTCCACATGCAATGGCTGGATGGAGCCCAAGAGGGGAAACCAGAGGGTGGCATACCCCAAAATGTTGTCAGTGAGGGAATCAGAGATGGAGAACTTGCCTTTCAAGCCAGGATGTCTTGTTCCAGTTCTGAGTCTGCAAGAAAAAACATGTTGACCACACCAGTACAACTCATGGCAAGTGAAGTCTCATTCAGCTGTGGAACTGGACTGGGGGCTTTTGGCACAAATGTGGAACTTTTCCCAACTCTTTTCCTAGGAATCGTTATTCAAAAGATTTTTTTTTTTTTGTGTTGTAGTCCATAGGTTGGCATACTGAGGTCATGTCTACTACAGGGGACACTTTGGAAGGTCAAAGATAGAATTACTATAGCCATGATTAGACAGGATGTCTCAGCAATATGAATGGAACCACACTGGGATCTATTGAGAGCTGCTGTTGGTGGTGTTTTAAATAATGCAGCAACATCACCTTGCCTAAAGTGTACAAGGGCACACTGCTCAGTTTCCTGCTTTAGGAAGTAGATTTTTTGGAGATATTTTTGAGCAATGAAATCTTGAAAAACATGTTATTTCATACAACACAGTAGAATCAGCAGCTTATCATAACTTTGTTTTCTGCCATAAAGTTGTTAATTGCAACATTGTACTTTCATGACACATAGGAACACTTAAACATATTGACACCAGAGAAAGTCAGTCAGACTTTTCCACTAACTAGTCCAGAAACTCTTTGAAAAGCCATCCTATTCCCACACTAAACTGACTTCCTAGTGCAGAAAAATACCCATTTATCAGATCTGAACACGGGTAGGCATTCCAGTGAAACCGAAGCATTTGGAACAATTCGAGGCTGTCTCTGTGTTTTTTATTTACTGGGAAGGAAGGTCTGGGTGCTCGAGTAGGAGGCGTTTGGGTGGATGGCTGCTGGGAACATGTTGGACTCAGCTGTGCTCCCGGGGAGATGTCAGCGCGTGGAACCAGCTCTGAGAACAACAAATAGAATTTCCCGTTTTGCAAACGGGAACAGCGCTCCAACACGACACCTCTCCCCGGCACCAGAAATGCACTGACAGATTGCCTGGGGGAAGAGAGAGACGGAGAGAATAACGGAGAGCTGCACTGCTACCTTCCACAGGAAAGGACCACGGGATGCTCTCTAAGGATCTCCTCTTGGAAATGACCCAGCAGTCTCATCCTTGAGACAAAAATGTCTTTTCACCTCCTTTCACTCTGTTCTCAGAACACAATACGGATTAGGATGTAAACTTTAGGGGAATTGATGTTTGCTAAATATGGGGAAAGCCTCTGGGAGCTTCCAAAAGTTTAATGTTCAGTTATCTCAAAGGATATCAAGTTCTCTGACTGACCATGAGCCCTTCCATAATGTCATTCTGGTGCCTTACTCTCCATGAGTCCCTTAGATATGGGGCTGGCAAAAATTATCTCATGTACATCCCCAGATATAGGGATGGAATATATTCTATTACCTCATTCTACTTTCCTCTGCTTCCTAAAGCACTTTGATCATTTGTATTCTCTTGAGCAATCTTCAACTAGAGCAACCAACATCTTCCAAATGTCTAGAAAATGCACAACTCCACCTCAACTCCAGTGCTGCTTAGGGATTCAGGCTGAGTGCTACAGCTGCGCTCTAGAAGACTTTAGTTCTCAGGAAGAAAGCAAAATATGGGAACAATTAAGATGTTTGAAATTGTATTTCTCGTATTATGCTTGTACAGTATCAAAAAAAGTTCAAGAGTGTCAGACTAACAATGTATGTATCTATTAAATTTTTCTTTTAATTATATGAAATGGGTGGTTCCATTGCTTTCATCTGTTTGGGTTCTCTTAAATGCAAGGTAAGTTTCCTATTATGCAAGAAAATGAGTTTACCAAGCAGACTGGGATTTCCAGGCACTGCTTCACTATAATTCACTGTAACTGAGCATTAATCATGATTAACAATCTATCATTCCTGTGGTTTAGGAAAATAAAAAGGAGTACTTTATTGAGAAACTGCCCTTTCTCTTAGCATACTTCATATAATTGCACAATGGAACAATTCTAGGGAATTCATTATTCTGCTGGTAATGATCTAGATTTCCTTAACATTGCACACGAATGGGAATCGTTGCCATCTGATGGATGTTCATGGCCTGTACAAAATGAGTTGGTGGGTGCAAGCCAATTCGTAATGGATGTGTGCCCATATCACAAAAAACACCATTATAATTGGTACCCTTAGGAAAAGTGCCAAGGTCTGAGTGTAAACAGAGCACTTTCTGTCCCAAGAGCTCGCGCTTCCGTGGTCAGAGTTGAAGCACAACAGAACGAGCAATGCTGAACTGCATCTGCTGCCTCTGTAAAGGGCTTCACTCTCCTGAGGTAGCACTTGGCATCTTGGACCCTCCATAAAATAAGAAGAAAACTCACTCTGAAGGGCCACACTTGTGCCTCTTCCCCCACCGTCACTAAAGTCATTGTGGCGGTTGTGCAAGTGTAAAATGTAGTGGAGACAGTCATTGCTACAGTCCATAATTAGTCCTCTTTCTAAGAGTATCCCGAAAAAATATATTGTTACTAAAGGAGAAGTGTTTGTTCACCAATCCTCATTGGAAATCTGAGAAATACTCCTATCAGAAAATGCTGAAAGTCACTGATTTGCCATCTCCTAGTGCTTTCCAGTGGGAGACACCATTTCCCTTGTATCGAAGAGGGACCAGGGACTGCCAACAGAGTACTCCATAGGTCATTGGAGTACACTGCTTTTATAAAGAGAGAAGAAGGAAGATATTTCATGGACATTCTATTGATGGCCTGCATGAACAGAGCAGTTTAAACAGCAAAGTAATATTGGAAAAGTCTTCTTCCTTATTAGAGAATCCTGCAAATCAATCAGTCATTCACATGCCCACATCACAGTGTATTGGAATGACCATGGTAAAAAGAGAGGAAAAAAAACCCACCTTATCCAAATGCATGAAAAAAATCACCATCAATGTCATTAAAATACAGACTCAATTTATACTGCCAGTTTTGCCATGCTTTCTACAAAGTAAAAAATAATGCCAGAGAGCAGTGAGGAAAATATTATTAGATCAACTGTATAAAAAGCATGAATGATTCCATTAGCAAGCACTGCTGAGGAAAGACAAGATTTAAATCAAATCTAAATATGATAAGATTATACAGCCAAAGTGACATGTCCATTTTAGAAAACATACAGAAGAAGCAAAACAAAAGCAGAATTTGGGTTTTATGCCATAAAACATGTTCCATCTCACACAACATTTAAAAACCTGATGGAAGCATCCTGTCAGCTCCACAATTTTATACTGTATTTGTTCTAGGTGAGTCACAAATGTGCAGATAATTTAGAAGAACACCCTTTGTTCATCTCTCTTGCAGTATATTTGCATCATTCTTCCCTTCAGAGTCACTGTGCTGTTATCACTTGATACAGTCATCACACAAACCCTTCTAATGGAGCACCAAAGCTTCCCACAGAAGCACAATTCCACTTCCTAAAATCTTTTGGGGTATTGTAACCTGGTGTTGCTCCACGTGCAAGGTGAAGCAAAATGCACCAAATGTTGGTGTTAAATGGGACAGCCAATTGCTCAAAATAAAAGGATCAGGTTTTCTAAAGTGTTCTCTTTTGGAACAGGAGAGTTCAACCTCCACTTCATGAGGCTTTTCATCAAAAGTACAGATGGAAAAGTACATCAAAAGTACATCTTTCTCCAAGAAGCATTTTCTTGATACTACTGTGTCAAAAAAATTCTCCTGTATGTGTATATGGGGAGAGAGAGGTAAAGGATGAAGATACAGGAAGGATCTTTGAGTAATGTAATTGAGAGCAGTTGCTCCTCACTTGTGATCTCCAATTGCCCTGTGAAGTTTTCTCTTGTCAGGGTAATCCTTGTGATTTCTGCTGCACCAGAGGCAAATGAGCCGTGGGATGAAAGCAGGATGAGCCTTTGCCTCAGATGTCAAAGATTTCTGCTTCCTCATGTGCTGCTACTCCTGTCCTTGTTTACATCCAGGTTGGTCTCTCTGATGTGAGTTTTATTTGTAAGGGATTTCACCACAGTTCAAAATCAGGAGTGGAGAAGGGCACACATCAGTATTCATCTTCTCAAAGATATAATCAAATATTAATCCATTTTTAAACCCCTCAATTTTACTATGCATTTCAATTTTTCCTGTAATCTATAACCCGTACACACCATAAAGTCATCACTGAGAGGGGAAGCTGGAAAAATCCAGCTACCTTTCCAAATGGAAATCAGAATATATATTTTTAGCTACATTAAGCCAACTGCATGCAGCTCTGCACACTTATGTAATTCCCACATAAAAATAATCCATAATATTCCAGAGGAACAAATCCAATTCTTAGTCATATAAATTTTCATATAAGTCCATCAAAACCTATTCCAAAAATGTCTCAGTCTTTTTTGAGTGCTAGAGTTGGAACAAAAGAGCGAGTCCTTTAAAATGCCTTTGGAGCTTCCAGGGATGTTAAATCTAATTGCCCTTAGCATAGCACCGATCCACAAAGGTTTAAGTCATGGAAAATGTATTTTACCTTTATACAAGGTATACTATGCAAAGTTTATCGTGGCACAGTAAAGTCATGTCTAACTTGCTTCGTGCAAATTTCAGACAGAAAGAAATTAACCTCTGATGCTTCACTTTGACTAACCAGGACAAAAAAATGTGTCTTCCTACTGCAGACACACAATACTGTATTAAATGATATGATGCAGCATGGTATGACATGATAAAATGCCCATTTGTGCACTTGGGTCTGTATGTGTACATGGAAATCCATATTTAAACTCACAAATATTTATAGCAATAATGTCTCTATGGTCCAAGAAACAAGAAAGCATGAAGAGTAGGCAAAGATTAATTGTGATAGACATCTTCTTAAGACAAAGCCAGAACTAACACTGTTTGTTAATACCCTTAGAAGCTGTATAATCATCCCAGCTGAGGCTTAGGATAAATTTTCCAGTGAAAGGGTTGTTCATGACTGAGGGATCATTTGCTAAAGCAGACCTTGTAGCACCATGGGCGTTGGGAAATGCTCATTTCCCTGGAGAGTTCCACAGAGCTTTGCCAGCCCACAGAAAGAGGAATGACCCAGGCCCTTGACTGGCAGCCTGGAAAGTCCTGAAGACACAGGTCAACCCTCTGTTCCATTTCATGAAAATATTAAATAATAACTAGAAGAAAAACCTTCCTTTTTTATTCCAGAAAAAGTTCTCTTTGACAATCCTCCCGCATGAGGTCTTTAATTTTCTGAAATCTATCTGAACAAATTTTTCCCCAAACTCCAGAATCTCTGGTGGAATAAATCGCTCTGGTTTTGCCCGTAATGGCTCTGTCACAACCCCTGTTCATAGGCATAGGAGTAACTACATCCGAGCCAGAGAGCTCCTAACTTTACAGACAAAAGAGGGAACTCTACAAGACTGCACAGTCTGCCATGGGAAAGCAGAACAAAGGGACCAAGGACGGATTTTTTTTTCCCTCAGAGAACTTTATTTCTCAGCTAGAAACCTGATCTGCAGCGAGGGGAGCCAAGGGACAAGCCGTGTTTATAACACAGCCAAGGATGCCGTTCCCTCGGTTCAGTCCCCCAGCGCACTCAACACTCCTAAGCTACATCTGCTCTATAAAGGCCCAAGAAAACTTAGGCAGCCTTAAAAAAAAAAAAAAAATTTGCAATGGCACGTCTTCTTAACCAGCATCATGGAAAAGTCATGCTGCTCTGCATATAGCCTTCAGGATTGTGTCTGTAACACTTGAAATCCTGCCCAAGTCTGGCTCCGCTCGCGCTAACAGGTACTCTGTGTGCTTCTGCATCTTTTCCTACAAGCAAATGTTGCAACTTTCCCATTGCGACAGCTGTAAGAGGCATTCACTTTACTCTGTTTTTCCTTAACACTCCCGATTCCTTTTATATCTCGTTGGGAATACACTCAAGCGCTAATGGCACTTGTTCAGCCATCCAGGGAAGGCGCAGCGTCGCCTTCCTAGCTATTTGTATTTCTTCATTTTGGCAATCTGAACTTTGCCAAGATCCAAATGCCTGATATTTAACTTAGATTACTCCCTCTTAAGGTCAGAAGGCACCAGTAATATTATCTGGCAACACAAAATTGGCATCTACTTGGAGAAAGGAGGTTTTAAATCAATCATTCCTCCCTCTTACTCATGTAAGTAAGAGGATTCCAGGTGCCAGGTTATTAAATCACCACTGACAGATGAGACAGGTGATAGACTTGCATCCCTGTGCTAGCGCTGCTAGCTTGGTAACCTCAAGGAAAGTGGCTCCTGCTGCACTATGGGGATCTACAGCTGCTGGTGCTTGCTAATCACTCAGCACAGGCTCCTTCTGCCACTGCCTGGTGGAAGAGTCCCAAGGGGATGAGCAGAAAGGTAGCTCCTAAGGTTCCAAAGGCATCGTCTCATGGAAAAGGACCTGCTCTGGGGTTTCAGACCATAAACACTTTCAGCTGTCAGCCCTATGGGGTGGTTCAAAGCATAGGGAACAGCATCAGTGCAGCCCTGCACAGTGGAAAACAGCCCAAACCACCTTGCGAGCCACTTCCAAATCCTTGAACCCATGTGGAGAAAGTGGCTTGAGCGGTATAAGAGGAAATGGCATTAAAAGCCCTACAAAAGCCATTGGTAAGGCAAAGCCAGCAGAGCTGCAGGGGAGCTAAAGGAGCGTGGCGACAGCCAAAAAATTCAGAAACTCCTTCAGCAACCAGGAGAGAGACAAACCACCACCCAAGCGGGTCTGACATCAGGGCTTTGAACAGGAGCCTTCAAAGTTTTTTTTCACGAGGCTCCTTTTCGTGAGGCAGGGCACAGCAAATACTCCATTTAAGGCTTCCGTGGAGTAGAACCAGAAATATCCAGCCTTGCAAATATCCTCCCCAGCCAAGCACGGAGCCGAGACATGCAAAATGAGCGCCCGTCAGCTCCGTGCCAGCGCAACAGAAGGCAGAAGTGCTTCAAGGAACTTGTGACAGGTTCTCTGGATGCACCAATTCGAGATGGGCCAATCCCTGCTTGAAATGTGCAAACTCTCACACTCCTTGGCATGACCGCACAGCCAAAATGCACATTTTTCAAAAGGATTTAAAGAAAACACGACCAAAGGGACAGGAACGTGGAAGAATTTGGCAATGGGGAGCAGATGCTTCCTAGGGAGGAGACAGGACTTAGTTTGAAAAAGGTTTGAGGGAAACTTTATATACAGAAGTTGAAGGAAGTTGCTGAAATTTGTTTTATGGGAGAATGTCTAACTTACAGGGAGGACTGCACCCTAAACAGTCACACCTAGGAGAGCAACTCTGTGGAGATTCACTTGGGTGAGTGAGGCAGCTTACATGGTATAAATATCAGGGTTCTGGTTTACCTACAGCAGCTTCTGCTGGCAGCCACTGCCACCAGCCATCACAACCCAGGTTAGCCAGGTTTTGTCATCACTGCTCTTTAACAACCCCTCTGGAACCCCAGGGGTGACGTATCTGGAACAGCTGCAGCCAGAGGGTGAGCTGGTGTGTGGGAAAGAGAGAGAGGGGATCAAAATGCATTTAAGGCACAAACAAGAAGTGCAGAGACTCAAGATGAACTCCAAAGTTGCTGGCAAGGAAGAGAAGAAACATGACCAGCAGTCATGAGGAGGGAGGTAGCACAGTCCAGGCTTGTTTCTGGCTGGTGGGACACAGATTTTTGTTGAAATTTGCCTGAGAACTCTAACAGTGCCAAGCATAAAATAGAAAGAAAAGGAAGGACAGGCTGACTTGGGAGGGATGAAGTTTCCTACCTGAGACAAATAGCAGGTTTAAGGGAAAATGTCCCAGGATAGAATAGAAAGTCCTACAAGAGAAAGAGAACAAAGAGCATCATTATTCTCCTTTATTGCACTAAAAAAGGGTTTGCAACCATAGGCAAATCTGAAATACTTTATTCCTAAAGGATTTCAGTTACATTTTGAGTTGAGCTTTTGCATCCTCCCATTTAAAAAAAAAAAATAAGACATTTGAGGTTGTCTGGGATTCAGCCCTTTTCATACTGGTGTTAATTTTATTTTTCAGGCTGAACAAGATCACTCCTCATTCACATTTTAAGGCCTTCTTATAAAATTAGCCTGGGAAAGCAAGACAATTGGACTGTAAACTTTGGACTTGCCTCAGCTTTGGGACACTGTAAAAAAACTTATGTTTCCTTGGAAATACCCCCCATTTGACCAAACCAAACCTGCTCTATTTCCATTAAGTGTCACAAGACCATACCTCCTTCCAGCGGGACCAGAAAATTTCCTTCCTATAAAGCTGGTTTTAAAGGCCAGCTGCACTCTTGAGGCTCCAGCACAGCCTACAGCCTCCAGCACACCCCAGAAACCATGCCAGAAACCAGCCTCTCTACAGACTCACAAAGGCTGTAAAATATCTTGTGCAGCGTCAAGAAAAAAGAACTAAAAAATGCCAAGGAGCTTTGCCAAACACTTTCTGCTTCCTCCCATCTATGCCAAACGCTTTGCAGCCTTTCGGGGGGACCTCAGACCCTCATAGGTCAGCCCAGATCTGTCCTTTCCAGAGAACAGCTGATTTTGAGTTAGCTGTTACCCTCAGCTCCTGCAAACTGGCATCCTCAGGCTGGAGTGAGGGTTCCTGCTAGTGGCTGCCAGGGAGGATGTGGTTCTGCACATCAGCAGGTGATGCAGAGGATGGCCAAGCATCCTGAAGGCACAGGATGGATGGTCCCAGCCATCCCACAACCAAAGGGCTGTCCCTTCCCAGGTCCTGCCCTCATCACCCACCTCATGCAGGTATCAGTGCAGGATCTGCCCGGATAAAGAGATCCAGAACAGTCACTTCTGACTTGGGCCTGACTTTTGTCAAAACCTGTAATTCCAGCTCTGTTTCCTCACTGTTTTGAACCTTCATACCTACAACATTGAAGCCTCAGATTTGTCAAAACACGCAAAGGTGCTGCCAGAGGCTGAGCAACTCATTTTAGTCCCTTTACAAAGCTGTTTTAAGGAAAGAAACAACGTGTCAGGGCAATGCCAACAACTGACTGTACCAACAAGGAGAGATTTGACATACTTTCTCTGCTGCAGTGACTGTTATAATAAAAGACAGCAGTGCATTAGTGAAAGATTTATGCTCATATCTCAACAATGGCAAATATGAGCTTTGCTGTATTCTCGTTCACACCGAGACAGGCAGCGAGGGCATGTCATGTAACACTGTTTCCAGGAAAGATGCTGCAATTGAAGAAATGCTGGTGCAGTAAGACAATTCCTGGAAGCAGGACAGGCTCTTGTGTTATTATCATTGCAGAGGGAAAATTTGACTGTACAGCCTCTTGTCCTGAGCTGTTTAGGAGGAAAGGCTCTCCTGCTCCTGGGGGTTAGGGAGAAAAGGTGAGCCAGGAAGGCTGGGAGAGCTGCCGTGGCCCCCTCTGTGCAGCACCAGCCTCCCTGGCACTCTCAGAGCCCTCCATGCCAGCAGGCACAAGTGCCAGCTAATTGAATTTGCTAATGATACATTCTCTCGAAACCCTTCGCGCTGATCCCACCATTTTGCTCTTGCAATTAAATTACAAGCACAAAAAAAAAAAAAAAGAAAAAAGAAAAAAAGAAAAAAAAAAAAAAAAAAAAAAGCCATGTGGTGTCATTTGACATTTAGATGTCAAAGTAACTGATTGACAGGGAAAAAAATCAACAGCCAAAGGCCTGTTCCTGCCAAAGCCAGCGGGGAGGTTGCCAGCGGCGTTGGGAAGAGCAGGATTGGGGCCCTGCAGGCCAAAGGGACAAAGTAAAGCATAGGGTGAGCAGACAAACCTTGTGCCAGGGTGTCCTGGCCTGGAGAGATGCAAGAGGAAGGAATCAGCCACCTCCTGGAGCATCCTTCCCCATCCCTTCCAGCACAGGGGTTTGGGGTCCTCTGGGGGAGCAGACCCCAACACAGGAGGGTGGCTCTGGGCAGAGCCTGGCAGGTTGGGGTTCTTGTCAGAGGTTCTGACCTCACAGTGGTTTTTTTCTGTCCCTATTCAGGATGAAGAAAGAAGAGATTGCTTAAAAAAATTATTTCTGAACTGACCACTGGGGGAAAAAAAAAAAACAGAGTTAAACAAATCACTAATTTTGGTGATTTTGAAACCTTTTGTTCTTTTTTTTTTTACCTTAAACATATTTACTGGTTTTAACCCAAAGAAGAACGTAAAGACCAATTCAAAGCAAAATTAAAAATTTAACAGTCAAAACATGGACAGGTTCCATATTTTTAAAAAGCTTTTTTCACCACAAACCTTTTCAAACTGAAGAAAATCATCAAAATAGGCCCCATCTTGCAAAAAGCCTCAGCAATGTTAAATACAACATTTTTCCAATGGGATTAAAGGTTTAGTCACCCAGATTCCTGGTGAAGGAGGGAGACCTGCCTTAGGAGCAGTGAGGTGGGAAAAGGACTTCACCCACACCCCAACAGCCTCCATCAGCATCTGCACACGGTTCAGGAGTGAAAAAGAGCATTTGGGTTGGGAAAGGGAAAAGAGGGGGGGGGGGAAAGGGAATTGCAGGTGCACCTTTTCTCATTCACAGCTCTCACATGGACATTGGGTAAATAAATGAGATTTTGGGTCACTGCTGCAGGCAGCCCCAGCTCCACCCACACGGTGCTCTGCTTCCAGAGGGGTGCAAGCTCCTAGAAGAGAAGAAGAAAATACAAAATTAACAAAAAAAAAATCAGACAAAAATAGAAGCTGTCTCCCCCTCAGGCTCACTTACACAGGGTCCATAGCAAACACAGCACATCAGTGATGCTCCCTGCCTGCCCCATCCCTGCCTGCAGCAGTGATGTCCCACAGACCCCTTGGAATTTGGGGTTTCGTGGGCTCCAACTCCTCCCCCTAGACCAGCACTGGGCAGGGAGAGGATGCTGACATTTTTGTGTTTTAATGGAATGGACAAGGTGTGTACCTGGAGTTAAAAATAAAGCTTTGGGGCTTTTTTCCTGCTTTAGATGCAGGTGGGGCTATAAAACCCTGTTAGCATGAGTCAGAGATCCAGACTTGGCAAAGCTTGGCTTGCCACTTTAAAAACAGAGAACTAATTAAATCAAGTAACAACAAGGGAAAAAAATCTCTTTTTTTCCAATAATCCAGCCTGAAATGAATTAAAAATATTTTACCTGGACGCTATTCATGTACAGAATAAAGCAAAAAAACATGCCTGAAAAAAAAAAATTGCTTGGCAAAAATCTAACGCAAATTGATCTAGCATGAAAGTGCAGACTCTTTTTTAAGCAGTTTAGATAGATTTAATCATGAAGCTGAAAGTCTCCTCATTCTCTAAGAAAAGGCCAGATGAATAGCCCTTGCCTGGGTGTTCTTTGTGGGAGAGAGAGGATGGAACTGTCATAGTCATTTCAAGTATCCTGTTACAATCTGGCACTAACAGGCAAAAATGCATCCTTTATCTTCCAGTGTACAGTTTACACCCCAATCCTGCTGTGAATGGGTTCATTAAGGTGAGGTTATGGCAGAAGTTTAGAATTTGGGCTGGTTCTGTATCCCTTGTACAGAGGTCAGCCTTCACTGGGCACTGCTGTTCTGCCCCAGAATTACCCCTGATATGGAGATGCTGAACTGGCCCTTGCAGTACATCATAGAGGCACAACCAACCTGGGAGATTTTAATTACCGTTACAAAGATTTCTTCCACCAAGTGTTCTAGATGCACACAAACTTCAGAAAAATTAGATCCATTTTGAACCTGCATCAATGCAGAAAAACATTCATTCTTCCAGTACTTCGCAGTTCATTGGCACCATCCTTATTTTCCAGTGTTGGGGGTTTTTTTCCCCTAATAGTATGCTGTTTATTAAAAAAAAACAAAAAAAACAAAAAAACAAAAAAACAACCTCAAACGATCAGAAATGTCAGTATCAGTGAGACACAAAAAATTAGTGTGAAAAACACTCAGTAAAAATACTGGGATGTGACAGGAAGTCATCTATTTTTAAAACCAGCTAATTCCTCCTGAGCACATTACACTTGCAGAATTAGTTAGCAAGAGCCAGGCTTCACACAGGAGTCATGGCACAAAGCTGTACAGTTGTGCAGGACATCTGATCAGCCCATCATGGGATGCACTTGCCTGTAAAATTACTTGGGGCAAAACCCTGTGCAAATCCAGCTCAGTGTACACGACAGCCGTGCCATTAACTCCAATAGAAACCTGCTCACCTGAATAAAACAGGGAAGACTTGCCGGGGAATTTCTCTCAGTGCAGCCAGCAGTAATGGGTACAAAGCACACAGCCTGCAGTTATTCACTCTGGAAATTTTTTTTTTATTGGGAGCTATTTACAGAGGTAGCTGCAGCTGCACATTTGTGGATGCTCAGGCCAGCCTGGACCAAGCGCGATCCCGAGGGCCACCAAGTCACATTGGCACCTCTCCCTGGGCTTTGCTGCTGCAGCCTGTGGTCTTGTGCTCTGTGTGGGCTTCTACTCATACCTAAATCTGCCAGTAACCACAGGGATAAATCTGGCTGCCAAGGAAAGTCCACTCAGCTGGGTGGAGGGCACAGCATGGACTGCATCACCCGTGAAGCCTAAGCATCAATCCCATTAATGGCCATTAAAATTCCCAGCTGGTTGGAAGGAAGACAGACATTGGTTGGCATGGAGGGGAGTTGAAGGGAGGGAGGAGGCACCACTCCCACGTTTCTGCAGGTCAAACCCGGTTTGGGCACCAAAGCTTGGGGACCCACAACCATAGAGCTCAGTGGGCACTGTGCCGAGCCCCCTCACAACTTGTCCCCTCACTGTCCCAAGCACCTCACGTGAACCTGGCTGCCCAATACTTCTGCAAGGAGAAGAAAACTCAAGGAGCATACCTGAAATTACATAGGAAAAGCGGTGTCACCTGAGACTTTCCAAGCCCCATCCTTGACTCTTTTCACTGAAGTCTTCCTTGGGTTTTCTTTTCCAAGCACTCATTTAAATTACATTTAATAAGACAAACACGTCACATTTTGTTTATAGAAGTTTACTCTTCAAGTCAGTAGGGAAAATAAAAATCTATCGACTGTGGGTTTTAAACAATAAGAACACAGATTTTTTTTTTTTATTAGCACTTCATTTCAGTGCAGACAGAAACATCTCTGACTATCACTGTTGTTTACTGTTAAAGGCACAGCTCCTACCTCCTTTCCACACATAGAATATTCCCATGGCAATCAATGGAAGTTTAGCATAAAGAGCAAAATATACTCCATCATGTTGTCTCTCTATATAGTAAATGCTAATTTCTTGCCAACTACAAACTTGAAAATTTCTTGCAGTACATTGCAACACAAACCTATTCTCAGTGTGTAATTTAGATTTTCAGGATGTGTACATTCCCGGAGGAGAGTAATTTGTGTGTGTGTGAGCACATGTATAGAGGAAATGAAATGTTAATGATTTCTCCATCTCCATTTCTTTACTTTTTAGCTTTTCCTATGCATTTTCTTCTGCCCTTCAGAGTGCTAATTGTGCCTGTTAAAGTCCAGGAAATTTGTGTCATAAATAGTTTCTGCTTATTATAGCCAATGAAACACATACTGAGACAAATATATGGGACTGAATCACAAGTTATTTCACTGAAGTCAGTGGGGTTACTCTGCATTTTGATTTCGATTTGGCAAAGCATGTGGTCTAAAGTTGGTCTTGGAGACGGGAATAGAATTAAGCACATGCATACATTCTTGTCTGGGGCTTTTTTAAAAAATTGATTCCATACAAGGAGCAGAATTTGGCTAAATATATTGAATATAGCTTCCTTCTGATTTTCATCTCTATAGATAATAGCTTGTATTAGGAAAAGTATGCCATAAATATCACACTTTTGCCAGAGAGTGGGCAAATAGGAAATAGTGATGCTACTTTTGAATCAGTAGTCATGCTGATTTTGATGGCCAGGTTACTGTCATCTGGCCATTAATTTTTCTGGTATGTTGGAAAATAATTTTCTTTTCTGTGTTAACTAATTTTTTTTTTATTCAGGAAAAACAACAAATTCTTTGAATTCTCAGGAGTTCAGAAGTATTACTGTTTCTTTGCCTGTTCCCCAGTTTTCAGGGTGTGTCACTCTCTCTGGTGGGTCTATTCAGCCCTTAAAACTAAGTTGTTTTTTTTTCATGTGGTACAGAGCTGTGTGCATGTGTGTTTTTAAACAAGGGCACCTGCATGAAAAATGTCTATCCTCATTAGATCCATTTTCTCAATTAAATTCAAGTTTCTATGTCCAAAAGGCATAAATCTGGGTATTGATTTAGCCATAAAATAATGAAACTCCCAGCAGTCTTCTAAACCCATTTTACTTGGATGAGCGTATAAGCTTTTAAAATATCGAGTTATTCCAGTATTTAATACACATAACTGCTTCCAGAGGTCTGCAGGCAATAAGGCATATCTTCCCCACTCCATTTGAAGTGCTGCAGTGAGAGCCAGCCAGTCCCTCACTACTGGTTTTAAGGCTTTTGACAATTTTACTCGGTGTGAGTTTGATACTTTCTCAACAGGGGCTATATCCCCCGAAGCCAAAATCAATAACCTATCAAATCAAATCTCTATAAAATGCCAATGGGCTCTTGGTGGTTTGCTCCCATAAATACAATTCAGCTTAACTCTACACTTTCAAAACAGGCTGATTCTACTTTTTCTGGCCTCCTCCAAAAAGTTAACTGTATCAGCAACAGGCACTTCCAAAAATTTCTTCCTAGGCAACAAATAATGATCTGTTCCTTGTAAAGTAAAGAATTAAAACCAATTCCACTCACTTGTATTCAGGGATAACTCTGTGTCTGTGTTTCCTTTTTTCCAAATGGGACAGACCTTTGCTCCTCCAGGGCCTCCTTTACCTGCTCAAGGACATCCACAGGTGAGCAAGCGTCACCTCTGTGGGGACAGCAGGAGCCTGGAAAAGCATTTAAGTTCCTTGTAGTCCCATTTCAGGTAAAACTGGATTTCACAGTGTGTAGATAAGTGTTGCTAAACAAGCTGTAAAGGTACATTGGCCTCTTGCTCAGCCCTATCTATGCTCAGGCCAGTTTGAAAATTTAGAAAGAATAGTGGATTAAAGCAAATGTTTTTAAACGTGGCTTTGTTTTATTTGAATCTTTTCCACTGCTCACTCACATGTTGAGGTTGCTGCTTGATAAAGCAAAATCTCACAGAGGTGAGCATCTTATGAGCAAAGAAACCTTCTCTTGCACTGCAAAGTGTAGCAGTGCAAGGAGTAACTTACCTTGCTAAATGGAAGCAAATTCCCATGCACTGTTTTTCCCCAGCTGACAGAGTTTAGCAAACAAACCTGCCCCGAATAATATAACATATATTCTTCTAAGAACTAGGAGCAGCATTTCAAATCCAGGGGGGTTGGAAGGTGTTTGCTCTGCTGATGCAAGGTGTGGTTCCTTTGCTTTCCTTGCCTTTAGCACCACAAGCTCCATTCACTGCCATATTATTCCAGGATTTGCACTGATACACAACTGGGGCAAAGCACCTGCACTGGAGGTTTTCAAGTTATTTGAAAAGTATCGAACGCTCAAGTTTCACTGAAATTACACCAAAAACTGAAGTAACATTGTGATTAATAACCTCCAAATACAGCTGTTTTGATTATTAATGAACATGAAATATAATTATTCCTAGAAGTTCCTTGTATACCACCTTGAGTGCTGCTCAGCAGCAAGATTGGCTTCTAAATATAGTCTTGAGGTCAGCATGTAAAAACTGTAAAGTGTGGCCACATTTCAAATGTGGTTGTGTATCATAAATCAAAATTAATGCCAACAACTTTCATTCAAATTAGTGTCTTTTGGCTCTGCCTCTCCTCTCTTACTCTCTGATGAATGCTTTTCACATAAATAAAGGAAGGTAGTTGCTTTTTTTTTCTTTGAATGGCATTTACATGGTTCCCTTACAGCAAACATCACAGGAACTTATTTTTGTGTTGATCTCGTGTCCTCCAAAAAAACAGTTCCCTAATGTAGCATTATTCCAAACGGGTTCTTATATTCTTGACTCTGTCCTGCAGAATTAATAAACATGTTTTCTTTTGTGTTAACAATAAAAAAGTTGGAGTGGTTGTTCAGATCGACTGATATTATCTGGAATATTTCCTTCCACTATTAATTCCATCTCTGCAGCTAGCAAGGACGATGGCCAGATTTGGAGGGCTGAACAGCTGCCAAGCACGACCACAACCTTTGTTTGATGCCACCTCTTGTTTTGACCCCTGCTTTCTGGTCACCAGAGAGATGATTGACTAAGTGCACAGCAAAGTCCATTTTTAGTGCGGTGGACTGGAGCACGGCATGACAAACTGTGATGTCTGAGTTTTGTGTTACACCATCTGGCCTGCCACTTCCAGAGCCTCACATCAGAGTCCTGATGATGTATGTTTAAGCCTGGCACTACCATTTATCTCGTATCTTGTGTTTAAACAGATGCAAGCCGAATAGAACAGGAAAGGAGACCTTGGTGCAGGAGTCGCTGGAGAAAGCGATGCTGTTGAGCTGTCTACAGAATCCAAGATTAAGTGTAAAATCTGACAGGGAGGATATGTATTAAAAAATATGTGTTGACAGAATGATTTAGCTAATATTTTAAAGGCAAAACATCAACTGAATTTCCATATCACTTATAATGGTAGTGAACAAGGTACTACAAAGCAGGCTATCCCCTTCTGTCACCAGTATCTTATTCGCAACTTTATTTTACAGATCAAGAATGTTTTAATAAAAGGAAGCTCTGGGGCCTGATTTTCAGCTGTTGTACATCAACCCAGCTACACTGATAGCACCAGAGTAGCCACATTAATGAAGTGACACAATTTACAGCAACTGAGAATCTGTTCCCTAGTTCTGATACAAGTTCTTATACGCAGCCATAACCTGCTGCATTGCCAGGAATAAAAGACCTCAATAATCAAAATTAATCAAAACGAGCCCTTAAAATGATGTGGGTGGCAACTCATGGTCTGGCCCAGATGTGTTCATCAGCCCAGGAAGAGGAGACAAAAGGAGAGGGGTCTGCCCTGTGCCATGAGGCCACGTGGTGGTGCTGGGTGTAGGGCTCCTGCTGTCCCCATTGGGCTCAGCTCTTTTTTGACTTCAACCTGCATTAAAATTATAGAATCACAGAAGGTTCTGGGTTGGAAGAGACCCTAAAGATCATATCATTCCTCTCCATTATAATGCGCAGGGACAGCTTTCACTATCCCAGGGATAGTGAAAGCCCCATCCAACCTGGCCTTGGACACTTCCAGGAATGGGGCAGCCACAGCTGCTCTGGGCCAGGGTCTCACCACAAAACACTTCTCCTGGATCTAGCTTACATGAATCAGCAAATCCAATGGAGGAAAGACATCTCACACCAGCTTTGGGCTCAACCTCTGAAGCCCACACCAAGTTGAACAAGCTGTAGAAATTCAACTAATGGCACTAGTTAAATTAGCAGTCCAGATCTGCATTCCTAATTCACAGAATGAGGAAGGCACAACCAGATGGGGGTGCAGCCCATTTTAAGATATGAAACATTAATTGAGAGATGAAAACCTCAATTCTCTGACAGCAAGACAAGAGCTGAACAACTATGTTGTGTCTTGGGCAGCCATGTCCCAACATCCAAAAGAGAAAATATCTCAGGGCAAACAAGCCAATTGATGCAGGCAGATTGGAACTCTTGGGGAGAAACTGGAAGCTGGAAGGGGAAGAAAAGGTGATGGACTGAATAAAAGAAGTAGGTAATTGAAATGTAAACAGTTTGGGAAGACTGGCCTGTGCAAAACCTGGATATCCCTCTTATTCCCCCAACACTGCTGCAAGTGACAACAGCACTTCCACGATGTCCGTGGCACATCCTGAAACTGGACAGGAGCAGCCCCAGTGCCGGGGCAGGAGGCAGCAGCCCCTGAGTGACATACACCCTGCAGCAGCTCCTGAGCAGACAATTTTCAGCCCTTATTAAAACGTTAGCACTTCATTTTGTGAATGGAGCAGTACTTTCATTGCATGCACAATTAGCCTTTTCGTATTAGCAACTTCCTAGCAACTCTGTTTCTTAAAATAAGGACTTACAGTGCAAGCTTTTATCTTATATAATCCCTTAGAAAAAGATAGCTCAGACACCTTTTGGGGGTTTTATACATCAAACCTTCAGCTTGAGACCTGTCTTTATCAAAGGAGCTAGCAGCTCTATCTAGGGTTTATGTTCTTTAGAGGAATTCCAAATTGCCTGTTTTTTATAGACTACCTACATAACAACCTCCTACAGTATTTAAATTTTTGTAATTTTCTACTCCTAATGTGATCTTCACATTTAAATGCACACAGATTATTTTACATTTATCTATTTAATATCAGAGTTATGCCTTTCTTTAAATGCCTGTTATTCAACAACTTATTAATAGCGAGCTGGGTTTTTTTAACAGAAGCCATTTAAATTTAGTTAGTTTATGGTGATTTCTTGAATCTTTTCAGCCAGGAGAAAAGCCTTAATAGCCTAGAAGACTATATTTATAAAACATATTTGTCTATTTAGCCTCATATATATCATCATTATGAGAGGATTAAAGTATCTTTCCTGACTTTTCTCTATACAGATATTACATGGTGGTACATTTATAAATGCGTCTCCTCTGAAACAGACTTGCTGGCTATCACCAATCCATACAAAGTGTTTTGGCATTGTAAAAGTCCCTCACAGAGTATCTAAGCTGTCCCCAGAGACCAAGGTCACAGCCAGAGACAAAAATCACAGCAAAGCAGTGCTTACCTTGGCTGTCACATTATGGAGTCCAAGTGAAACAGTCCCTCAGGCATCAGCTGCCAGATATGACCCCACCCACAGTGGAACACAGCACCCCGAGGTCTGGGCTGTGCATGGGGCTGGGCAGGCTGGATGTGGCCATCACCTTGTCTGGGAAGGGTGTCTACCATCTCCTGGGCAGGAAAAGATAAGGGAGAAGAAGCAGTGTGGGGTTATTTAGCACCACACTCACCCCTGCAACCTTCTGACTCATGGACTTCATTTTGGTGCACAGGTGGAGCATGGTCTGGAGCAAAGCCTTGGCATGGGCTGCACGTGACGAGCAGAAAAGCTCACAGGGCTTCAAAGGTGCCCTTGGCTACTGCTCAGCACGAGTGAAATGTCCTGGTTCTGCAGCACATGGGGAGGAAGAGAGGAGGGCTGTGGGAGAAATGGTGTCAGCTGAAGTGGTGTTTGTATTGACCTGCACAGTGGGAGTTCCAGCTCACAGTGTCGCTGCCTCCAGCCACACTGTTGGCTCCAGAGCATCTCCCAGGCAGGAGGGAGGTGATGGATGTCTGAACATCATTCCTCTGGAACAGGCTGAACAGGAGGAAATGAAGGCTTTCACAAGGATGGGAACAGCCCAGCTCCCTGCATTCCCACCAGATGATTGTGGGAAAGGCTTGGCTGTAGAGGTGGCTCTGAGTGCAGGCAGGGCCTTGGATCAGGAGCATCTCACCCACCTCTGAGGGTTGTCCTCCTCCCTGCAGGACCTGATCTACTTGCAGGTCATGCAGCTCCTGGCTCCTCTCCTGCTGTGGGTACCTAACAGAGAAGCTTCAAGGAGTCTTTTTTCTCCTTTTTATTTATCCACTGAGCATACTTCGCAAGGGCTAATTTATATTTGAGCAGCAGTGTGTATGAAGGTCCACACAAGGCAGCTCAGCCACCAGAAAAGTTAATGTGTGCTTTGCATTTGCTGTCTCTAATTACAGAAGAGAAGCAGTGAAGGAAGATCCATGGCTCTGCACGAGCCCCTTTGCCTATTCGAGAGCTAATTAAATATGTCTCCTGTATATAAAATATATCATCTCCAGATAACAGCATACTGTTAAATTCTTCATCTTATTAAAAGCTTGCATTAATGCTTTTCCAACATAAATTTTAACAGTGGACAGGTACTATTTGAGGAGCCTGACAATAGGACTGACCTAGATTAGGCTGACAGTGCCAAAAGATATATCACCTCTAGCTGTCTGGGGGAGAAGAAGGATGAGGAATACATTCCCCATTATTGCTTAATGCTGATGTGCCAGCATTATCTCCAGAAGCTCAGTGCTGTTCCTCCTCCTGCTCCCTTGGTGGGGTGGGTGGCTATGCCATGCTGAGGAACAACATTCTCTGCTTGCTGCCTCTTATTTCCCATCTTATAACTCAGCTGAAGGGAAATTTAATGGGGCATTGGGTAATGATTTTAAAGCCATTGATAAGTCCCTCTATAGTTTACAGAATTATGGGAGGAGTCAGATAATTCCAGCTGGTTGGGTTTTTGCAGTGAGTTCTGGCAGGCATTTGGATCAGGGTTGTCTGTAGAGGGGCAGAAAGAAGCCTTTCTTTCCAACACTCAAGCCTTCACCAAAAAATTCTTCTCTAAGGTTGCTTGGACTCTAGTCAAAGGGCAGTGGTGGCAGGTTTAGAGACCTCAGAGTGTTTCACCACATAGGGAACTTTTTTTTCTTTTAGCATATGTGCACAGAGCTAAGCAGAGATCTTTTCAAGGCATCCTTGTAAAAAAAGGAGACAGCAAGTGGGCTTATAAAAAACCCTTTACTGTCACACAACTTCTAGTGCAGAAAACAAGACTGCTGAAGAGCAGCAATATTTCTCACATGCATTACTGAATATTCAAGAGATATGAAAATAGCTTTAAGAGTCTAAGAAAATAGAAATTCCAAATATTAATAGGAACTCTGCCATTGATTTTAGCACAGAGCTTGCACTGACACGGTGAGATTGCTCTGTGTTAGACACTTGATTGACATAGTGATGGCTCATTCAAAGTGTATGCAAAGTCAGTGCAACTGTATTAGGCTTTTCTCTTGACTTTGGATTTTTTAACTTTTACCACTGACATCCCAAGGGCCATTGTATTGACAGAATAATACTTCTTTTGCAAAGCTGCTGTATGAGACACTTTCCATTTTGAGAAGGGGGAAGGGAAGACTTTTCACTGCTGTCCTCCTGTATGAAGAGCTCAAGATACAGTGAATGAGGTGCAGCTGCAGAATATCCAGCCCACGAAATTCTTTTTGGACTAATTGGTGGGTTACACATGCATAAATTCAGTGACACCCAGTGTCAGCTCCCTCTATGAACCAGCACCTCTGAAAATGAGAGTTCATACATTCTGTGCTATGGACAATGAGGACAAGGATCAGTTTTGGAGCCACACCTCTTTAAGAGCTGCCCGGGCCATTTCCCAGAGCTGGCTCAAACCTCCTCAGCAGGAGAGAAGAAAACCAGCATTGCCACTTTCCAAAAGAGGACAAAACTGCTTCTCAGGACAAAAATGCCATTGGGCATGTCCCTTCCCCACTCACCCAGCCAGCCATCTGCTGAGAGGGACCCACCCTTTCCCCAGGCAGTGAGCACAGGGTCCCTCAGTCATTGACCAAGATACCAGTGCAAGCAAAAACGGGAAAAAGATGGGGAAAAAATCCCATTGTCATCTGCTTGTGCTGTACAAATGAGTAAAATGTGAAAGAAAGGAAAAGAAAAAATGATGGAGGAAAGGCCTCTCTGTGGGAAAAGTTATTCCTCAAGCACAAGAATAATAAAGTAAAATTTATTGTATCTATGGATTCTGTCTGATAAAAAGAAAATTCAGTGCAAAGGAAAACTGACGGTTGGAAACTCAAGAAGTGGTGGGTCTCAGGATCACTTCCTCAGCAGTAGTAAATGGCTATAAATGCACTGGATTTGATACCAAACAAGAATATTTCAGGGATCTATCAAAAATGTCCTACAGAAACAGATGTTTCCACCTACTCAGAGATATGGACAAGAGTCTCAGTTACCCTAAATCCCTCTCATGCTTTTCTAAATATACACCCATCATATGCCCCTTAAAGTGAGAATGCCCCTTAAATTGAGAATGATGCAAGACCAACTTCACGTGTATGAAAATTTTTTCCTGGATTTTTACAGGGAAAAACATAATGTACCATTAGACTTCCTAACAGTTACAGTGGCTGTGGAAATTCACCTCCTCCTTTTGGAAGGTGCACACAAAAAAAAAATCTGTCTGACTCAAGGTAGGAAAATGAAAAGTAACAATGAACCATTATAATCTGCTTGATCAGCTGGAGCAGAGAAATAAAAAATGCTACCTCTTAAAAGAGTAGTTGGAATTATCTTGATTTTTACATAGAAATAAGTGACAACAACCTCCAGATAGCACCACTTCCCACCCGCATATTTAACTTGAAAGTCAAGGTTGAGTGAAAAAATATTGCTGCCTTGAAAGATAAATATATTACTTATATTAGCTATATCAGGAATATGTGCTAGAGTATAAATATTTAAATTCAGATTTGGAAACCATATATTTTGAAGAAACCTAGGCCAATAAATATTGGATTACAAATTCATATCCACAATTTTCTTAAAAAAAAAAAAACCTTATGATTTCTGTTTCAGTAAAATGGGGTGATAATAATTTATCTGTGTTGTACAAATGCTTTATTTGCACTCTGTTCTCCAAGCTAACATTTCCTAATGCCTTTTAACTACCAGAAAAAGTGAAAACATTGCCCTAAAATATTTCCATTCAAATTTCCTAGATTAAATCATATGCTTTTAAAGCTCACTCTGTGATCAGGACTGTTCCTGCAGCACTCCAGCCAGCTAGCTGAGAGGCATGAAAAGCAATAGAGTTGTTTTAATGGTGCAGTGCTAGTTTGGAATAGATAAAACAGGAAGGTTTCACAGTCTGCAGCTTACAAAGCCCATTGCCAACAGAAAGATCCTCTTGAAAGGAAGATCTCTGCAAATTTTTAGAAATAAAGAGATGGGAGGAAGAGACCATTGTACATAATTGGAGCAGAAAGGGCTTGAAATGTCTTAAAATATAAGACATGTGCCAGGCTGTGAAGAACACGAGCAAGGAGGAGGCATTTCCTTTGGCCTGCTCTTTCATTCTGACCTACTGTAAAGATTACTGCATTTAGCTCCAGGGCAGCTCTTATGGGTCATTTTTACCTACCAAATTATGCCTCCATAGCCTGGGGTCTCACATGATCTGATGGTTCCTGCATTAATTACTGAAGAGCAGGCTCTTCCCTTGTTGCTCGGATAAGCGGCTGTTGGTCTCTGATGGGGCAGGCTTTGCATCAGAGGATTTGTAGCTGTGTCATGGCAGGAGCTGGGAAATGATGAGCCAGGAGAAACAAAGAAAAGACTGAAAATTAACTTTTCTAAAAGCACTAGGAGTTTAAAGTAAGCAAAGGAGATTTTTATAAAGTTTAGGAAGAATATAGACTGCAGTCACCCGGATTGCATGGAATGAAATCCTGGAGTGGTGCTAACAGTAAAAGAGTGAAGGAAGAAAATTATCTGATTGTCCCATCCTGCAAATCAACAGCTGCAATTGTTCATGCTGGGTGAGATCCCAGGGGCTGAAACATCATGTCATTGAGCTCAGACTCCTGTCCCCTGGTGCTGGACCCCCGTTTCAGCTCAGGAGGGAAGACAGCACCTCCAGGCAGGCATCCCAGGAATGCTGAAATGCTCCCCAGCACAGCTGATGGTACAAAGAGCAGCACATCACTCTGGATTTCAGAAGGAGATTGCTGGGTTTAGTTGCTCTTTTTGGGTGGCTGCCCAAGAGAATTGACTGCCAGAGAGCAAAGGCTTGAGCTGACTGTGAATCAGGAGCTAATAAAACGTCCCAAGGGACAGGTGAAGGCATGCCAATTGTTTTTGAAAGCATAGGCTTTTAAACATGACATGACTACCAAAAAACCCCCAAAAAACCAACCCAAGATAAAAGAGAAAAAAGGAACTAGCTTTTGTCATAACTAGAACAATAAAGTATCTGATTTCAAGGGGAAAAAAGAAAATACGAGGGGTTTTTTCTGCAAAATCTGACTGGAAAACCATCCAGTATTTGAGCATCCACAATGCTGACTCAAATAGGTAAGACTTTTTTTGTTCCTCTGGGAAAACATCATTATCTTTTACATTCCCCTTCTTTTCTTTCTAGAACTGACTGTTGTGACAATGCAGTGTAACTCTTGCCCATTACTGGACCAATGGCTGTACCAAAGAAAACACTGTGTACAGTTAGTGCCTTGATCCAAAGGGAAACACTCATGACAGAGGAGTTTAAAGAAGCCTTGGGATAAATTCAGTTTCACCAAGTTATATTACCACTCCTTCCACCAAGTTTACCTCAGCACTGATCACCAACTGCATTCACATGTAAAATGAATTTTGACAATTCATCACTCTCTCTGGGACACAGCAGGCTGTGTTTCCAAATCCTTCCCTTCTTGGGAAGTTTTAACACTTGTTCATTAATACTTGGCTTAAAGGGCAATTTGCTGCCCACTACTGTGTAGCCAGCATTTTTAATAAATAATGCACACTGTGTAATGAGGACAATAAAGGCCAAGGTAAAAAATGTAAAACATTTTAATGGGATGTCTTGACAAAATCTTCCCATCACCTTCTCTGAATACTTTACTAATGATCTTCTAGCTTGGGGAGATTTTTTTCATTAGGAAAAAATTCATAATGTACTAATAATATGCTATTAATTGTTGAAGTAGCAAAGCTCAGATGTGTTATTCCAGCTTTTCTCACTGAGTAAATGTGTTTGTATCACACTCCAAAAGGTTCAGGTGGGTGTGAGAGTTACATGCCTGGGATCTTCTGCAGCTCTGCACTGTCTGAAACAACTTCAGCCTTTCAGCACCAGGGTGGATTCCAGTTTTCAGTAGTGGAATATGGAATAATGAAGTGAAATAATAGCATTAACCAATACCTAATTAACACACAATCTATTTAATTTCTAGCTCCACCATTAGGTTACTATTAAAGTATATTTAGTCGGCCGGTGTAAAACCACATTATGGCAGCTTCTCAGAGTCAGGCTATTCACAGGCCATTTGCAATGTTCATTTCTCTTCTCTTTAATGTCAGAGATTTAACTTGATGGAGGTCTAGTGCAGGTTAGTGCAGAAGATGGACGATTACAGCCTAATAGGTTTTTTCTTGGCCCTTCCAGAGGATGTATTAGAAACCTGCACAGATTCAGAGCAGAAATGTGTCTGTCTCCTCCTGGCCTTCCAAGCTGAGGGGGAGCTGCATTTTTAGGTAAGAAGAACTGGGATTTTAGACAGAGCTGTGTGTTTTTCTGCTGGGCACCAAAGCATTTCATATTTTTGCATACTCAGGCAGGCAAACACAGCCAGTGCCTGAAAGAAGACTCTGCATCCAATGAAACACACAATGTGTAAGACCTGCACGTTCACAATAAACTATTCCATCTTCCCCAAGCCTGACTGTGGTCTCAGGTGTTATGGTCAGCAGCTGAGACCTTGGGGAGTCACAGTCCCATGTTCTTGCCTGCCAAGACACCCTGCAGTGATGGTCCATATCCTCAGCTGGTAACTTCAGTAAATCATTCAAAACACTGCCCAGCCCACAACATAAAGGACAGCTGTGATTTAGTAAGGCTGCAGAGCAGAGCTGTCTGTGTTACCTCAACCTAGAAAAGGATGAGTTTTCAACAGACCTCCTCAGGATATTTTAATTTGTGTAAGTGCATTCAAAGCATGAAAGCAGACGGACAATATGTGAATTATGAACTAATTGGGGGAAGATGGAAATGAGAAGGTAAATTTCATTTACATTATCTCCCTTTTTATGCTTGCTAAGGTCTAAGGTAAAGGCTCGGTCTCTTTCTGGTCCATAAAATATGGATTGCTATTTTCAAACTACATCAACACTGCTAATAGCCATTCCCATTAGTCAGCCGTATAATAGCATTATGATGCTATGAAATATTGACATGATAAAACAGTGTAGCCAGAGGTTACTGACAGTGCACACTCTGATATTGACAAATAAATGCTGATTTTTAATGCACTCCTTTTGCCACCTTTCTACCTGGCTGGCAGTGTATAAAAAACATTTTTCCAGATCCTTCACTCACTACTGTTAATAACACCAGCTGATGGCAGAGGACCGCTGAAATTAATGAGGCTATACCCAATGATGTTTTTCAGGGTGGGAAAAAGATTCAGGAGTTTGGTTAAAATATGCCCAGCACTGCAGATTTTATATCCCAGCCAATGTAGTGAGAAAAAAAATCCTGTTTGTGGAAGTGAAATGGGTGTGGAGGTTCAAGGAACCAACAACGGAGTTGCAAACTTGGTGGACTACACCCAGCTTTTGGGAAATGTAAGCACAGAGAAACAATGAAGGGAAGACAAAGTGACAGACCTGGTTGCTCCAGCACCTCTTTCTTGCACCTACATGTCTTCTCTGGAAGGCAGCTGCCCTGTGCTGTCTTCTCCAGCTACTCCTTGGATATCTCCTTCTGCTACCTGCAAAATCATCTTTGTGCAAAAAAAATATATTTAAACACATATCCAGCTACCCCAAGGGAGTCCTCTGTTGGGCATTTTTAAATATCAAAATCAATTTTATCATCTGTTCAGTGCCTAATTTTATACCCTAAATCATATCTGCAGTAGTATTTATTTTGTTGAGTTTAGGCAAATTTCATGTAATATTTGACAATACAGTATAGATGAGAGGGAGAAGCCTAGTTTCCAGAAATAATGATTACTAGTCACATACTAGAATATATTCCAGAAACACTGAGCCTAAAATTATATCTTTGATTTTAAACATATCCTCTGTACCAGAAGCTCTGTACCATTCATTAGTGTTCTCTCCACCTCTTGTTTTTAATTATACCCAGTTTCACTGTGTTGGCTCTTCCTTTGTAACCAAAACATGCCCACATAAAATTTCAGATGTGGCCATCTTTCTCTTTCAGTCACTTAAGCATTGTCTCCTCATTTACAGCTTTGTATCCCATCAGAATTTGGAATAAAGACTCTTGCTAGGCAGAGGTGCTTCACCCACTGATGTTTGCAGAGCAGTTGGATGTACCCAGGATCTAAGGTCCAGAGGACCTGTCCTCCATATACTCCTGCTTCCTTTATACCCAAGAGGAGCCCAGAACAGCTTTTTGTCTCTCCTGGAGGATGTGCTGCTGGCCTCACTCCCCTCCTCCCAGGGCTCCACCCTCTCGTTCCTCCAGCCCATCTGGTTTAATGATCACTAATTTCCAGTGCACATAAATCACCAGCTCCCCCTTGTTTTCCTAGAAGAATCCTAATTCTGTGGTACATACCTCCTTATCTATTCCTGTAACCAGCTGTCCTTCCTTTGATGGTTTCTTCCAGAGCTGCTACACAAATCCCCAGCCCATATAAATCCCATGCTGTGGAAATGTGGTGGGTTTGCCACCAGGGTGTCCAGCCCACTCCTGAGATGACAGGACTCGAGGAAGGGCCTGTAACAAGCACTGGCTTTGATGTTGTCTTCCCACACACTCTGTCGCCTCGTGTCTGAGGCTGTTTGTCCCACAGGAGGGTACAGCAAGGGCAGCCTGAGGAGAGCTTGTCTGGTGGGGCTCATTCCAGGAAGATCCGTGTTTCTGGTCTGCATTATCTGCAGGAGTCAAACAGAGGACATGTCAGAGCAAGCTGCTGGGGAGTGCTGAGCTGGGGAGAACACAGCTGCCTCTGAACAAACACAGCTCCTGTGTGCCTTTAACAGCTTACACTTCACAGGCCGGGTCTGGCTACGACAGGAAATTTCCCCAGCAGAGGCTGTAGCCCCTACCTGCATCACAGACCACACAGGGGAGCGGAGCAGCACTGGATGAGGAACAGAGGGAGGCAAGGATGGGGTCACTGCTCCCCTCCTGCCTCCTGGCCCTGCTGGGACAGTGAGATCTCCTCTTCCTTCCCACCAACGTGTGACGCAGCCTCTTGCTTGAGTACAAAGAGTAGCTTTTGGGTACAGAGGCACAAGGATGCTCTGAACTGCTGTACAGTAAAAACAAGGACGAACGAGAAAAATGGGAGCAATTAAGAGTTTGCAAGTGTGACTATTGTAGTGCCACAGGGCTGATAGAAATCCTGGAGGAAGCTTACATCCCTGCTAGTCCCAACTGCTTTCTCTGGTCTTATTCAGGAGGCAGCTCATGAGAACAGGCACTCAAAACCACAACTTCCTGTAAGATTTACCATTATCAGATTTTAGCACAGGTTTGAAACCTTGCTCAGACTAGGACAGGATGCCTGGAACATGCTGTCCTGAGTTAGCACATTCTCTGCTGATCTGGCTCCTTACCTGAACACTGCTTAATAGCCATGAAGCAGCAGAGAGCATCCCAGGTTTTGTGCTACACTGCTGAACTGGTGGGTGAAGCGTGAGCAATTAAAAATGCAGTCAGAAATAAGTTTTCAGTCGCTTTATCTTTCAGTAGATAAGATAAATGATATGCAAAGCAGTTGCCTGTCCTTACTATTTACCTTGGTTTAGAAGCTGATGGCAACCCTCCAAAGAAATAAGTTTAAACTGAACACTGAACTCAGTTTAATTAGTTTTAAGGTATTGACACCACAGCAAGAATCATCAGACAAAACTTCAGTGCTGGATCAAACACATGGCTTTATCTGTGTCCAATGTGAGGCTTTTGCTGCCTAAACCTGAAAACTTCTTATCACTTAATGGCTTGGCTCAAAAGAAAGCTGATTTGGGATGGTAAGTGGATTGACTGACCAGTTTGTGTTTTAAGACTAATCCACATGTGCTGTACTTCACAGTGCTCCTTGGTGAACTACTCACCTTGTTCTGAAGCTTTCAGTATAAGCTATCTTCTGTGACAAGTGCAGGGAGATGCAGTGAAGAGTTAAAAGTGAATCTCCTGCCTCTTTGAACTGTTTTCTCAGTACTTCATGTACACAGATACACTTTTGATGTGTTAACTAGAAAATCTGACTGAAAAAGAACAAAGCAGCTGTCACTGAAAGGAAGACACTGACGAAGAACCACACAGCCTTTTATTGAAGAACTGTCAAGATTGATCCTACAGCACTCAGTTTGTCTGTAGTATTTATCAAAGACCTAGATCAGATGAAGGAAATTAAAAAAAAAATAAAATTCTATCCACTGGACATTTATAAATGGTATCTGAAAATGCATTACATTTAAAACACCTATGAGAATGGTTTTTTTAACAGTTCAGGGGCTGGAATATAAGTACACTGGCGTTTTTCACTAGTCTTGGAAAACAATAATTTCTCATTGTTGAGCAAACCCCCTTAACTGCTTGCAAAGTTTTAAGCAGCAAACTTGATTAAAAATCATTCTGTGCTAGGAAATAAAAGAACTCATAGAAAGTTCAAAATCTCTTGAAAAGAGAAGCAAAGCAAGCAATGCACTCTTCTAAGTACTGATATTCACGTCACAGTTGCACTGCGAGAGCTGAAAACAAGATCAAGGCACAAGAGTGCCAGAACCTCCCCAGATTTCTGGGCAGGGGGCAGATGGCCACAAGAAGAGAGGGATTAAGGTGTTTGCCCACGGTCACACAAGGAGCCTTTTGGACAGTGAAACCTGCATTCCTGAGGGTTTTAATCCAATATTCCACCACACGGCCAGCTGCTGATTGAACGCGCTTGCTGGCCCAGGGATGAAGCATGTGATGCATTTCTCACAGGACTGTCAATGAATGGCATTGAAAGGATATTGAAAGCCAAAACCCTCTCTGGATCAATACCACAAGTCCTGATCCTGAGCAGCTCCTGGAGAAGCCAGCACTCCATGGTGGGTAGCACAGCAAAACCTGTGGTTACTGCGTGGTGTCTCTTGGCAAATGCTGACAGTTTAATGGAGTCAGCTCTGGAGCTACCTCCAACACAGAGAGAGTAAGACCTCTACTTCAAAGTAACAAAAATACCTTCTTTTCTTTCAAAAAATAGCAGTTGCTACACAAGGTGCTCTGAAGTATTATTCAAATGTTAATTAACACTCAGATTCTACTCATCTAACACAGACACACACACTTCAGGACAGCAGGACAGATCAGGGCTTCTGTCAGCCATGGACAGAAGTTGCACTAAATGGAAGTTGCACTAAGGAGACATGGAAACCTGCATTAAAAGAAAAACTGCTTTGTGCCATTGCCCTTTGTGAATATGTACTCCTGGAAATTCTGGTGTGGAATTCTGCTTTCTGGGCTTTCTCTGGCACTGTTTCTCATGGACTACAAGAGGGGCTGCTGGTCTTTCTTTAGCTAAGGCTCACCTGAAGAAGTCAAAAGAAATCTGCACCTCATTGAGTCCAGATCCCTGCACCACCCTTGCAGATTTTCACTCATGATGGTTAACACCTCCTAGCTGCCAAGGCTGCCAAAATTCCCACTTCTCCTCAAGAACAGTAAACCCACATCTCCGAGCAGGGCAAGGCATATGGCCAAGAGAGGCAGATATATGGTACATGTGAGAGCTGCCCATAGAGGGGTCAGGCACTCTCCTTGCACCGCCAACTGGATGTTTGCTAATAAGGTAGTCAGGCCTTCATCATTAATTCTTGTGCCCACGGATGAGCACAGCTCTGGCCTGCCTCTCCCATGAGAATCAGCCCTGGGAGACGTGGCAGTGGGTTAGGCAAGGCAGGGGTTAAGGAGTTGGATTGGGAATAGACGTGTGTCTCAGTTTGACAGTCACACGCTAACTGGGGATGGGTGAACAGATGCTCTCTGAATGCTAATGTCACTCATGGTGTTCTACTTTGGGCAGACTTTCTCCACCAGCACAAGTCATTTGGGAAGCAGCTGAGCTCGGAGGAGCTGGTGGCCATTCTCCTGGGGCACTGGGGCTCTGCCCAGCCAGAGCTCACCTCAGCATTCATGGCCAGACTAAAACATTTTGCTCAAACATTGCTTAAGTGCCTTAAGCCAGCATTGCCCCTTTTGGCCAGCCCTTGGCAAGGGGTGGGGGGGTAATTTCTCTAAATCACCTGGGAATGGGGCCTAAGCCATCTTGGAGGAATTAAAAAATATATTGGACTTGCCATGTACATTGCAAAAGACATTTACAAGTCCTTAGCCAGCACATCTTCATCGATTTAGACACCAGTTCTGTATTCAGACCAGCTCCTACTCAGACTCCACTTCTGAAGCACCTTTTGAAGCTGAAGTGTCTGTGCTATCAAAGCCAGTGCAGGGTCAAGACCTCGAATAACAGGCTGCTTAGATCCAGGATGTACCACGGTGACCTGTGACACTGGATAGTGATCATTAACGAGGCTGGCTTAAACTGCACCGGGAGAAAATAGATATTTATATAAACTTTGAGCAGAAGACCCCGAAATTTTAAAATCACATTGGAGCTGTCCATAATAAACAAAACAGCAGAGTTCTTCCCTAGCTGTACCCATGTAAGAAGCAGGCAGAGGCTTTCTCACATATGATGGTGTCAGTGCAGTAACACTGATTTACACCACTGAGAATCTGTCCCAGAGATTTGACTTTTTCTGAAAAACACTTCCCGCTGTGGCAGACATAACGCCATATCAAAGGCATGTGCTGTAATACACAATAAAGATATAGCTTTCATAATTTTCAATTACACTTCCTCTGCAATGATGTTAGTGAATCTCACCCAAAAGTAAATTATTCAGTGCAGATGATATAGAAATCGTTTGATGAGTGTCACTTTTCCATTTAAAGTTTTACCAAGATCTTCTTGGATAAAGGGTCTCTTTTTTTTTTTTTTTTTCAGATGACTCATTTTACATTTTGTTTCTTTCCCTCACCTTCATTCAGCAGGCTTTTTCAACTTTTTAATATACTTTTCTTACAAAACATTGAGTAGCCATTCAAATAGGTCTATTCAGGAGAAGTGCTCTTTCATTCTGCCAGAAATACTAATATATATGTTTTATTTAGTTTTAAGAATGCTATTTTTTCATTTTGAGAACTTTGAAAGCTGGAGCCAAATATGAAAAGGCAACCTTCTTTCAAGGCAGGCTTGGAGAGAGAAGTATTATGGGCTGCATTGGAAATCCTTTTCTTTCATGTAAATAAATAGTTCATTTACAAGAGCTTTTTAAATGGAAAAAACATATCCAATACACCAATACATTTAAACTCAATCATATGGTAAAATATAGCAAACTGAAAAGCTGAATTCCAGAATGCTTTTATCTTTCCTTTCATGAAGTTACAGGTACATTGAAATCTAATTCCAAAAAAATTCAATGTCTCTTCAACTTCATAGGGTTTTTTCCTACTTGCTGTGCTTCAGAGATGTACAACAATTAATCATTTCATTTTTCAATAATTTCGTTTTTCAATCTGGTCTTTCTCTTCTACCAAGCTATTCCAAATCCTGCCTACACGACATGGCCAGTAAAGGATGTCCAAGTAAACTTTTTTTTATATGATGCAAACTCCTACTTTTATGTCTGAATGACTAACACATTCCTTATTAACTCAGTTATCCTGGTCAAGAAACACCAGGTACCCATCCTGTAAGGGTTCTGTCAATTATTCCTGGTTGGAAACGGGTGGGTAACCCTTAGTTCCAGCCATAACTATTTTTCCAAGCATGGAAGCAAGGGAAGGAGCTGGAGGAAGAAAAGGAGGCTTTTACATTATTACAGTGTTTAACCAACAGAGAAAGAAGCCTCTGTACCATTGTTTTGAGTCAGAAAAAAAAGCCCCATCTCTATCTACTGGTGGAATGGTGGAATTCCACTGATGAACACGCAGGTCAAGAGAGACGAAGAAGAGCCTTGAACAGGAAGAGCAGCAGCTCATGTCTGACACTAGAAGTGGTAACAGAAAGGAGATGAAAAGTGATGGAAGTCTGGACAGGAGACATTTAGCTTGTGTTGATGTACAGGAAAGGCTGCATCAGCCATGAGGGGAGGAGAGATGACTTTCTTCACTGTTTTCCTCCTTCTGCCTTGAGCACTGCGCCTGCCTGCATTTCCCTGACTCTAAAAACGGCCTGGATCTATCTGCAGCTCATGACAGGTGACGCATACCCACGAAAACCTCCAGGCTGCAGCATCTGTCACCGAACACATCCAAAGCTTAGCAAAGTGTACCTGTTCATCCTGGCATTTATCCTGCACTTGCCTTATTTTTGCTCTGCTCAGGCAGTGCAGTGCGAGCCTGGTTACAGCTTCTTGTAAATAGCTCATGAGCAAAGGTCAAAGGCAGACCTTAATCTTGTACCTTACACTAATGGTGTTTTTCTTGATGCTCTAGAAAAGCTTCCTGAAGATTAAGAATTCTCACTAGTGCACAGATACATACAAAATTTTGTCCTCTACGGCAATAATCTGGCAACAGAGACATGCAACACCTTTTGAAAAAAAAATCAGGGAGTTTTTCAGTAGGAAAATATACCATTAACTTCTGTAAGTCCTACTGAAGTTTTACATATGCAAATGATGCACAACTTTTCCATAAGAAACCACAAAATTTGATTAATTGTTCCAGGGTATGGATCGGAACCTGTGTTACGGGCTAACACAGTGGTATTACTCAAAAGTAATTTATAAGTGAGTGATAGAATAATCAAAGCTGTGCAAAAATCTTTATGGGAAGAGCTGGAAATGAGTTGAATTGTTTACCTCAAAGGAAAGGAGATACAAGAGAAGCAGGTAATAGAGATCAGGCAGGACTGTTGGTCTGCCTGAGTCAAAACATAAAGGGAACAGTAAAAATGGGAAATTAAAAACTGATGGTTATTTTTATTTTCCCAATTTCTTCAAGTGCAACAGAAAGCCCTTGAAGCCTACAACCTTGTGAGACTCAAGAAGGGACTGGACATCTGGACAAACTTCACTATCCAGAGAAGTTTTAGCTCTGCTTAGCAGCCCTCTGGTAAACTCCACACATTATCATTTTAGACATTCTTAGATTTTAAATGGCAAATCAACACGAAAATTGTAAATGGCAGAGCAGTATCCCTTTTGCTGGGCTTTACAATACAAATGTGAGAGTTCCCAGACTTCTGGGGCTCATGGACCACCACAAAACCACTGATGTCCCATGGATTGCCACCCTAGCAGTGGAGAACTGATAGACTTGCCAATCTTGCCATCCAACACAGATCCCTGCATCAGCTACAGATCACATCCCCCTGCCATGCAACCAGATTGACAGCCCATGCTGGGAAACCTGGTGCAAACTTTGACTACTGTTGGCGTGCTCCTTGTGCAGACTTTGCTTCAAATGTGCACAGAACTCAGAGAAACAAGGCCACAGCCCAAAAGAAAACGGGACACCCCTTTGTGCAAGCCGGCTTATCTCCCTAAGCCAGTGATCTATCAGGAACATGATTCCTCTCTACCACAACCCCTCATGTCTGAAAGAGGATTTGTAATTCCCATTCTGGATTTCCTTTCAACCTGTTTCCTCTAAAACAATCTTCCCCTCAGGCAACGTGAGTCTCCAGCCTTTGTTTGGCTGAAGATGTAAATATTTGGGCACTCACTGATTTGATATATATACATATTTGTTGGAACATTTACCACCTGCTATTCAAAGTTAAATCCATAGATTACAGAAAACAAGTTCTTTATCACTTTTTGTCTAATGTAAAATTAAAGACAGCTGAAAGCCTACAAGCTTTTTCTTGCTTGTGAATCACTTGTAGCATAATTACCCCTCCAAGGCTTGAATAGCAGTGAAGAGCCAGATCTCTGCAAAGGCCCATCATCCCAGCAAGAGCTTCAGGAGTTTCTCTGAGGACATTAAATCAGAGGTCATTAAAGCAGAGGTCACAGACTAATGAAAACTCCTCGGCTGTACTCTGTGTGAGCTCTCTTCTCTCAGTGTTAAAAGCTCCCTTGTGTCCTGAAGCAGGGAGACCCAGGATCTCCATAAAGCATCATGTGCCTTCTTCTGAGACCAGTGCTGATACCAATGTAGTGGGTTTTTTGCACAGGGTTTTCTCAGCCCCATTCCCCATGCTGAAAGGAATTTATAGAGGTCCATAGATCTTTACACAGCTAAACCCTGCCGACATGTGAGGTCAGATCTACCAAAGCTGCGTTGCTTTCCCAGGGCTGATTTTATTCTATAAGGCACTGAAGCAGTTCTAGGAACAAGATCCACCCCTTGCTATGGGCAGGTTTCTCCTCTCTCCAGGATTTTTGGAAACTTCTTCTAACTCAAAATTAGCTGGAGCATCTGAAGACATCACAGTGAAGTTCTGCCAATGCTCAAAATCAAACAAACAAAACAACACCAACCAAAAATCCAAGGAGCTGTGCTTTCCAGGAAAACTGTGCTGTGTTCTTGTGCTTGTTGTTTACAGTAGGTTTTCAGATGGTGATCTGGGGTGGTGTGAGCAGAGGAGAGCAAACTACATGGGAGCAGGACATGTGTGGAGTGTAGGGTAATCTGGTTCAAACTGCAGCAATGCCATGACCTCCAGCATCAAACTTGGCTTGATGGTCAGTGCTACACACAGGTCTCTTTAGGCTTATTTCACTCTGGAAGGTTTCAAAATATGCTTGAATAAAAAAAATTATATCCCTAAAAGACACCAGGCTTACTTCACACATTTCAGAATTTCCCAGTCTGTTGTGACTCCTCCCAGCATTCAGTTACCTGTTCTGTTTCAAGGCCCACATCCATCCAGACTCCAAGCAACAAACCAAACTGATCACCTGGTAACTGCTGGTTAATTTTATGTGTGGCAATGTTTTGGAATACCCAGCTCTGTGTATGGGACTGACACGACACACACCTTACAGGACACACAACAGCACAAGAAATATCCTTCAACCTGGAAGGCTTAGAAATCTGAGAAGCAGAAGAGCTGATGGCTGGTCATTAAACTGACTGTTATAGGAGAGGAAGGGTATGTCTCTGCTCCTTAATGAAAAGGATAGACAGATATTGAAGTGGAGTAAGTTGGACTTTAATTACTGGTTTTGACGTCTGATCTATAACTCCCTAAAAGTTTTGTACGGGAGTAATGGGGAAGCATCAGAAAATTCCACTGGGATAGAGATGAGGTCCAGTTTGCAAAAATATCCTCTTCATAAAGAAGCTCAATGCCCTCTTTTACTTGGCAAGCCATCATGAATTTATGATGCATTGCATTTGGAAGGCAACACGGCGCACAGCTGAGGCAAAGTAACTGAAACGCCGGGAGAGTAAAAGCAAAATGTTCTGAGAGTGAGGGTGCATATGGGGATGTATTTGAAAAAAAATTATATCTATATAAATATACACACACATTTGCTAGAGAAAATGTATATGTATTTATAAAAAATCTAAACTTCTCACCAGTCAAAAGTTAGAAATGATGCAAAACGCATCTGCTTTGATAAGTCTGTTATAAATCTCTTAGCTTGAAGCTTTTAACTGACCCTTTCCAGTTCATGAATATTTTAAGGGAACCCAGTTTAATTTGAAACAACCCTGGATCAATATATGCATTTTTTCTGGCACTGTCCAAATTCCAGATCCTTGTATTATCAAAAATTGTATCATATATCTCAAGTTTGGCTCCAAATATAGGGTTCATTCAAGGCTGGATCTCAAATTAGGGGTAAACCTAATTGGACTGAAACCTAAAAATGTCTGTACGAAACCTGGACAAGGAAGATAATTTGGTGAACTATATTTAGAGCAATCCCTTGACATAAAGTCTCCCCTATTGCCCAATGCTGACGTTCAGAGAAGCACAAAAATGTCCTGGAGAATGGGTGGTTTCCATTATCACTTTGAGATGGCATTCAGCATTTCTGCATGCAGAGGAAGGCCACACCCCCCAGCTTCAGAAACTTGCCTGCTCGTTCCCCAGAGCACTAATGGGAAGGGGAGACCCCTGCCCCACCAAGAACTGACTTCTCCAACCTCACCAGGAGCACCTCCCTTGGGAAAACAATTTCAACAGCCCAAAACTGCAACTGCCCTGAACACCCTCTGGAAGAAGCCCAACATCAAGAACTGCAAGAAAAAGGCTGAGAACAGCAAGGCTGACAAATAATTCTTCGAAGATTTTTAGGCTCTTGGAGCACTGGCATGACTTTGCAAAGCTTGCAAAAAGCAGCTATTTATAAGAAGAACCCCAAACATACTGCCCATTTTAAATATTAATGGCATTAACAACTCTTCACTGTCCCACAGATCAGTGCTCTCCGCCTCTCATCTCCACATAAGTAAGAGGCATTTCTTAATAACTACAGTGAAAATTAAATCCTGCCTTCCTCTGAAAGTCAATGAGAGTTTTGCACTGAGTCATGATTTATTGTGTACTTATGTTTTTCCTTCCTAGCACTGTTCATTTTTTTTAAAAAAAAGTTCTCTTGAAAGACACTAGCCTATATCCTACTGCAATAAATACGTTTTTCATTTTAGAGCTTCTCTTTCCATACATCTCCGTCCACTGCAAAATTCATTTGGTGTTGCTAATACAACACAGATCCTGTATTAATCCAAGCAGGATACTTCTATCACCATTAGCTTTTGTAGCAGTGATGGCTGCCTGGCAGTCATCCTCTCACCTGGTGACAGCTCCTGCACTGGGACACTCTTCTGGGCACAGCACCCTTCAGAGGCATCCCAAAATCATGGACACAGATTTACAGGTGTCTCTGGGAAGGGCTGTGGTGTTTTTTTATTCTCAGGCATCATTTTGATGCCTGAAAAACATCAATTGCCATAGGAAGGGAAGCCTGAATCAGCTTCTAGATGCCTTGCTAAAAAGAAAAGCTATTGGTCATTTCAAAGGCAATGAATAACAGATATTAAGTCAAGACTGCATCACAAGGCCGACACCTCCACCTTATCTCACATGCTGCCAGTGATAAAAAGGCAGAATCATGCGCTGATTTTGCATTTGAGGTGTATCTGTGGGGGTTTATTCTGTGCACAGATTGTGTAACCAACCTCTAAGGAAATACCTACATAAACATCCAGCCTGTGACTTCATTAAGCTGCTCCCTGACTCCATGGGAAGTCCGGAATAATCTCTATAGAAAGAACACGATCAATATGTTATAGAGAAGATAAGTCAGTGTCAACGCTAATGTTTAAATATTCATCTACTTGTACCAACATCTTGTCTGTTACCGAAACAACAGGAATATTCAAAGATTAACTCTACATAAAAGACTCGGTAATTTTTTTCTCCAATTCCTTGTTTTTCTCTCGTCAGTTCCACGAACAGTTGTTAAGTAGAACAGGTTGGCATTTTTTCATCAAAACGTTACTTATTTGAAAAATGGGTCTTGGAACAAACCAAGACTTTTGCAGGAAATTTTCATTTGGGGAAATTTTTCAGCTTGTTGTCAAGAAAAGTGAAAACTGAAAAGAATTCCTTTTCCAGGATACACAATAGTTCTGAATATATAATCAAAAGAGCTAAAAGAACCAGACGGTATTTGTTTTAATCCAAAGAATTTGAAGAGAGAGAATATAAAAGGACTCATATTAACTGCAAGCACATTTATGAGGAGCTTCTGAAGAGAGAAGATTTGCTTCTTCATTCAGGACTACTTAGACGAACTCCAGAAAGTACCAGAGGAGAAAAGGAGGGAGGATGACTCCCGAGCATCTGCGACCCACTCAAGCCATTTCTAGCACTGAGAAGAGACTTTCCAACATTTCTGCAGTGAAAGATCTGTTTAAAATTAGAAATTTAAAAAAAAAAAAAAATCTATGTAGACGATTCAGGAGCATGTGAAATGCTTGGACAGAAAGATGCTGAAGTTCATTGAAGCTTGTGTTCTGCGTGGTGCTGCTTGGAGGATCTAAATATAACCAAAGTTTCTGCCACCAGAGGCAACAGTCCCCTGCAAAGGAGGAGAAAAGTGGTCTCTCAGATGATCATCACACTGCCCTGAGAATTCCTGCTGAAAGGCATTGACGCGGTTTCATGCAAGATGAGTACATCTACCTGAGGTCTGGAAAAAGTAATATATACTGGTGAACCAAGCCCCATATCTAATTCTTCTGTTACAGCATAGGCACTTTGCAGCGTGTCAAAAGTAAACCAACACTTCCAACATCTTATTCACAGGTAAGCATTAAAGTAGAGCCTCTTACCATTTCTTAGGTGGGATTTGAACATCAGAATTGGATGAGTGAAATGACAGTAAGAGGAGTAACAGAGACAACCCACGCTGTCATCAAGGAAGGCTTGTAATGGAACAGCGTAGTTTTGCCATTTTGCTATTTACCAAAAGCCTTATTTCAATCAGGGCTATAATTAAAGCCCTTAATCATTCTGAACAGTTGCAACTGAATGGCTTCTCTCATGCATTAACATATCATTTATGCAAAACTGTACATGTGAGGTAGTGTCAGAAGTCTGTCGGGACACAGGAAGTAGCCTATGGAGACAAAAATCTATTTCTCAATTTTTTAATACAAATCTGAAAATTCCAGTTTACACATCTAAGAAGCTGTTACAAACTGTTGAGAAAAAAAATATGTATCTTGTGAATTAATGAAGCTTCCTAAAGACACAAAGTGTGTCTGTATACAGCCTGCTATGCCAGAGAGAGGGGAGCAAATAGAGCATGGCAGAGAGCACTTGCAGCTGCAGTGTGGGGTTGTGTCCCAAAGGACATCTCCCAGGGGAGGGAATATCATCCCCACACCCAGTATATATTCAGGAACACCTTCATGTTTTCAAATAGGAAGGGACTGAGGTGGGAGTTACTTGCACTCACTTATCAACAAGAGCCTTCCTGCTTTTGCTACCCTAGAAGGAGTCCTGATACCAGGTGCAACATGGATTATGATGGAGTGGTTTGAGGGGCAAGTGAATGAAGGTTAAATCCAGGCCTTGGCACTGAGAGGCATTTCTGGGCAGCCTGCACTCTGCTTGGTCCCTCTGCAGGGTTCTTCTGCCTGGCGCAATGGGGCGGCAGCGGCTGCACTGACAGCAGAGCAGGGGAAAGAGGTCAGGCAGCACAGGTGGGGAAAGGGGAGCTCTAGAGAAGGAGGAAAGAGGTGTGGATGGAGAAAAGACACCAGGAAGATGAGAATCTAGCAGCAAACACTCACTGTTATTGAGGAATTCTGAGGAATTCCAAGCTATTGTGGCGAGAAGGCTGTAGGACTGCACTCGGGCTCTCCGAGGAAGGGCGTGTACTTTCCTTCCCTGCTTTAAAGAATTGAAACAGTGTGGAAATTAGTATATAACCAGATTTATAATTACAGTGTAAAACACTTATGATATTAGGCAAGGCTGGGAAAGTTATCTAATTTTCAGTCCTCAGCTCCTTGTGTTTCCCCTCCTGACAACAGTTTAACTCTCTTGAAGTTCATAACTTCCTTGTAACTGGGTCCTACTGCTCCATTTTGCTCCTCTGAAAAGTTGTTGGAAAGGCATCAAGAGCCTCCCAGAGCTTCCTGCTCCCTAAAGCAGTGGGAAGGGCAATCCCTTTCTCACTTGCTAGTCAAAGGTGTGGGAATTTGCCAAAAAACCTTTTGCCCTAATAACGGCACTGCTGATTTCTTTAAAATAATATTCCAAAATAGGTTTTGCTGAACTTCCAGTCCAGAACACTGACGTGTTTCTGAGGAATAACCAACAGACTCACAGTGCTGTGGTGGACTTCACAGGGAAGTGCTGCCAATGGGATGGACTCTGCAAGGTGGGCATGTCAGAGGCTGGGCCTTCCAAAAGCAGGAAACCACGAGGACTTGTGTCCTCACAGCACCTGGCAGGTCCAGTTTCCTTGACAAACAGCAGTGAGCCATGAGAGCCACATCTCATAGTGCAATGTCTCCTCTCTTGCTTCACTGGAAATTTGAATGGTTCCCACCACATATGCTCCAGTTTTCTGCTGGAGCAGAAATATGAAATGCGCCTGGATGAAACAGTTTACTGACCTGCTGCCCTTGGCTTTTCACACCCACATCCTCGAGACATCTTTCTCCCAGATGTCATCCAGCACCAGAATCAATTTGTTGCACTCTGGTGCTGCAGCAGGGGGCACGATCAGCAGGTACTGCAGGTCACTGTCCTTGGGTCACCAGATGTCACCCACAGCACCTCTGCCTTCAGAGGTACAACCCTGAAACATTTCTTTCCAGTGAGCAATAATGGACAGACAAGCTAAAGGCGTAAAATCTCCCTTTTTCTCTCAGAGACCACAGTAACATTCAGCCCCACTTCCACATCAAGCCCACGTCTGCATTTTAACATATACATTGAGGAGATCGTGTAAAAAAAAAAAAAATCTAATATTATGCTTTTGAATAGAGAATTTACCTAAGTAAATAATTATTTTTAAACCCAAGATTTAAGCAGCTTTAGTATTCCACATTATGCTAATGTTTGACAATTACTAAGTGTGGGTATCAGCCAGCATTTTTTTTTAAGTTTAATTTAAAGCAATTTGACATGGAAAGGTTATTACTTTAGTTGCCAATAAAAGCTGTACTTTTAACATAAGTGTACACCAAGCCCTAGGGTATGTGACTATTATCTTTTCTGCAATTATGTGGTGTTCTACATAAATGTTTAAAAAAAAAAAAAACTTAGAAATATCAAAAGTACTAACTTAACTGCAGCATGAAAGTTGAATAGCAGAGCCGGGAAGCCCGGCTCCCGCAGACACAACACAGGTTGAGGTTTCCTCCTAGAGGTACCGCCGGGAACGGCGCCTCCGCCTGCACAGCATCTCATCCCCTGCACCGCATCCCTCCCGCACCGCATCCCCTGCACCGCATCCCTCCTGCACCGCATCCCCTGCACCGCATCCCCTGCACCGCATCCCCCCTGCACCACATCCCCTGCTCTGCATGCCCCCACACCGCATCCCCTGCACTGCAGGTCTTCCCCTGCTAGAAGGGGAAAAGGCTTTTCTCACATTCTTCACAGAATCACAGAACGGTTCTGGTTGGAAGGGACCACACTGTGTTCCTGGTCCCACCTCCACGCTCAAGCAGGGTTATTCTGGAATACATCACATGGTGTTGAAGCCAGATGGTTCTGGGATATCCCTGGCGAGGGAGACTCCACACCCTCTCTGGGCAGTCTGTTTCCATGGTCCATCACTTCACAGCAAAGTTCTTCCTTGTGCTCAGGCGGAACCTCCTGGGAATCATTTTGTGCCCATTGCCTCTTGTCCTTTGACCTGGCATCACCACCATCCTCTTGGATACTTCTAGACATTGACATAAACCTCTTAGACTTTGTTTTTCCCTTTAAAGTGGAAATTGGTGCTTCCAAATGGCTTTGGGGCTGAATCTCCAGAAGAGACCCCATGGCTGTAGCAATGAGCCTCCCCCACAGCACAAGGCAGAGTGTGGGGAGCCCCATGCCCAAGGAGCAGCCACCCCACAGCTCCCAACCCAAATGCCAAGTTTGGTGCTACCAGACAGAAGCAGCACTGCATGGTCCCAGCCCTGCCTTTGAGGGAAATCAGCCATTTCCCTCAGGAAATTCTGTGGGAAAGGCTGAGGAGCCACAGTGCCATTGCCAGAGCTCCCAAATGGGTGAACCCCTGGGTTCAAGGCCAGGTTGGATGGGGTTTTGAGCCTACTGTAGGTCAAGGCGTCCCTGTCCATGGCAGTGGGTTGGAGCTAGAAGATCTTTAATATCCCTTCCAACCCAAACTGTTTGGTGACTCAGCAGGCCTGTGGAGGAGAGAGATGAAAGTGTTTCTTTAGGAGGAGACAGGCCAGCTCATACATACAGGGAGAAAGACACTTCCCTCCTGACGCATGGTCTCCTCCAGGATGTTTCTTTGACCAAAGTGAGGATGCCATGAAAAGCAAAAGTACTCTGAGGGTATTTGCCAATTAGCTTGGGGACTTGGCACCAAGTGCTGCATCCCCTTGGGCTGCTTAGTCCTGCTGTGTCATGGAGTGAGGGACAGCCCCTTCCAGCAGCCTCTCTGGGCCAACATGGGGCAGGGCCAGGGCTCGCATGGGCACACAGCAATGTCCCCAAACAGGAGCCAAGCCCCACACCAGCCTGTGCAGGTAAGCTCATTCCTCTGCTCTGCCCACTCAGCCCTTCAAAGGCAGAGCCTGGGGGCAAACAGAGCGGGCGAGACGAGCTCCAGTCCAAACACTGGAGGCTGCTTAGTTAAGAGATCATTTTGATTTCTTTTTAAGTCTAGGTGATTTTTTTTTAATGTCTGGGTTTTGTTTTTAACTTTAATCTTGTAAAAATCACAGCATGACCTTTGCTGGCTGAAAGTCTTCCCAAAACCAGGGCAGTGAAGTTCAGCTCCCTGCAATGCCCTGCCAGTGCCTTTTGGTGCTGAACTGCAACCATCTCCAGGCAAGGAACGGGAGTTCAGCCTTAGCAGTCCATTCAATCTTTTGTCTTTCTGCTGAGAAAGCGAAAACACTGCTTATAGTTCCAGTGCCAACTGCAGTTCGAGTTTCAAATTAACTAAAGTTCATTATTTTATACTTTAGGTAGAAGCTGCAACAAACTGTTCACCAGCAGTCCAAGCAACAGTATACAAGCCCCTCTAGGATCCCTTGGAAGAGCTCCTGATGAGTTCACCAATGTTTGCACATTAACCTCTGGGTGAAAAGCCAGCCAGAGGGATGTGAGAACTCCACTGAGCCCTCCAGAGCATGACACAAAATGATGCAAGTGTGGGAGCTAGGAGAGAAAAGGTTTTCTGAGCCCAGAAAAATAATAAAACGTTTAAATCCTTAATTGTTTTTCTTGAAGATTTATCCAAAATCAAGCTCTACTTAAGCCTGTGAGTTTGCAGAGCACTGTCAATAAATTAGATCATGCACACAAGGCAAGGATTTCAAGCCAAAAAGCTCTAGCCCTGAGTCGCTTAACAGCAGCACTCCCCAGAAAAACTACTCAAGATGAAACATGAGATATGTATTAATTATCAATGGTCTAATAGAAAATTTAATGAAGACAAGTATCTTCTTGCACTTTATCCACAATAACGATGGTAGTACGTCAGCGAGGCGCATACCTTACAACGTAGCAGTGAATGTCAAGTCTGAAGCCATTACAGCAATTCCCCACAATAATGGCCAGCCAATGCACGGGCTTGTAGCACTTAATCAAAGTAATGACATCCATCCACAATTATTTATGTTATGGTAACAAAGAGCTGCCAAATGCAAAACAAATGACATGAGGATTTGCAAGTGAATTTCTTCCCGTAAATTCTCCTTAGGTTATGCTTAAGGGCCCTCAGGATGGAAGTCTGTCTTTATCCAGAGCAATATCAGAACCATGGGGTTATTGTGCCACATTTTACTGCCTATAAGCAATGAACCCAATGCTATCACCAAAACGAGCTCTTCAGGCAACAGAACTGTATCAATATCACTTGAGCTGGCCTTGGTTTACACCCAAGACTTGTCTTCAGAATTTTACAAGAGGAAAAAGGAATTATTCGGAAGACGACCTTTGCTTACTCCTGTCTATCACGGAAAACAAAGACCCAGTTGTATCAACACTTAAACACGCATTTAACTTAAAGTATATGAGCAGTCCTTACCTCAATGGGTTTGGATTAGAGCCATTATAATTACCAACCATGAATCTCTATTAAGTGCAGCACTGTTCTTTCAGGGGCATTTATGTGGGTGTTTGTATAAAAACACTGTCAAAAACTAAAGAACACCAGTAAATATAAAATGGCAACATTCAGGTTCAAATGTAACGAACTAATTTATTTTTTTAACACTACATCCAACTGTTTTTCACCACTCACAGATGTCACTGGAACAACTTGAGTACAAAAAAATTGCTTAAGAACAATAAACTACACAGACCAGCTAATATTGATTGCTTTTAAAATGCCCCCTGTTAAACTTAAATAATAGCCAAATCTCACTACAGTAAATGTACTTTTATATCATTAAATACTGATTTAACAGAAATGTGACTGTGCAGTGAAAAACACTAAAATGCCGGAAACATGAAAGACTGCCCCCTTTTTTTTTTTGCCTTACTTTTCCTATGCACTATACAAGTCTCCAAATTAACACCTGAAAGAAGAAAACAATAATTTCATATTAGCTGGCCACATAGTCACACAAGCCAAAGGTGGGACTAAGCTTAACTCTTAATACGCACTTTCCAAAGCCCGTGAGAAAGGAAACTGCAGGGCGCCTCTCACCACAGGCTCTGGCCACCCTCGATGACCAGGTTATGGCCCGTCATGTAGTCCGAGGCTTCGGAGGCCAGGTAGACCACGGCAGCCTGCAGGTCAGTGGGCTGGGCCAGCCTCCCAGCTGGAATGTCAGCCAGCCAGCGCCGCACCAGCGGCCGCAGCTCCTGCGAGCGGATCAGCGGCGTGTCAACGATGCCCCTGCAGCGAGCACATGTTCCAAGGGTTTAGCAACAAGTCCTGCCCAGAAAGAAAGGCAGTACCAGTACCTAGAGGTATTGCTTTTGAGGTGTTAATTCAGAAGGAAACAGTGTAACAGCACAAAGGAGATGAGCACATCCGGCCTGCTCTGCCCTTGCTGAAAGCTACGGTGCAAACTTCCATAGCGCTCCTTTCCTATCATCACCTTTTGCTGCTGATGGGCAGCTCAGAAGTTTCCTTCCAAGTACACATACACTCACACAATCTTCTTAGCTAATAGCACAACCCCCTTACTGTTAGGTTACCCATAATCACCAGTTTAAATTTATTTTCTAGAAAACAAGCACAACATTGGAAGTGAAAGTGTCTTGAAGTGGGTCTTTCACAGCTCTTGAGAACTGTTGTCCTTCCACCAATTTCTCATCACTCTGCAGTGATGTACAGTCGTACAGTGTGCTTGTGTACAGCCCAGAAACTGAAAACAGACCAACTCCCCATATGTCAAACAAGGGGAACAAAAGCCAGCAACCTTCTGGGCACCAGAGCCTTTCCACACAAAAAAAAAGGAGGAGCAGAGATAAGCACAACACACCCAGTGTGATCCCCCTTAAACCAACACCTGACAAATCACACTGATTTACCTGTCTTGCCTCTTTTACATTAATGACTCACTCCACTGTTTATTAAAACTCTGCTAAGTTTGGTTTTTTTCAGGTGCCCTAAAACTGATGCTGCAGGAAGCATAATGCAAGGCAAAGATTTGGCTGGCTTTTATGACTTTAACTGCAACTGATTTGTCATACTCCTCCTTAACAACATATTTGTATTTTGCAAAATGTATAATTTTTTCAGCCCCTGAACAAATATATTTACATAACTGTGTCTAACGAGAAATTACATTTAACTTCTCAGAAATGACAATAACTAAAACCTGAACTGCCAATTCCACTTCATTAGCGTGGTAGAAATGCATTCCAAATGTTAATAAAAATTCCAACATGCTGATAAATTAGCGCTTCTAAGGAGCATGTGACACCTTGGTTAACATATTCAACCTCAATTATATTTCTCTTCAGCACCCTGTTATCTGGAACCTTTGCTGGCAATCAGAGGTGCTGTTTTTCAGCGGCCAATTTTCTAGATAATGTAGCTTATCAACACTGTGGGTAAACTTGCCAATGAAATCAGGCTGCACTGAACCACACACACGCTAATTGCATCTCTTTTTTATGCATATTTACAGACTGTCACTTCAAAGAAATCAGTGGCCCATTGAGGCAGCCAGTTAGCTGGAAGAATTGCCTCTTGCAAATGAAAATTAGCAAACAAGCTAGTGATAAATATGAAATGAACAAAGTATAAAAATACCCGTTTTGTTCTGAAACTTCATCGGCATCCCAATTTAGACTTCCAAGGAAATAATTTTTTGAGACAGACTGGATTCTGGGTGTGAGATTTACCTTTTGTTTTAGATGAAGGCTGAAATCCACTATTTATTCTGTTATGAAGTGGAACTAATTCAGATTTTCCCCTAAACATTTCTGTTTGCACTAATCAGGCAGGACTTAAATATCAGCTTTATATTTTATTGTAATTGTCAATAAAGAGCAGAGCAGTTCAGAAACACTGAGCAATGCGGCTCACTTAAGTTCTGGCAATGTAACAAAATCAAGCACATTCCAGTACAGGACTGCAAATGGTTTACCTATTTCCTTCAAGCACAGCCCCCCGGTCTCCCTCCTTGCTTTCCCAAACTCCTCAAGAACTGGTTTTCTTCAGAGAGAAACGTGCTTTGAGCAGCAGACATGAAATATATTGAACTCCTTTCCCTTACGTGCCTCTCACTGAGCTTACAAAACCATCACCATCATCATCATCATTCTGGCTTTACACTAGCAGAGACCAGAATAAGATCCATATGATTTTCTTTTTTTTTTTTTTTTCATTTACAGATATATTTTAACCCCAAGGGAATGCAGATTAGGAAATAAAACACACAGTCCTTCAGCACAACAGATTTTGCTAAAAAGAGGACGTTTTTCAATCTGTTAAGAAAAATGATCTTTGGTCTGATCACTGCAGTCTGCAAATCACCGTGCTGTGCCTCTTGCTGGACCTTTCTTTAGGTTCACCCCATGTAGCAAAAATTTAGATGTGAAACCAAACTTCACTACAAATTTTTGTTACAGAAATGAGAAAAAAAATACAGTGCAAAACTTAAAAGTTGCAAACACACATACTGATGGCACTATAAATATTAGGCATGTCATTGATACTACACATCTTCTGGGAAAGCTTGGTGCCAAGTTGGGCAATTTAACGTTGTCGAACCCTTTTAGGCAGATTTTAGTTGGCTCCTAACCAGTTCCAGCAAAGACAACTGCCAATGCATTAATTCCCTACCTCATCTTGTATGCAGTGCTGAGCCTATCAGTACTTTCTGTTGCATGTCAATGTAATATCAAACTGCTGGTTCCTTAATGTTAGATATGAGCATCAATATTTCATTATTGATACACAGGACAATGTGGGACATGAGGGGGGGGGAAAAAAAGACCGCAAAAAAAAGCAAGAAAAAAACAATTGCCTGAAACATTTCCACTTCGAGAGACACATTAGGAAAAATATCACTTACCAGATACTTAACTGGAATTGTTACGTGCACTCAATCCCCAAATGAGAGCAAAAAAAGATTCCATCTGTGTGTAACTTGATTTCTTTCAGATGAGTTATTAATTTGAATGAGTTAAGTACACTCCACTTAATCAGGAAGTGTTTAATCACAAGATCCACTTAATTGGGACATCTCCCAAGGAATTAAGATTTAAGTCCAAAGATACTTACCAGCAACGACTGCTGCTTAATGGGGATAGTAATGCTGCTTAATTGGGATGCCTTCAGGTGATGCTGGGGTGCTCCTTCACCTGCCAGCTCTGCCTCTCCTTCCCCCTTATGGGGTGTTCCCCAAACCTGCAGTGATCCTGCCCTGCCTGCTTTCTGGGGCTACAAGCCTGGTGCAGCACTGCGTGACTGCCTTCAGAGGAGCAGGGCAGGATGCAGGGCACACAAAGCACCAAGAGCCCAAACCCAAATCCCTGCAGCCCATAGGTAGGGAACATGGCTCACCGCCCAGGGTTGCTGGCCTGGCTGCAAGCTGACCTTAATATCAACTCCCACTTGCCCATCCTAACGGTGTTTCATGTCTTGCTAATCAAGGAGGCAGTAATTAGCCAAAAAAATGGACATTGTTTCAGTGTAATAGCTGCAAAAATTATGTGTTCAACGCTGCACGTGCCAAAAACCAGACACCTTCCAGAATTCCCTCTTCCATCACACCCAACACACTTCAATGTCCTGGGACCAACAACGAGACTAAACACTGTGGGCAGCTGGGCATCAGTCAGTGCTCTGTAAAGTTCCCTGATTACACCCAGGTACCCTCTGCAGTTCAACCCCCACATCCACTTCAGGAAGACTCCAGGACCTTCTTCATTTTTTGGCATCAGCTGTGCAGCAGGCTATAAGGGGATGGCACTGGATGGTGGTGCAAGCACTGAGCACAGGTTCCACGATAGCAACAGCACAAGTCAGCCAAAGCATCCAGGAAACCTCAGCCACCTTCTCTCCCTGGGCATCAGGTTTGCCTGGCCAGCAAGAGAAGCCTGCATGTTCAATTTTATAAATGCAATAAATCATCCTAAGGACTCTGTCATAACATTTTATGCATAGCTAAGTTTTATGCATTGCTCTGCATAAGTTTTATGCACTCATTAAGAAATTAAGTTGATAAAAAGTGACCAGATAGGAAGAGGGGGAAAAGGCCAAAAGGTTTGCATGGTGAAATAATGTTTAAGGCCAGACTGGAGCATTTGGAGCTTCAGACAGAGGCACGCTGGGAGTGCCTTAAAGCTTTAATGCAAGCATGACTGGGAGGGGCAAAGTACTTAAAGACACAGATATTTTACTTATCCAGAGCTGATCCTGGGTACCATCACGCCTTATATCTACAATTGTTCTTCTCAGACTACTTAAAATCCCTTCCTGTTATAAGATGACACTGAGGCTCCTGCTGGTGCTAGATACTCAGACCAAGTGGGTTGAAGGTGTCTCTGGTCCTTGGCAAGTCACATCAAGAGATAGTGACACCAGTGGGGTCCACAGTTCTGGGAATGGGTCTAAATGTGCACTGAAATGCAGGTTCACATCTCACACAGGCAGGAATATAAATGTGAATAGTTATTTGTGGGGATCTAAATGCAACAGTTATTCACTCAGAAGCAGATGTGGCTTTTGCTCGTGTGGTGAGGGATCTGAGCTCCATGAACTGCTGCAGGCTCCTTCCTCCTGCCCAGAGGTCCCTGGGCAATTCCACCATGGGGGGCTCAGCCAGAGCTTGGAGGCTCTGTGAGGGAAGTTCTGGTGGTCTCCAAAGCAGCTCAGTCCAGGTTCCTACCTGCATTAGGGAAAACTGCTCTGTCCCCAACAGGGGACCTCAAAGACAGCAAAATATTTTTCTCCATGTGTCTTTCCTGACTATTCCTCCAAAAAGGCAACACATCACCCCTTTTTGTTGCAGGATTTTAAGTTCAGAGCTAGAGTTTAAGACAGGTGGAGATGATCAAATTGCAACCCTCGGTTGCCTTGAAAAGTAGAAAGAGAAGCTGTCTATTTTTTCTTCATACTCTGGCAACTGTCTCCAAAAACATAACTTCTCTAGAAGTGAGTGCTTGCTTCCAAGCTGTACAAAACAATGAGTTTTGATCATTTGGTGCCTATTTTTTAAATTTATGTAAGCCCCTAAAAATGGGTAATTCCTCCTGTAAGAGCCTTCTCATCCATAATTGCTGTGAACGTGGCACAACTCTCCCACCTCTGTTGGTGCAGATTACCCGTATGCTTTCAGACACAATTCCTGCCAGGTCCTGCTGAGCTTCCCTAATTCCCTTCATCTCCACAGTTCCTGAAAGCCAGTGTAAATTCACTTGTGCTGGTTGTAGGAACACCATTACAGTGCTGCTAGCATGGGCAAGGGGAAAATCCCATTAGGAAGTAAGATGCTGTTGAAAGAATCTGTGGATCACGTAGAGCAACGGCTGGAGTCACTGGTATAATTAGTAATAAATAATCATAAGGAAGACAGCTAGCACAAGCAAGGGGAGAGCAGACCAGCGGTAAAAACAGAAGCACTTGCCATTAAGCTCTGTGATTTTTTTTTCCCCCCTCCACTTTGTGGATTAAAATATGTAATTTGTTTTCCCTAATTTGATCTACATTATTATCTTCATTATTACAATTTAACTCCTGGGTTAAAATCCTGCCCTTCTTAGTTACTCTGATTGACTTCAATGGTCTACAGAATTTGACCGCTTCCAATTAACACTATCCACTTGGGTTTCTGCTCAGCACTATCATGCACTGCTAATTGTTTAATAAAATGACTGCTTGGACATGTGTGTGAGAAACAGGGAGAAACAAAGTGGATCTGGCAGGAAAACTTTTCTTTGTGAATAAATACCCTAAAACACAGAGCTTGAAGTCTCCAAAAATAAGGAAAATGTAATTTGTAATATATATATA
>VWZV01011275.1:477371-561646 GCA_013397155.1 Irena cyanogastra
TATATATATATATATACTCACCTGGCCTCCTGTGACTGTCAGAGCTGAACAGTAGCTCAATAACAGCAATAAAATGTAGCTTTTAAAGTGCCTATGTATTTGTCTCAAGTAAAAAGGGAAAAGAAGCATTGTCTGTTAAGCATCAAAAACCCTTTATTTAACCACTGAAGCCTTGGACAGACTAAGGAAATATTTCATCTGGAAGGGAAATGCTAAAAACTACCCTTCACATTATTGGAAAACCTATTACCAAATGCTAAAACCTCTCCTTAAATCCCTGAGTATACACAGCAACAGAGCAGGTTTGGCTCTAACTATTTAAACCTTTGTTAAGGAAAAGACAACATAAAAAGGGATGCAATCCACCTGCTAATTAGAAACTTTATTTGCCGAGAGAGTGTTCATTTGAGCTTTGTAGAACATTTCATTCCCTTTGTAGTTTCAGAATGAGAATACATTTTACTTACGGGGAAATGCAGTTGACTTTGACTCCTCTGTCAATCCACTCGGTTCCCAATGTCTGTGTTAATTTTACGACCCCGGCTTTGGAGGCGTTGTATGCCAACTGCTTCTGTGGGTGAGGGACTGCAAGGGATTCAGAAGAAGAAAATTATTTATTCTTCTCAACTTAAAATAGCTTAGGCACTACACAGACGACTCCCTGCATCGAGATGAGCTATTTGCCCTTTTCCCAGGTACCGGGCAGGGAGCAGCCAGAATTCAGCCACCTACAACACAAACCCCTAAATATGTATTTTGTCATCTAACAATTTTGTCTCAGCAGATGGGGTACTGGAAAACAATGGTGAAAATAAAAATAAAGACATTTAAAAGGTCTCATATTTGGTAAAAGACAAAACCAATGTATTGAACATATATATGCAATACTTGACTGCTCTGAAGAAAGATAAATAATCAGATGCACACATGCAAATTCATATATTATACACATATGTATGTTCATATACTTGCATGTTTATATACTTATATACACTGTAATAATAATAAAATACATTATCATAATTATAAAATATTATATAATTAATAATATGTCTAACATATATTATGCATTCTGTGTTATGTAATATATTAATATTATTTATAGTATTATATGTGGTAGATAATATATTATGTGATAGCTGAATGTAACAGTAAATTGTTTGATATGACATTATATGATAGAATATGATATAAGTGCATAAGAGATTTTATATAACATATTATATATAGCTTCTTGGAAAAATTATTCTCCCTAATTTTTAAATTATCCATAGTCTGAGGCAAACACATCTTATGATCTAACTAATGTTTGTGTGGATGTGAACACAGGTGCATCCCAAAAATTCAGAACACCCACCACTTTCAAAATCTGAAGCTTTTGAAAATGTTTCAGGGATGTCACATGTCAGTCAAAGACAGAAAATGATCAGCTTGCTAATTACAATGTTCAAGCTTGTTAGTGCCGCGTGCTCGGGTGGCTCTGCCCCTCTCCAGCTCAGTGAAAGCTACTTAAGGACAAATCCCCAGGGGGTGTAAAGTGCCTTAAACCCACGGGAGTCAATCCAAGGCAGTCCAGGTGTTGGGATTTACACCCACAAAGTATCTCTCCTTGGACTTTTTTAGCTGCCATTAGGACTTCATTTAACAAATCCAGTGCAAAGCATCCATCCATAATTAGCTCTGTGTCAGCACAGAGCTTCACTGAGCTGCTGACTCTGATGGAGGGAGAGAGGGGAAAATCAGGGCAAATATCAGTAGTCACAAAGACAGGCAGTTCCAGCCTGTGGGGTTGGATAACGCTGAACCCTGGAAGAAAGGGAATCACTGGGTTTGCACAAGGTTCAGCAGCCAAGCCCCAGCTCCCAGCATTTTGATAAAAGCACATAAGCAGCACTGGTAGCTGGCATTAAACTGGTCTCAAAAAATTAAGCTGATGCATCAGTTCTTTATCACTCCCACCCATGGCATCCCAACACGCCCACTACTGATTTTATTGACTTAAACTCTTGGGTTTGAATATGTCAATGTAGAGGGTGGAAAGAAGGTGATAACTGAGTTACCCAGACTCTGAAAGAGCCAAAAAGCATTGCTGCAAACAAGTGAGCATGTGAACAAAGACCTTTGCCTTCAACAGAGATGTTTGTGAATAGATTTAAAGCACACATATGATGGGAGCAACAATTACAGGGGGTTTTTTTTCTGTATATGCTGCAGGTCTGCTCAGAATTCAGAGGCCTTTTCCTTGCTAAAAAGAGCATTTCGTACTATGGCCCTCCTCTACCAGCATTTATTCTGTGCTCTTTTTCGTTCAAAATGAAATAATTTGCATTTTGACCAGCAGAACTGCTTTGCCCTCAGTGTGTGCCTGTTGCCCCCTGACGCAGCGCACCGTGGGGGCTCTCAAAAAGATGTGGAACGTAATTTCTTGATTAATTGCCATGCATCAGCTCCAAGTTACATACAACTTGGGTAGTTAACCTTGTAACCTCCCAAAAGCAGTTCTTTGCTAAACTTTCCAAACATGTCTGTCTGTGATAAATCATTTTGGTGATCGCTTGCTAAGAGGAGAGGAGTTCTGGCGCTGGCTCTGCACCTACAGCGCATGTGGGTGAGAACAAGTTGCTGAAAGCCACAAGAATCAGCTTCTGATTCGGGGTGGGTGATGAGACACAGCAATCAAAAGTCCTTCCATGGACTTTTGTCTTTGTAAGAATATCTAAAGAAGGTCATTAGGAACATGAAATTTTCCCCTGCTGAGACACTCAGTCCCTCTCAATCGGAAGAACTGAAGGAGAAGCCAACAGGTGCTGGGAATCTCTGGCTTTGGATGGGATTTCTGCAGCTAAGAAATCCCAATTTCCATGCCACCTCCTCTTCCCTTACCTAAGGTAGTCTCTTACAGAGAAAAGAGCAAATCTGTAACCCTCCAAACCCATACAAAACGGGGTTTGTGAATTAAGCTATGCCTCCAGCAGGGTCACCAAAAACTCTGCATTGCTAAGGCTTCTGGGAAGCGAGGCCACTCACTCCTATTCAAGACAGATGATAGGAGAAAGCAGATAAAAATTCTGCTAACATTAGCTGTGTTATGTTTTAAACACCTTTGTTCTGACTTTGGCTGGGTTTTTTTCCTAGTAACTGTTACAGTGCCATGTTTTGAATTTAGGACAGGAATAATGTCAACACAGTGATGGTTTAGCTGTTGCTGAGTGGGTCTTTCTCTAAATCAAGGACTTTTTAGGGCCTCCTGCTGCCCTGCTAGTGAGGAGGCTGGAGGCAAAAGAACCTGGGAGGGGACACAGCCAGGACAGCTGTCTGAAACTGGCCAGAGGAATATTTCAAATCACATGGCATCGTGCTGAAAAACAAAACTGGGGTGAGTTGGCTGGGTACACTGGCTGGGCACTGGTCAGTGGCTGCTGAGAAACTGCACTGTGCACCACTTGTTCTTTATGTTCTTTTTTCTTATTATTTGCTTCTCCTTTTCTGTCCTAATAAACTGTCCTTATGTCAACCCACAAGTTTCATCTTTTTTCCTACGTTTTCTTTCCCATCATTGTGAGGAGGGAGGGAAGGGCTGTCTGGTTATACCTCAACAACCTGACACTGCTTGTTTGGGGCATCAGGCTCCCAGCCTGACCTTGAAGCAGCCACACAATATTAATGAGAGGAGCACACAGAGCAGAGCAGACCACTTCCCACTAAAGATATTCACTGTAAAAATTACAGCTCTGAGTTACACCTGTGTGAACCACTGAGCTGCCACTGCTGGAGTGTACTCCTGGAATAATTCCATTGGAATACCAGAATCAAAATGCACATATGCAAAATGTATGCAGCTTATCTTCGATTAATTAAAGCTGATTCTGAGCAGTGTATCTGGAAAAATCACAAACAAAAACCTCCCTATCCTGCTGAGTGTCTCCTCATTTTCCTGTATCTCTGAGGAAGGACTCAACCTACAACAACAACAAAAAAATATCCTCTAACTATTTCTAGAAACATTTCATACTATGCCAGTTGGCCAACGTACTTAAATAACCAACCAACCAACATATTTATTTAACATTCAGCAGATGGACACGATATGAACATCGTGGTTTTCAGTCGTAGTTTCATAACTACTAGATTTTTTTCAACGCCAAGACTCAAACAGGTTCAGAAGGTAAACACATCCCTCCATCTCTTAACTTCTGGCCTAGCATGCATTAACTTTCACTGACATTTAAATGCACCTTGGGATGACCCTTCCAGGCTGCTCTCAGGGCTGCTTTCCAATGCTCCTTGCTGTTCCAGGACTGGTGTTGCCCTCAAATGTGATCCCCAGGTGGAGCTCTGGGCTTGGCTCAGCAGCCAGGTAGGTGCAGCTCCAAGCTGGGGCTGGGATGGATGCAGTGCTGGAATGGCATCAGCACCCAGCTCAGCAGAGCTGTGCCAAGCCCCAAAGGGAAAGTTGGAAAATGCCTCTCCTTAAGCAGAGCAGACCACTGCTGGGCTGCAGCAAGGCTGGGAGCTGTGTGCCAAACCAGCAGATCCCCAGTTTGTGCCAGTTCCCAGAGATTCCTAACTTTCTCCAGGATGGACTCCATCCCAGGAAATTTTGCTTTGTGACAACGATGTGGATGGTGACAGCCCAAGCACAGACCAAAGCACAACTGCTCAGAGCAGAGCAGGAAAGCCTGAGGTGTTTGAAATTTAAAGCCTCACAATCTTTTCAGAACTACTTTTCTTGGGGAGTTTTTGTAAGTTTACAAAGTTGGGATGAAGGGATGGTGCCCGTGCCATAAGTAAAACAGCTGGCAAAGACACTTGAAAAAAATATTAACAACAACATTATAAATGGATTTTTGAAGAACCATTTAAAGTTACTGTGCAATAAACTGAGTAGAATGACATTGAATGTCAAACTGGGCACAGTAAAAATAAACATTATTCCAAAGGAAAATAAAAAGACTGTATATTTATGTAACATTCAGCAGATGGACATGATATTAATACAGGGGTTTTCAGTTGTACTTTTATAGCTACTAGATTTTCTTGCCTAACTTGGCAACCCAAGGCACCATTTGATTTTTGGATTTGGACAATACCACAACAGATGTCCAGACCAATAAAATAAATTCCTAAAGGGCTATGCTTAATTTGTGTAATTGATCAATTTTTGTTACATGGGCTTCAGCTCAGCAGCCTTCCAGATTAGCTCAGCAGTAGGGATTTCATTCCATATGTTACAATGGTTTATTGGTCCTTTTGATGACACTGCTGATTCAGCAGCGCTGGTGCAGGCACCTGTTGGCAATGAGAATGTTATAAAACCCATGGGTACCAGGGCAAATACTGGCACAAAATCCTTTGGGTGGCTTGTAAGCATCTTGTGGGCTCAGCTTCCCACATGCCATGGAGTTTGCCTGGAACAGCACGGAGGGAGCAGCACCTCTCCTGTGGTATCCGTGCACCAGAGCCAGAGGAGGTGACTCCACCTTTTCTATAAAAAGTAATAAGTGCTCTAAAACGTTGAGGACAGATAAATGTTGAAAAATGATATCAATAAAAATTTTGTAGTACATTTCCTCTAATACGAAGTGTCAGTGATTTACTCCTTCCCAATACAGGTTTAATTGATTCAAATAGCATCGGTAGTAATTAAAATATGGATTCTGAAGCACAACTGTTAGCTCTCATCACTCACCTATTAAACTTGCCATAGATGCTGTGTTAATTATCTTCCCATATCCTTGATTCAGCATAATGCGGCCTGCAGCCTGTGACAGAAATTAAAGGAAAGACCAGTGACCCTTTCTGTGATTGTGCTAATAATGACATGATAATAAATTAGTCTTTTCAGAAGAGTTGATGTGCTAACACATTTTTTTTAAGTACCTGATATAAAAACTTGGTATAAAAATGGCTGATGCAGGAAAAAATCCCATTGCCATTTCACACTTCTCCACTGTTGGCAATATTTTTTTTAAAAAATCACAAATGTTGGGAATTCCCCCCTCCAAGCCTTCTGGTTTTCAAATAACCACCCTTCAAAAAAATTTTGGCCATTCTTTAATGCCTGGGCTTGGGTAGCCAACAAGTACCAGCTGCTTTTGAATGTATTGACCAAAATCTGTAATTGATATAAAGCAAATCTCTCCTAAATTCCATCAAAACTAGGACCAATTTTATTGTGATAATCATTAATAAAGTGCTACTGTATCTTGAAATAAAGTAAACACTTAGAACATTAATACCCATTTGCAAAACCAACCAGTGGTTTTTAATTCCACACTTACTTGGCAGCACAAAAATAATCCTCGTAAATTAACATTAAAAGTTTTGTCCCATTCCTCCAGGGAAGTCTCTTCACTTGCAGAGTTCAGATTGATCCCTGCATTGTTGCATGCAATGTGGACAGTGCCCCAGCGAGCCACGATTGCATCCACCATCCTTTGCACATCCTCAGGCTTGCTTACATCTGCTGCCAGGGCAAGGCTTTTAATGCCTGCGTTGAAATAAGAGTGATGGAGTCAGCACAGGAATTCACAGGGGAAAAAAAATTTCTATTTTATGATCGTTATTTAATTCATATATAGAGATATTTTTATATGGCTGTATTTTATACATATATATATATATTCCACCTTAATTCATTGCTCCACAAATAGTAGGAAAAGGTGTGTTTGTTACTGCAATGCCATCATGAAGTTGCTGAGTGCTGCGAGGTTCGCTCGCTGGAGCCCAGCCCGGAGCCCAGGTGTGGGAGCGGAGGCAGGACGAAGCTTGGAACACTGCACCATCTTCTGTCCAAACCCTCAACTGCAGCTTCCCCAGCTCCCAGCCACTCCACAGATGCTTTTCTTCTGCCAGTTTCCCCCCAGGATGCTACAGAAATCAAATTAATTTGTCCCGAACTGCTCTGTGGATGAACTACAGCATCCTGAGAGCTGGGAGCCTCAGGCAGTGCCAAAGCAGTTTTAGGTGGGAGCTAAGTGGTGATACCTGCAGGTGCACAGGTATGGCAGTCATAGTGACTTATTCATTGCAAATCACACTGCCAGAATAATGCAAACATCTGGAAGTGATTTACCAAATTTTAAACGTGAAGAAGTTTTGAATTTTTTCCAGCCATTGACTTTTGCACCAGCGCTGATCCGTAAATAACTTTATTGAATTTATTACAAAAATCAGCTTTAAATAACCTTATTGTTAAACAGTATAAAAAGCCTGCTGAGGCAGCTGATGCCACTGGGATTATACCCATCCTCAAAGCCAAACAAGGCTACACCAGTAAGGGCTGTGGTGAAATTGGTCTTAATTAAGGAGGGAGGGAGGCAGCCACTGGGGTTGGACCATGATCAGCAGTCCGGGTAGGAAGTTGCAGGTATTAAAGCAAGATTTTTCTTCTATAGAAATGACAATGACTGGTCCCTCTTTTAGGACATTCTGATGAAACATTTAAAAGAAGGGATAAGCCTCTTCCAGGAGGAGACTCTCCCAAATGAAGCTGAGAGGGAGGCTTCCAGGAAAGCAAGGCAAAGCAGGAGCTGCCCAGTGGTGTGTGTGAAGAAAATGGCAGGAGAGAGACTTCTGCATGGAAAAGGTCCTCCTCATCTCCAGTGGCTTCAGGAGCCTGACAGAGTGCACAGCCCGAGGTGAAGCCACTCTGGGGTGCTGGGACATGGGAGCTCCTGTCCCTTTCAGTGGTGACACTGTTCTCTTGATTTCCATGGCAGAGAAAAAATACAGACAACTGAAAACTGGATGCATGCTCTGCCACAAAACAAGACCTCTTATTTTATAGCAGATTTTATGCTAAATATGCTGAAAGAATAAGAATAGCAAGATTGCCCCTGTTGCTGCTCCTAATTGCTATCAAGACATGCAGAGGGAGTTGCTGCAATCTTTCTTTTTCAATTTACAGATAAAATCGGTGCAAGTGTGTTACTAATGGTAACAGAAAGACTCTTCACCTGCCCTCCAGCTCTCACCCCATTTGGAGCTTCGTCTTATAGGTCACTTTATAAAAATGAGACAAAAGGTGCCACATGTGAGTGTCTAGTGAAGAAGCAGTGAAACCACGCTCGCTTCAAACCAGAGTCCCACACTCCACCTTAATCAATTCATCTGTTATTCCTGCACTCTGAGAGTGGGGAGGAAACCACTTTCTGTCTCTCCACTGTCCCCTCAAACCACCTGTTAAAAATAACAGATAAAACAAACGATGAGAAAACAGCTTCAAACCTACAGACACAATCAGAGGCAAGGCGCCCAGCACAGGACGCGCTGCTGGGTGCATGGTGGGGCCAGAGCATCTCCACAGCACTCAGCTCATTTTTTGGGGCTCCTGGAGGCAGGTTTGTGATGAGAGGGGCAGGAGAGGAGCCCAGGGGCCCCGTGCTGGAGACAATCACAGTGCTGGATATGCCTAAGGTGTCCTTCTGCAGGGACACACACACGTCCCCCTGCCACGGGCTCCATCTCCGGTCTCTCGCTATAAATGGAAGTAACACGTTGCATGTAGACAGGAAGATCAGGAGTGACATTGCACGAGGCATTTGCATAGTTTACAGTGAAAACGCACATTTTAAAAATCCCATCAGACTAATTCTTCCCTTAGGGTACAGGCAGTGATTCCCCCTGAAGACAGAGGTGTGTGTAGTGGAAGGTAACCCTTAGGATTTTTTGGTTATATTTCATCATTTTTGGTTCTTCAGTCAGGATCCATTAGTAGCTGTTGAAAAAGGTATTCACACAGGATCTAAAAACAAAGAGCCCTGCAGCCAAGGGACATACACCCGAGCTGTCTAACAAAGCTAAAACTGAGATCACAGGCGTTCTGATGTTTAAAACTCATCATGAAATGATGGCACCATCCCAACAGGCAGGAAAGGGCTCCTTGATATAAGAAGCAGAGCAGCTCTAAGCAAGCTAAGCAAAATGTTTTGAACAAGTATCAGTATGGGAATGACTTGGGGCACTGAGCTTCCAACTTTGAGTTAGAGATCTACAGCCATAGAGGAGAAAAAAAAAAAATCACAGCCCCTTTGTCCTTATTACAGCAGGAAAAATACGTATTAATGTTATGATTGCTTCAATTTACTCATGTGAATATTTTGAGAGTAAAGCTAGCTGAACCTTTTTGTCAAAATTTATTTCCAACAGAGCATGATACTTCTTTGAAGCCAAAATGTTTCATGGAAACATTGATTTCAACAAAAAGTTTTCAAGGGAAAGCTTCTGAGGTCCAGGCTAGAATCTCTAGTTACCTCTGGAGAGAAAGAGATTGAAAACCTGACCTTTTCAGATCCTTTCCAAAAACGGGCATTTGGATATAATTCCCTTTCACAAAAGCTTTACAAAGTTTGGGGGTTGTTCCAACAGGGAACAAGAATAAATTCAAAACCTCAAAACCCATCATGAGATGGAAGAGATGTGCCCTGACCAGCTGCACTGGTCAAATTGATAGATAATATTTGACCTCAAAAGACAAAGATGTGTGAAGAGTGAGAAGTGAGATTTTCTTTATTTTGGACTGCAATAGTATTTGCTATGCCTCATGACCTCTCCAACTGCATTTTGGAACAAACCCCCACCTCCTCCAGGCTGGCAGCCCACTGCTGAAGGAGCAGAGATGTAGGGCAGCTATTGAAGGGTAGATGATCAAACTCCTACTGAAAATGCCCTGGAGATGAGTTAAGTTCATTTTCCAAGAGGCTGTTGGCATCCAAAGTCTCATAGCTCTATCAAGTAGCCCATTTCTACCTGAATAGCTCTGCTTGGTATGCAGGATCTCACAGGGAAAAAATGTCCAAAAGGAGAGTTAAGGTGCAGGGCACAGCTACTTTGTGCCAAAACCATATGGCTCCAGTGCATAAGAGAGTGAAAAGCTTCAGGGAAGGAGGGACTGGATGACTCAAGAATTTGTAATAGGAACTGGACACTTTCTTCTAGGTCATTATTTGGGATCAGAGCTTTAACCATTGCACTGACACTCCGTGTTAACAGAGCTGGGGTTGTGCAGACAGGGATGTTTTGTTTTAAATGTTCTCTGGGGAGCCTCAGGATGGTAACCAAACCAGAATGACACCGTTCCTTGTCTTTTCCTGAGACTGGGTGATATAAATACATCTGCAGGGGCTGGTTTTACTGGAGAATATGGTTGCTTATGGCCCAATCCCTTGCAGAAGTCAAAGTGGAAACAAATACTGGTGAGTTTATTCACGTGGGAATGTGAAAATTTCCTGTGTAATTGTCCATCTTTAGAGACAATGAAGTGCTGAACTTTGAAGAAGGCTCAGGTGCAATCTCACAAAAGAAATTATAAGATGACTAATACTTCCTTTCTTTTATCATTAAAATTATATTTCCAGTTTTCTTTTTCCCCTTTACAATTGCAGTTTAGCACAGCTCTAGGGGGAAATTCAATTTTATGTTACATTTTCTATTTTTACTGCTAAAACAGGAGTGGCTTGTAGAGGATTTTACCTCTTATTTGGGATTTTACTTATTATGTCTATTAGTATTTCGTTCCCATACCTGACCCTGCATACATGTTTGAAAGAGGGTTTGAAAAATGACTTGTCTTCAATTTAACAGGCACAGTGAGAGATTCAGACTGACAATACAGCTACCCTGTTTTGGTGCATTGGCTCGTGGTACAGACATAGGTCTGGAAGAGGAGGTAGGTGAGTTTGTAGGCTGTGTCTTTCATTCACCCATAGTGAAGCCTGCATGATTTACTTTGAGCAGCACCACCTCTGCTCAGTGCTGGTTATACAGATGTCACCTGTACCAGGTGACCCTTCTCTCTTCCTGTCAGCCATGGCTCACCACTTTGGATACTTTTAGCAAGGAATTTTATTTGAATCACTTTGCCTCTCTAGTAGGGTTTATATTGATAAATAACTCCCACAGATGGCGTGGTATCAGTGACTGCTGGGACAACACTGACAGGGCAGGAGAAGCTTTGTGCCCATGGCATGAAAATCCTCTACTCTAACCACTTCCCCACCAGGGCTGGATGGGAGGGGGCTGCACTGCAGAGCAGCGTCAGTTTCGAAGAAGGAAAGACACCCATCACAGTGCCCATCATGCTCAGTGCTTACCTTTGAGGCTGAGCTCACACGCCACCGCTTCTGCCTTGGCAAGGACCAGATCCACCACGGCTACTTTAGCCCCAGCTTCCCCCAGGGCGTGGGCAAAGGCCCTGCCAATCCCCTGCCCTGCTCCTGTGACAAAGGCCACCCTGCCGTCCAAGCGCAGCCGCTCCAGGATGCGGCGCTGGTTGCAGCCCCAGAACACATCATCCTTCACCACTTCTGTCTGAAACAAGAACATAAACATGCTGCACAGAAAGGGCAGAGCTCACGGACAGCTGTGAAGGGCTCTGCTGGTGAGAACGAGGTGGGAGCATGAGCGGGGATCCGTGTCTTCTTGGCCCATTAATCAATACAAAAGTATCACTAATTCAAGCCAAAAAGCCCCTTGATCCATACAGATATGAATCCAAACAGAGCACTAAAGTGCCAGACAATGGAGCAGAAGGGCTGTGCTTTGGGGAGATGCTACAACCATTCCACTTTCAGGAGGGTAGCGTATGGCATTTCCTAGCCTGGCTTGGGTACAAAGTCTTAGAAGTTGACTGATTAAGTTTTCCAGTTATTTCATCCCCAGGGCCTAATCTTGCCCTCAGGCTCAGCTAAGAGGCTAAAAACAAGGTTCCAAAGGCAGGATTTGGGTCAAGTAGAGTGCAATCAAAATATCTTCACAAGGCTGGTGCACAAATAAAGGTATCAGCCAATAACTTAAACCAAGCTGTCATCTGATCAGCTGCCATACATCATTTCCCCCTGACTGGAATCAAAATGCAAAATACAAGATGTTTAAAATATTGAGCTTGAAATGCTAGGAATTACCAGTGCGTGTAGCTTTGGGAGTGTTCAGAAACTGCAAAACCACCAGGATGTTTGGGTCTGGGTTTTCTGAGGCAGGCCATTATGATTCCAGATGGGAATTTCATTACAGCTGGATAATGCCCACTACATAAAACAGAGAACGATAAAAGCACCATTTTTTCCTTAGGACAAGCAAAATGTAAGGCCATGAAAATATCCAGCTCAGAGAGCACAGGAGGGCATTCTGTGCTGCCTTTGAGCAAAAAAAAAAAAGCACTATTTCAGAAATGTCGTATTGGTTCATTACAGCTGGTCCTCAGCTTCATCTTCCCACACTCCTCTGATGGGAAGGATGGGAGAGCACCAGGCACTGACACTTGATGAGCAGCACACCAGTCTCTCCAGAGATTCAGCACAGGACCAGCTGATCTGAAAGACTTTGCAAGGAATCAGCATTTGTCAGTTCTAGTGCAACCCTGGACTGGTGATGCTAAAAGGGGCCAAGCTCTAAGCTGCTAAACCCATGATCACAGTACCACGTGTTTGGGTTCTTGCCACCAAACTTCTGGAAATTATTTTGTCCTTGTCAGAGTCAAAATTTTCCCAGAAATGCTCACAGAGAGGCAATACCCACCTTGGATTCAATCACTGCATCTGGAGGCACAGGGCTCCTTCGGATGAGGCTCAGTCCACTCTGCACAGGCAAAATCACCTGCAAATATAATACAGTTGTCATCTGCTTTGTACCTGGCTTTCTGCCACCCAAATTCCACTGCTATGAAGGATCATCCTCAGGCCACAGTAGTTTTTCCCCCTACTCCTATTCTTTAGCTGAAGCTCCCTCCAACACAGACATGTCAGGCATTTGTATTTGCTTCCATTCCTCTTCTAAACTCATTGCTTACACAAATGCCAGGGAAAAAGAAAATGCAGTCTTGTCTCTCCAGTTTCTAAAATCACAACATATTGTTTGTGCATCCTATTACTTCTTCTTTTCATTCTCTTTGCTGACTCCTGTTGTGCTGGTGATGCCCTACAGCCCCCAGAGCCTTTGAACAGAGTGGTGATTCTTCAGTTGTGCTGTAGAGCTGATTATTTACTCTTAAGTGCTCTCCTTTTATCTTGCCTTTAACACACTCTAAGATGTAGACAGAGTAGGGACCACTCCTGAATATAGAAACTCACACCTAGAGCTCAAGTGAGGTGAATTATAATAAAATCTGAGTTCATTTTAGGTCCTTTGGATAATGGCACCAACAAAAGAAGCATTTTAAAGAGTACTTTGCAAAATCCACAGATACAGCACTGCAGGCACCTTAACCAATGGCATTGCACTAACCTGCTCAACACGAGGATCTGAATTAATCACTGAATTTAATTTTCTGACAGCTAGTACATTTTCATCTGATACATTCTCCAGGTAGACTTGTCCTTTCATGAGTGTATTCTCTACACAGATCACTGCATCCATGCTCAGCAAGTGGTTATCCATGACAAAGCTGTAGTACTGAACAGCATTCCTTTGATCAGCATCAATAAAGACTATATCAAAGTGCTCGTCCTCAGCATGTAATGCCTAGGGAAAAAAAATTATATTGGAGAAAACACTAATTATTTACCTGAAAGTTTAGTATGTTGCCATTAATTTGCCGTTTATATAAACCCCAAACCAGATGGAAACACTGCTAGAAATGCTTCTGGAGATCTTGGGAGTTTTCCATGCTTTGCAAACAATTCTCCAGCAATGGATCTCTGAACTTCTCAAGGAAAATCAGGATGTAAAAGAGGATGGCTTGCCCCAGTTTATGGTGTTGAGAGCCACAGCAGAAACACCTGCATGCCTTGAGTCAAAGTAAATTGATCCATCAGGGTAAGACTGGCATCAAACCCTGACACTGGGGTGCTGCAAGAAGTTCTCTCTTCTCAAAAGAGCAACTACCAACAAATTGAAGAGTGGCAATTATATCAGTCTGAGAAAAAAAGAGGCATAAGGCAGATCTGGGAATTGCAAACTAGCGTGTCCCACTTCAGTAGCAGGAAAAGGATTGAAATCCCAATTAATACAGAATTATAAAGCACATGAAAGAACAGGTCATGATAGAGATAAAGCAGCACAGCCCCTGTGAAGGAAAATGATGTTTCTTTAATCTAAAAAAATGCTTTGGATGGCTCAGCAACGGAGAGGATAAAAGAGAACTGGCTGCTATCATCTAATTGGATTTTCAGAGTTGTGGCACACCTTCCCTCCAAGCAGGCTGCTGATGATAATGTATAAAAGTGTTGATGGATGACCAGATGGGAGCCTTTACAGCCTTCTCCTGTGGCAGTTAATGCACTCGCTGCCCAAGAGGCTGCTATGGAATATTTCAGATTCCATCTGGGACTATTTAACTGCATCTGTGTGCATTGCAATGAAACAACAGCTCATCCACCTATCTCAGCGAGCAGAAATGCTTTCAAGTCCTTGCATTTCAAGGGAAAAGAGAAACAGTTCTGTTTTCCAGAACTCACTGTCTCTACCACGACTTTTAATGGTACTTCTTGTGTCCAGATTTCCCTTTTGTGTTTAGAGACATTGTGCACAAGGAGGGATGAGCCATCCCTTGGGAGGTACCAGCAAAAGCATCAACAATGGCAACAGGATGTGAAAAACTGGTCTGGTTTTGGGAGTAAGTAAGGTTAATGGCTCCCAAAGAGAGATTTCAGGAGCCTTTCCGAGGCAGGGAGTGTGTGGATCAGAAAAGGAAATAGAGGAAAGCAGATCATTGAAGCCATTAACTCCTCTGTTGTGCAAACTGGTGAGCTTGTTAGTGGTGAGGGAATTAAGCTTGGATAGTCACATTTAACTGTGGATGCTTGATAGCACAGAAACTCTGCTGAAAGCATTCACAAGTCCACATTTAGGACACATTACAAGGTAATGAAAGAAGACCTTAAGGCCAATTATATGCTGGTTTATTATAAATGTAGCAGAAACTGGGACATCTGGATTCCTGGGAATCATCTTATTTCATGACCAGCAAGAAAATCTTGCCCTGGTTACCTCTTGAGCCACATTGGGGGAAAGCAGCAGGAACATTTTTGCTAATGTGGAAGAGTATCTTATGTCAGGTTGCAGCTCAGTCAGTCTGTCCAGTGTAGATACTTCAGGAAGGGTCAGAAGAAGAAAGCTGGGTGCAGGAGCCCATCACAAAGAGATATTAGAAGTCTCATTCCTCAGGGAGAAGAGCCAAAGCCAAATTCAAGCAATTATCATGACTTATCACTACTTTCTGACTTGTGACCTTCCTGGGTGGAGGAGGTGGGGGGCAGACATTCAGAAGCAGATGTGGCCATTGCTGAACATATGTCACTCCTGCTCCGTGGGATGGCTCCCTAATGAAAAAGAATCTCACTTGCATGCATTGACTTCATTAGGCCCATATGGAGCTGTGCAGCTCTGGATATTAGCTGGACTTCTCATTTCAGCTCTCTTTCTGTACCACCTACCTGCTGACAGCTTATCTCTTTCTTATCTGTCTTCTGATACAGATAAACCACCTTTTAACAGCACAGCATCCATCCCAGGAGGGTGCCTGGGTTGGGTGTGTCACCAGTGCACACCAGGCTTGTCCTTGCACTGCCAGGCCATGGTTTCCAAGGCATTTCTCTTCTGCCACTTCACTGAGTCCTGAATGGCCAACCAGAAAGGTCACTTGGGCATCCAGATACCCAGTGCCTGACACGTGGAAGGAATCACCTGAGTTTGTCCTGGGACCTGCCATCAATTGAGCTTCTTGTTTCTACAGCTTCATAATTGCTGCTGGCTTTTCCATATTTAGGTAGAAACAGCTCTGAGGCTATAAGAGGAATCCACGAAATTCCTTGAACCAGCCTTACCTCTAAAGCAGCCTCTAAACATCAAGACATCAGTCACAGGGAGAGGAAAGTGCCCTGTTTCCTGGAGCCCCTTGGCTAGCAAAACACAGGTCACCCAGGCAGGTGGTCACCGTGGCCAGGGCACCACACTGGAGGGGATTTCCTCATTGCCAGCACTCCCTGCTGAACAAAAACAACCAGAAAATAAAAGATCTAACTGCAGAGCCAAGCACTGGAAAGATGGGTACCTTGGTGGAGAGGACAATTCCATGCTGTCCAGTATGGATGAAGGGGTTTAAAATGAGGGATTGACCACCCTGGCCCTCCCAGCACAGACTGGGCCAGGCCCTGCCTGGGACCTCACAGCACTCTGGAGATGCCATTGTCCTTTGCTTGGAGAGGCAGAGCCCAAATGCCTCCAACTGTGAGGAAAGCTGAGATCCAGAAGGAAATAATCTGCCTGAAAAATATCCTGCTGAAACTAATTTCCTGCGTGTTTACAGTGCAATCCCTGCTCCTTGCTACAGAGTCATCATAGATGGTAACAGATGGCAATAAGAGTTTTAATTCAGAGCAAACTTGGCTGAAATTAATGCTTTTGCTTACAGTGAGTCATTAACTTCCTTTCAGATTTTTTTTTAAAAAAGTGTAACACTGCATTCCATTGAGGAGATGTACCAAAAGTGACCATGAGAAAGGGCACAGCAGCACTGCTGATGGACACAGCAAAAGATCAGGGAGAGGACATCCCGAATAAAAACATGAATAAATCTTCTGCCAAAGCTCAGAGAAAACCTGATTGGAGTCCTGATCAGAGACAACACTCTCATAAGGCACATACAAACTGAATCAGAAAAAAAAATGACTGCCCAGTTCCTTTGATATGGATCATTCAGTCAGCATATTTGTAATAAAGATGTACTCAAAACTTATTACTTTTCCTGTGCCTTGTTCTTGACCTAAATGTAATAGCAATCCATCCTTGGGGTGCACAGAATACATGAAAAAGTACAGTTTCCTTTTAAAACACCATTAGAATATTTTACTGTGTGTGGACATACACTCTTGTTACTCCTAAATGCTATTCTATTGAGTACAGTTTATATTCACCAGCAAGGCAAAAGCTCTGGGGAAGCCAGAGAGGGAATGCAATTTCTAGTAATAACAGCTCACAACAGTGAATACTATCCACTTATCCCCACAATTTCCAGCTATTTTGGACTCCTTTCTGAATTAACCTTTCATATCAAAAGGAGCAATTCTAGAGCACACTAGAGACTCCGACACAATTTCATGCATAATTTATTCACTCAGTTCAACATTAAACGCAGAGTCCTTGACTTTGTCAAGGTGGATTCTGTTGGCAGACTTCACAAGCAGCAAAACAGGAGAAATGAGATCTGCAGCTCAACCTCTTCACCTATTCTGTCTGCTAACAGGAGGGGAAAAAAGAAGAAAGCAAACCCCGACATGCTTCCACAATGCCCTGCAATCAGTAGAATTGGCTGCAAACACCGTGTTATTTTTGTGTTGCATTCTCAATTTAAAAATGGAAGGATCAAAATAATGGATGGGAATAATTTCCTGATACTTTGCATTCTCTCCAGACTCAACCCTGCATCCACTGTTCATCAAAAGTCCACTGGGAATTGAAGGAAGCTCTTTGTGCAGGATCAGGCTCTTGCTGGCAGCAGATCCATGGCAAGGCACATTATCCAGGCATGGCTCAACAGAGTTCAGACTCAAGGGAAGATTTGTTGGGAAGTGGTTTTAAACATTGGTCCAGGACTTGTTAAATAGGTAACTAATTCCCACTGAAGACAGCTGTACCTGAGACTGAAACTGAAGAAAGTCTTCCCTTCAGTCCACATTTCAAAATACTGGGTAAAATTCCTGAGGTTCCTGGGCATAGAGAGTTGTGTTGTGGTCTCTGTGAGCTCTGTGCTCTGGTGAGGACCTCACCCAGCTTGGCAATGTCTGTCCCTCACGTGTGGGCAAGGTGGAATTTTATCATCGTGCCCTCAGGTATCAAGTGAACCCTACCATGCATTTGAGCTCTCTGGCTCCTCTCTGACACTTAGCATCCCTTGACAGGTGAAAATCCAAGATGTTTTGTGCTGGCTGTGATCTGGGACAAGAGGGAGGGAAACAGGCCAACCCCACAGGTGCTGTGTGATAACACAAGGAGCATCAAGAGGCTTCAGAGAGCTTGGCCAAGGTGCTGCCATGGACTGGTGCGCTGCCTTTGCTCTGCTCTCTGCTCACTCCCAACCCTGATGAGCCATGGATTTAGGTGAAAGGGCCAAAGCCACAGGGGTGACATAATGGCCCCACTGTCTGAGGTGCACTGGCACAGATGTGTTGCATCCTTATGGCAGCTGCTGCAAGATCTGGCAGCTTCCTTGTAAAGGGCAGAAGGACTTGTGGGGGCAGCACTGGCCACAGCCTGCAGCACCTGGATCATACCTGAGGCTGGGATGCAACTCCTGGGTGGACTAGTTTTACACCAGAAGGCAGAGATCATACTCCTTCTGACAGTTTGGACATGCTGAACCATAGCTTCATGCAGCAGAGAAGGAATTCCCTGGCAGCTAATTAATCAGTAGACCATATGACATTTTCTTGCTTTGAAAGGGCCAGGGCAGCGAGGCAAATCCTGCTTCCAGGAGTTGTATCACTGCAAAAACTTGAGGAGCAGCAGATAAGCAAAAATACTCTCTTACTGTACTCAGCTTAGAAGTGAGATTCAGCCACCATCACCAAGCAAGAAAGCTGCATCAGACACCTCCAAAGAGCAATTGGTGGGTGACCAGCTCTGCACTCGAGTTTCTACAAGGGGACAAGAATGACACCTAGAGCTGCAGACTCTGTAGGCAGCAAGAACAATCCTTGCCAGAATCCAGCTCTTCTAAACCTCACTGTGCTCCTCAACAAATGTTAGCCAGCTCTGCTCTAGACCAGCCTCCCCACAGACCACGAGGGACAGAAATGTTCTCCACTTCCTCTGTGAAGGTGAGCTGTGAGAGCCCTGCTGTCCCATCCCTCACCCATCTCCTGCCTGTGTCCTCCTGCCCTTCAGCTGCCCACGAGGCAGCAGAGGAAGCCTGCTCAGACTCCAACCTACACTGGCCATCTGGGTGGGAAAAGGCAGCATGCTGTCCACTGGCTAGACTTCTTCCACGTACCCAGGCATCCCCTGCAGCTGCCACACTCCAGCTGGGCAAACCTCAAGGAGTCCAAAATGCAAATGCACCAGAGAGGCCACCAAATTCATTGCTTCAGCATTTACAGCCATTGTGGGTTAAACTTGTAGGACAATCCTGATTGTCCTGATACTGGTGACAAAATGCCTGCCACACTGAATAGCAAAAGTTCAGAGCCCAGTGCAGAAATCCTGCACAGAAAGGTGTCCCCATGCTGGGATCTCTCCTGCCAAACATGAGCATCTCTGTTCCCAGCAGCTCCAAGAGGTATTTGAAGTTCTGAGCACCTGCAGAACGGGGGTCAGGATGTGCCTTCATGCTGCAATTGGAGGATATAAAATCAATTGCAACATTCTGTTTTAAGGATTTAATTTTCATGTCTTTGCTCCCTTCTTTAATCTCTACACAGCATGTACTCTGCCTGCCTCTAGATATTTTAATTCAGTCACAGTAAGTCAGTTGCACAGAATGGGCACTAGAGAGCAACAGCAATTCAATTAATTTCACACTCACTGCGGGGAGCTGGGATTTTAAATGCTGCACATTGCAGGTGATCTGTAACATTTCGGTTTTTTGTATACTTGTAAAGCTCTTTGTTTCTTTCTTATCAAACTTGGAGGTCATGAGAACCAGAGGTCAGAAAGCTCCTGGCCATTTCATTTTAGAAATAAATATGGTACCTGCTAATGCAAATAAAGTTACAATCAAGCTCACACTGGCACATCCTGATTGAAAATGAAATCAGATCAAACTGATTTGTATTAATAATAGAAAAGCTTTTTAATGAACCTGGTATGGGCACCACCTGTCTCATGCTGGACCTGCTGCAGCCTCCTGGAGATCCATAAACAGGAATTAAATGTGAGCTGCCAGCAACCATAAGATTTCTCTTCCTTGGGACAAAGTCACCAGTCAGAATGAAACAAGTACAGCTAAGGCATTATTTGTCTGAGGCTAATCACACTGCTCTGGAAGTGAGAAAGTGGGGTCTAATTCATCCAAGAGTTTGCTGTGGGGAAAAAGAGTGAGAGGTTTTGGCAGAACTACAAACTTCCCCAGGAGTTCCCCAACTCTTGTGAACATTGGGAGGAAGCTGTCCTTCTCAAAAGTTGGCTCAGCAGGGTACAGATACATTCTTCCTGTTTGTTATATTTGGAATTAGGGATCCAGAACAAAGCCAACCCTTGTTGAGTTTAACTGCCACTGAAGCCTATCAACCTACACTGAGAGCCTGTGATTCCTCTGATCAAAAAGCTGCAGGATTTTAGTTAAAAGGGAGAAAAACCATCTTGTGTGACAGAGCTGCCCCATCACACAGTGGAAATGAGAAATAACCTCAGTTCAAGGGTGTGTTCACACATTTGCAAGCAAACCAGAGCCACCACCCAGCATCGCGTGGGCAGGGAATAAGACCTGCCCGAAATTCTTTCACGTGCTCTTCACGAGAACTCCCAAACTCCCTTTCCAGCTGATTTTACCTCCAGGGTGTCTGCCACTGGTCCCACTCGCATGCTTATCTTTTTGCCATCTGAGGAATAATCAAATGCTTCCTGGCTGTCCACTCCCAGGTACGGCGCTTCTGCACAGGCGAGGATTTTGCCATTGTCTGGCAATTCCTCTGCAATAGCAAGGATACTGCAGCCTCTAAGCTTGCCAATTAATAAAATCTTCCTGGCTCTGATCATATGGACAAACATCCTAAAAATGTGGCCTGTGGAAAGACAAGAATGAAAATTTGAAAATAAAGCCGCGAGAAAGACGATGCTTTGTTCACAATGAAAATTAGACGTGCCTTTTAAGTGATCATTAAAAAACCCTAATCTTAAAATGCTCTCAAACAAGGATTTAACCACAGAATCTGACAAAATTTCATCTAAAATGCAGCTAAAAGACAACAGAATAAAAGGACTGATTTTAAATGTAGAACCTTTATCATCAATGCTGCTATTGTTCAAGTGCTTGTTAAATAGTGCTTGAAATATTGCATATTTTAACATTCACCCCATATGAAAATGGCTTTGAGATGGCTCCATATTCTTTCTGGAATCCAGCATAAAAAAAAAATCACTACATTATCTTGCATTTGCTCTTAGAGTCATTATCCCTAGACAGCACCATCATTTAAGAAATTTATCATCAGTGGTGTCCTTCGAACAATGTATTAGTGTAATAGATTATAAGAGTACTTCACTGGGCTGATATATTACTCCAAAGATGAGAACATCTGGGAAGGATGAATCTGGGAATAGATTTCGTGTAATAGGCTTTATAAGAGGATACAAGCCTGGGTATTTCTACTTGTAAAGGTGCAGTGCTTGGCCACAGCCACATCCACCACAAAAAGCATATAAACCCCTATCACTCATCCCAAAAATCCCACACCAGAAGCATTTTTCCATCCCTTTCCCTTCCAGGAAGGGTGGTGATCTCTCTGCTGTTCACTGAGGGATGGGGCTGGCACTGTGAATTAAAGGTGTGTGGGCACCTGGGAGAGAATGCAGGGGCATGGAAGGCAGGGTACAGCAAAACTCGTGCCAGGGGAAGATTAAAGCCCACAAGAAGCTCCTTTCTTTCTTTATAAGTAATTTCCCACATTTTCTGGGCATTTCCATGGCATTCATCCTCCCCTTACTCAAGACAAAGTAGAGAATGATAGCTTCAACTTCAGTGACAACCTTTACACCAATCTGGTGCAATTTTACCCTCTTGACTGAACAACTTGCCATTCAAAGAGCCAGAGGCACATGTTTGCTGCAGCCTGACTCTGCTTTCAGCTCCTTCAGCATCCCCTGGGATGTGCTCAGGTGAAATTTTTCTGGGGAAAAAAAAAAAAAATTCGATATTATGGTAACAACCAAAATCTGAGCATCCAGCATAAAAAGCAGCAACCAAAAGTGAACTCCTGCAAAGGCTCCATCTGTGCATGACCATGGAAAGCTAGCCCAGAAGCATCACAAGTATCCTAAATTCCAGTCCTAAGAGAACCTAGTTTGGCAATAAGCACATCTCTGTGCTGGCAGCCACCCCAGCCACGAGGGCTTGGGAAGAAGGGGCCATGGGACTAAAGGAAAGAATTCCCCACTGTTCAACACCAAACCTTTCCCATTTTCAGCTGGTCCCAGACAGGTCTCTGTCTGTCTGCTGCTTTGGAGTGAATTACTCCAGTTACCCTGGCCAGGTTTTGTTCAGTTCTACAAATATTGTTTTTGTTCCAGCCAAAAATAAGGTTTCTTTGCAGAATAGGGGAAAAGATATAAAATCTAATTTTTTTTTTACAAGACAGGAAAAAAAAATGTTTTTCCTCACAAAGTGCTCAGAAAAGCAGGGTGCCTCCAGATGCTATTTCACAGAAGCCAGGCCTGTGACAATGTCTCTGGATGAAGTGAGATGTTACCTATTACACAGGGAAGGCAATAGAGGGCTGGAAGAAGTCCATAGCCTCCAGACAGGTTAGATTACCCTATCTGAAGAAAGTAACCACCAGAAATGGATGGTTATCATTCTTCAGGCCAGAATTTAGAGCCATTTCAGTGGGGTTTTTTCCTCCAGCTCCCCCTCCACTCCTCAGTAAAATGAGAAAGAATTCATAACCCGTGTCAGCCACAGTCAGATAATCCAAGACTTAAAGAGTAGAACATCTCATATAACCTCTTTTCTGCCCCTCACAAATGCTTTAACAACTTTAATAAGATAATGTATAGCTATTATCCTACAGCAAGCGTAAGTCAAACAACTATCAGCTATTATTTCAGCAACAGAGAGAATGCTCAGCCTTCCCATAATCCACAGCCTGGAACAGTTTACACATTGTCAATTTCAGACAGAACTGGCTTTTTCCACATATCAAAATGTACACTGATAAATGGGAATTGTTTAGCAGACCCCACATGGCTGGGTAATATACTGCAGCTCAAAAAAGAATAATGAGGGTATCAGTTGGACTTCTGAATTAATGATACCTTAAATTAGTTTAATTAATTAGTTTAGTTACCAGAGTAATTTAGTTAGCAGATTAATTAATGTTTGTTGAGTGCTTGGAGATAAAAGCCACATATAAAGGCTGTAATTACAGGGTGGATCCAGAGGTGCAGGTTTTCCTCACTCTTTATTTATCCCAGCACCAGCTGGATCCAGGGGCTCGCTCTTCCAGCCTTCCAGCAAGCACTGTGTGGAGGTTGGTGTTCCCCAGGATATGCTCCAACTCAGACACTGCCACAGCCAATAATCAGTTGGGAAAATACCTTCAAAAATTTCCACTTAAAGCTTTTTGTTCTCACCTCCTTTCCTGCAGGCTCACACACACATCCATGCACACTTTGCTAAATGTTTGGGTGCACCTGAGTCTCATTCCGCTTCCTGCTGCTGTCCCCCACATTTCTGGCATGTTCTGGTCAGAAAACCTAACAAAATGTTCCTCCCATCACAGACAAAAGCACAAGGCTACAAAGGAGAATCTGTACCTCTTGGAAGATGCCATTGCATCCAGGTAAGGGTCCAGTCCAAGGGCAACATCGAGAGCTTTTTGTAAGTAATTCCTGAGCTGTTCAGGTACACGAGAGTCATTGAGGGCTATTTCTTTGGCTTTGAGAAGGTTCTCAGCAATGTGCCCAGCTGGAGTTTCTGAAATGGGAATTAAAAGGGAAAATAATGGCTTTGCAACTGCTCCATCAGTGGAAGTGGAGTTTAAAGGACATAAACACAGGTGTGCTTTTTTTAAATACAAAATGCAGGGTTTTGAACGGCTAAGAAAACAATCACGAAAACCTTTTCAAACTGAAAACATCTTATACTTCTAACAGACTTTTGCTGTGTGCATTCTCCCTTTTTCCCCTCAGAGCTGACCAAGAATAAGAATGTTTTAAACATGTGAATTTTGCCTTTAAAGCTCCAAGACAAACATCAAACACCAAATCACTGCATACAAACCTTGCTCCTCCAGGTACAATTTTCCTTGGAGGAAACAGAATGCTCCCAAAACTGCTCTTGGCAAACCAGGCAGTGGGTGAAGCTTTGTAAAAAGGAAAATCTGTGTGTCAATGGGATGGACAAGTGTCCCCAAGCTGTGTCTGTGCCAGGGAGGCTGCTGTGCACTACATAACATGACAGTGTTTCAAAACAGCTCCAAGATCCAGATCACCTTGCTCTGGGAGCCAAAGCAATGCTGCCCATGGCACTGAACCTGCCCTGAGATCCCAGAAAACCCTTATGGCAGCAATCCACCATGGATCACAGCAAACTGTGGCCCCAGAGGGCGAGGCAAGGTCCAGAGAAACTCCTCCACTCCTCGAGTGTGAGAGCACGTGCTGGGTTATGAAAGCACCTGTGAGACTCAGACCAAGAGGCTGGGGTGGAGCAGATTGCCCCTGGCAGGGCTTTATTGCCTGTGACAGAAAAGCTGCAGAGAACTACATGGAGTGAGTGAGAAAAGGACATCTCTTTTGCTTCTGTGGCTTTCCAGTGCCTGAAGGGAGCCTACAAGAAGGATGAAGAGAGACCATTTACAAGGCACTTGGTGACAGGACAAGGGGGAATGGCTTCAGACAGAAAGAGGGTAGGTTTAGATTAATATTAGGGAGAAATTCTACTCTGAGAGGGTGATGAGACTCTGGCACAGGGTGCCCAGAGGAGCTGTGCTTGCCTCTGGATCCCTGGAAGTGTCCAAGGCCAGCCTGAACAGGGCTTGGAGCACCCTAGGATAGTGGAAAGTGCCCTGCCCACAGCAGGGGGATGGAATGTGATGGGCTTTAAAATCTTATCGAACCAGCCCATTCAGTGATTCTGTGATATAATGCCATGATTTAATCTCTAACCATCAGGGGAAGCTTTTATCTCCTCCAGCAGTTTCATAAATAATTGCAGCTGCAGGACTGATCACCCCTTCCCCAAACCATGCTGGTTTGCTGACCTCAGCCCAGCTACACCTCAAGTGAAGAGGACCCTCTTCACTCACACTCTTCTTGCAGCATTTTCACCACTGCCTGAGGGAGCATCCCCAGGCTCCCACTGCCCAGCTGGAGAGTGCTGGAGCTTGGGATCTGCTCATCCTCCCTGCCAAGCACTCTGAGCTTTTTGCAAATTTAGGGGCAAAAACACGTTTACCATCCATGTCGGCTTTTAGTAATCATCATGTTATGCTTCTGGATGAGTAACAGACAGGCACTGCCTGTCACACAAAGGGGAGGAAACAAGGCTTAGCTGCAGCTGTTTTGTAAGCTGTGTTATGGCACAGAGCTGAGAGCCAAGAGATGCTGCAGGGAGAGGGCACAGGCAGGGCACGCCAGCAGCAACCCTCCAGCCAGGCTTACACAACCTTTGCAGGGAGTGCTGCATTTTTTGCACCTTGGTGATGCTTTGGGCCAACAGCAGAGGTCAGAATTGCCCTCATTTATGCAAGCACCAGACAAGTCAGAGCAGAGCTCAGGGCTGGCTGCCCGGCCCAAGGCTCTGAGCACTAAGGTGAGCTAAACTTTATGTAACTACGGGGTTTTTTTTAAGGTTATTCCAGGAAAAAGTGCTTCATTTCATAGGTTTACACAATCCCAGAAAAACTGCTGGACTATTTTAGGCACTAAATTAGATTTCCTGATTGTGTCCCTATGGCTCTATGTATGCACAGACATCTCTTTCCATTTCCCACCTAGTTGTGCATTATCATCAATGGGAGAAAAGAAAAACAGCTCACTCAGAAGAAGAAAATGCTGAAAGTAGCCCTACCATGAAAGAGCAGGAAAGGGCTGCTTTAAGTCTCCAGCAGCTCCATAAAGAAAGATAGGGTGGTAACTCTTAAAATGGATCATTCTTGCCAGCAGAATGGTTCCCAGCATCTCCCTGGGCAGGTGCTGAGAGCACAGCTGCCCTGTTTTACAACTGAGCTGAATATTAAATTGCAGCTTCTACTGTGTCTGAAATCAGGAACTTTTGATTTACACCAAAGTCAGGAGTCAGGATTGCAAGGTTGTACGTGTGGGACATCAGTGTCCCCTGAGCACACAGGCAGTGCAGTGCCATGGAGGGACCTGCTGCTCCAGAATCACCATTAAACTCTGCAGTTTGTGCCCAGATGGCACTTGTCAGGTGGGGGAAAGAGAAGGACACCTTTGTTTGCAGGGGGCCACCCCAAAGGAGGCACAGAGACAAGAAGAATTCTGGATTTGGCGAAAACAAAGACATGAGACCAAAAAGACCACATCTTTGGTTCCCATGTTAGGGCTGTCCTCATTTCACCTTCCAGGCTCTAGATATGTTTTGCAGCCCCAGCAGTGCCTTCCAAAAGAGCCCCTCTTCCCAGCCAGGGCAGAGCACTGAACCTGATCCACCTGAACACTGCTGCCAGACTGTTTGGTGCTCCTGTGCCAAGCACTTTGGCAGGAGCTGCTCGCTGCTAAGCACTTGGAAACCCAGTCTGCTAAAATCATCCCAAACAGCTCCAGCCATCATATCCACCAAGGCACCCTGGGCACTGACAGCAGCTTATCCCAGCCCTCATCTCTTTGCCTTAGTGTGTGAACCATGTCCCAGCCCAGGGCATGTCATGGCTCGTGTGGGGACAGGGCTGGGTGGGCAGCGTGGCCAGAACCCGAGTGTGTGGCCATCAGACATTGCAGGGACATGTCCCCAGCAGAGCTCAGCCTGCTCAGCCTTAGGCTCAGCACCCACAGTGCCAGAGCCTGCAGCAAAGCCAGCAGGGATGGCCTGGGGACAGGCAGCAGCTTAGGGATGGGGTGGGAGCATGAGGAGAAAGAGCAGGAGGGAGCAGCCAGAGAGGGGATGCTGCTGCTCATGGCAGGAGCCAGGGATCCAAACCCTGGCTGAACTTCAGGGGAATAAAAGGAAAGTATACACTAGCTGATGCATTTTCTACAGGTTCTACCGCTAGAAAATAAGTTGGAAAACTGAATCACTCCAGGGCTCCGTTAGGGAGAGAAATTATTTATAAAACAAGCATGACAATCCATCAGAAATCAGCCACAGCCAAAGCTCTCTTGACATTTCAAGCAAACACCACCCCACCATTCCTTCCTCCTGAGACTGTCCCACTCCCTCCACTCCAGGTTCCTGCAAACACATCTCCTGTGCTCAGCCTCTCTCCTCTCCCTGACAAACCCACCCTCTGCTCCTTGCTGCCAAGCCACAGAGCCTGCAGGTCCCATCTCCATGGGGAAGGTGGGGACCCAGGATCTGGGGATCACAGGGTGTCCCCTCCTGTCACACCACTCTCCTGGAGCTCCCCACCCCACACAGGGAGTTTACCTGAAGGGTTGTGCATGTTCCTTCTTGTTCTCTGGATGCTGTGGTGGGTTTGCTGCCTCTGCAGAGCAGGAGGTCGGTGCTCGTGTGCCCGGTGAGGGGACAAAATCTCCTCCCTCAGTCAGCAGGGCAGAGCCCCAGCCCTGGGGAGAGGCTGTGTGGGGAGGATGGCTCCAGGCTGGGGCTGCACCCACCTGTCCCACCCAGAGCACAGGCAGCAGGTGAGATCCAACAGCATCTGACATGAAAAAAGCACAACAAAAGAGCCGGCTTTCAATGCCTTTGCTTTACATAAGAGTAAGTTCACATCCTGACCTCGGGAAGCTGCTGGCTCTCAAGGAAGTAACTGGCAGTTTCATAACCTTCTAGTTACATATCACAGGCATGCCCCAGCTAAAGCACCAGGTACGGGGCCAAAAATGTCCCAGGACTCTGAACCCCAGATTATCTACAAGTGGTCCTTAGCCATAAGGTCACCACTGCCCCATGCAGACACACATTGGAGTAACCCCTGCTCTGGGGCCAGGTGTCTGCACGGGCTGGGGCAGGTACCAGTTGATCTGCACCCCAAGAAAGGGTCCCAGGAAGGGACTGGCTGAGGGAGGCATCAGGAGCAAGCAGGGAGAACATCCAAAGTGTCCAAAAGCCTGAGGTGGCCTGCAGCAGGGTTGGGCAGAAAGAGCTGGAGAGGAATTAAAGCAAAGTCCTTAAAGAGCGTGTGATGGAGCTCAGGTGGGCTGGCCATCTCCTCTTCATTCAGATGAAACACTGACTGAAGGGAATGAGGAAATATGGACTCCCCCATAACCAGAACAACATCTGTCACCCCTGGCATGCATCACCCTGGGCTCATTCACTCAAGGACTGACTCAATGTACCAGCAAAGTGTGCAGAGAGAGCCCAGGGCTGGGCAGGGGAGGTGAACAGGCTGGGGGAGCTCACACAGGGCCCTTGGCAGCCCCTCTGCAGGATGGAAGGTACAGAGACACTGCAGTCATTGGTGCTGGCAAGCAGCTGGACTGTGGAAAGTTAATTTGTCAGCTTCTCAAATGCAACAGAAGATACTTCAGTGTCCCCAGAACAGAATAGGGAAGTATAAATAGAAAATAAGTAAATGCACACGATGAAAGAGTAAAAGAAAAGCAAATAAAAGAAGTCTCGATGCTGTCTGTATTGTTATTAATTAAAACAAAATAAACAAGATGAAAAAACCAAACCTCCTGGCATACCTAAGATTGTCCTGTTTTATGATTTAGTAAACAACAAACTGCATTAGAATTGCAGTCCCTGCAGAAAGCAATAAAAATTGTATTTAGATTGGGAGTTAAAATTTCAGACGAGTGTTTGGTAAACAGGCTGCAAGCTTTAGTGTGCCATCTAACCCACACACAATAGCTTTAAGGTGACTTTGGGAAAGTTGTTTCACTTCTGGGACTATTTTCTTCTTCTACAAGATGGGGCTAACAGCCTGTCCTCTTTGAAAAACACTTTGCCATCTGGAGATGAAGCCAACAGTGAGGACTGGAGTCAGGAGTTAGACACTTCTTGGACCAGGGCTACATGGCTTTGGAGATTTTTCTTGCAGCTCTTTCTCACTATTAACTTTGAGGTAGATGAAGGTTCCAATGTGAGTTTGGCTGCAATTAAGCCTTCAAAACAATGACACAATATTGTCCAATGGGTTCTTTAAGGCCCATTTTTTCCTGCCTCTGCTTTTACATCCGATTTTGGTTTTCTTGATCTTTGTTTCTGAGCAAGGACAGCTTTCAGAAACACAGCTGAGAAGGTGGCAAAGACAGGTTTGTGCCTTCAGGCACTGCTGGTGAAATCAAAGGAAGATCTTCCTGTGCTCAGCACACAGAGCTGTATGCCAGGGGAATACTTTGTGTGGCAACCTGAGCCTGGGGCCCTCCAAAAGCCCCAGCTGGAAGATCACATGGAAAAGTGAATTGTTCATCCCCCAGTCATGTGGGGATCAAAACCCAGCTCATGCCCCAAACAGCCCTTCAGGAGCTAAATGCTCTCTGATAATTTTTTTAAACCCACCATAAAAGCTAAAATATCTATTATATATATAGTTTTGTTCCTCAGTTTCAGAGAATCCCAGGAATGTGAACTCAATAGAGGTTTAACCAGCTGGTATTGATCCCCACGCTTCTGCTCCTGTCTCATCCCACAAGAGCAGCTTAGAGCTGCAGCCAGATCAGAGGCTCTGCTCAGCAAAGGAGATTCCTGAATGATGTGAAGAATCACACAAACTGCCTTTCATAACTTTAAATTTGCTGTAGGGCATCATGTTGGAAGTTAATGCATGCACTCCTATTGTACATCTTAAGCATTATAAAACCAGCTGATTACACAACCCCATCCTGGCAGTCGCACGTGTCTTCAAACACTCCTGCCACCCCTAAGGTGCATCCCAGATTAGGTAATCTCAGTTTTGTAATTAGTCTCTCACATGGAGACGAGACCTCCCCTCCTGATGCCCAGTCGCCCTACAGCCTTTAAAAAGCGCCTCGAAGGCACCCAGTGATGGGAGATCTCTGGGTAGGGAGATTTCACCTTCTGGAAGCATGCTGGTGACAGAAGAGGTGCGTGCTGCAGCAGTCCCAGGAGCCCCCGTGGCCCTGGAGCCCCAGCAGCCGCAGCAGACGGATTTCCAGCTGGTGCGAGTCAAGAGCACGTGGTGCCGCATCAGGAAAGGAGAAGCCCTCTCCAACGACGAGGATGAGATCACTCTCTCTGAGGCAAAAATGTGAGTATAGGAAGCAGCCTGTGTTGCTCTGGCTGGCCAAACTGGGCAGTCTTCTTGGTGGGATGGAAAAACCATCTTGGGTGCCATGGCGGCTTCAACGCGCAGTGACAGAATTACGGAATTACACAATAGTTCAGGCTGGAAGGGATCTTTGAAAGTCCTCTGATCCAAACCCCTGCGATGGGCAGGGACACCTTCCACTAGACCAGGGTGCTCCAAGCCCCATCCAACCTGACCTAGGCGTACACACCTCTGAACATGTCTTGGGAACATGGTCAGTATGGCAGCATGGGCGCTTGCAGTGCTCCTTGACACAGCTCCTGTAATAGGAGTTACAGGGGGAATTTTATTAACAGCCTCCATTTTTGTTGGCAGGAATTTTCTTTAAACTTCTGAGAAGCTTGTGCAGGGACATCTGTGTGCTGCGCTTGGGCTCTTTTTCTCCGCTTCTGTGAAACTTCAATCTGTGTGTGCAAAATCTCATGCTGAGGCGTGGGACACAGACGGGTTTATAGAGGTGGTCGCAGACAAATTAAATGGATAGGTGGGAAAAATAAACTGTCATTGACAGGAGAAAAACCCTTAACACTTCCCTCAAACTGCAGAAGTCACCTAATGCTGCTTCAGACAGAGCAAAGACAAAACTTTCCCCCAGGGATACATACAGCTCTTTGCTGATAGTACATCTCTCCAGTTAATTATCTTCTAATTACAGCGTACTCCTTTCCACAAGCACGTGGAGCTCCATTCATAATGCAGATCTTTTTCAATACAGCCCTCTTCTGCATGTCAGAAGTCTTCCATCCTTTGTCATACTCAGATTTTTTATGGCACGAGTCTAGCCTTTTTCTCAGCCAGGTCAGAGGGACCTTCACCAGCGCTGGCAGTGACCGCACACAAGCATCACCCAGGCAGAGCTGCAGCAGGTACAGCAGGACTTTGGCAGACCCAAAACCAGCCTGCTGGACCTCAGTCAATAGAAGGATGAGCCCAGGGCCCAAGAACACACAGAAAAATCCTCAGCTGACAAATGCTCCCACAAGGGCATGTTCAGCCCCAAATTCCCTACGATTTTCATAGAGCAGAGAGGTTGCAATGGGTACTGCTTGCACCATCCAGCACCTAAAGGTGGTTCCACCAAATAATATTCCAAACCATCCTGTCTCTTAGAAGGGTCACACACCAGAGATGAATGCACATGGAGTTAAGTACAGCTATAAGATGGTGTATTAAAACATACACAATGCCTTTTCTGATACCATATTTGAAAAGCCCAGAAGAAATTTTATGGAAGGTATAAATCCTCACTGGTTTTCTTTAACAGCTATGGGGCTTAAGGGCTTAGAGACTTTAAGAGTTTAAGAAAGACTTAGAGAAAATTTGGTAAAGAAAGCAGAGAAGCATCTATTTTGACCTCTAAGTGAATGTTCAGGCATGTGAAAAGAAATTAGGAATGTAGGGAAATCTGATTATCCAATAAATATCACAGAAAATAATTTTTTACCAAAATTCAGCTCAAGAAACAGTCTTATATAAAATACATTTTGCTACTTCCTTCTGCCTGTTTTTTTTTTTCTTTTTAGATTCCCAACTTGTTTTTTCCCTGGTTTGCCCATCCCACAGAAGGAAGGGGTTGTAGGGCTTTGTTTTTCATTAGTTTAGATAGATAATTAATTTTGACTTTTATTTACCCTTGAAAACTCCTGTGTGGAAATGTTTCCCAACCCCCAAATAATTTTCTTTCCCTCTCCAGGAGCATTTCCTGTTTCTATCACACCTATTTCGAGGTAGAGATCTGCTAGTTCAACTAAAGCATTGTAGAAACACTGGTCTGAGTGGAGATGTGTGGCTGTGTATAGATATACAGGAATAAATTAACTCCTACCACCCAGATACACCATCAGAGGATGCTTCTTCCATAAATGTGGAAAATTTGGGCAACCTCTTCCCCACTCCATTTCTGAAAGCTGAAATGATTGGGCTGGCTCATTCTTTATAGGTTTTCAACTTCTAGCATGAAAAATATGCCCCAGCCCTTCTGGACTGTATCTTTTTAATGTTTTGTAGGAATCAGACATTTAGCTCTTCACTAAGACCTTGGAGAGCTTTTTCATGAATAAAATTGCTGAGTCCTGACACCCAAGGGGGTGTCCCACCTTCAGAGCCCCATGTTTCTGCAGTGCATGGGCAAGAGACTCCACATTCTTCACCTCCCAGCTACATCCTTAAACTAGTTCAGACATGCAAAGGTCAAACCAGGAATATTTCAAATCGTGTTTTCTGATCCTTGCCAGAGGTGAGTGCGTCTCTGAAGGTGGGATTTCCTGGATAATTGAAGCTCCCATCTATTTTTGCTACAAAGTGGTAGAAACCTACAACATTCTGGAACCGTCTAACACCACTCTGCTCTGGGGTCACATCACTGAACCCCAGCAAACAGAGCTCGCCACGGCCAGCAAGAGGAAACTGCGGCGCTTCATCGTCATAGACGAAGTCGTCGACAAACTTTACGGCTCCAAGGTCAGGGAATACTTCGAAGAGAACGACGTCCAGCACAAAATCCTCGCCCTGCCCACCACTGAAGAGACAAAATCCATGGACTTGGTGTTGAACATCTTGCACGAGGTCCAGAACTTCAGCCTGGACCGGCGGACGGAGCCCATCATCGCCATCGGCGGGGGCGTGTGCCTGGACATCGTCGGCCTCGCCGCGTCGCTCTACAGGAGACGCACCCCCTACATTCGGGTCCCCACCACCCTCCTCTCCTACGTGGATGCCAGCGTGGGGGCCAAGAACGGGGTGAACTTTCTGCAGTGTAAGAACAAGCTCGGGGGCTACACCCCGCCCGTGGCGAGTTTCCTGGATAGATCCTTCCTCCAGAGCATCCCTCGGCGACACATCTCCAACGGCCTCGGGGAAATTTTAAAGGTATGAACTTTTGCAGCTGCAGGTTTCAAAACTGAAAAGTCGTACAATGGTTTGGGTTGGAAGGGACCTTTGGAGGTCACCAAATCCAATCCCCCTGTGATGAGCAGGGATACCTTTCACTTGGTCAGGTTGCTCAAAGCCCCATCCAACACATTCTTGAGTATTTCCAGGAATGGGGCATCTACCAGTCCCCTGGAAAACTCATTCCAGGGTTTCACAACCCCCATTGAAAAAAATTTCTTCCTCACAACTAGCCTGAATTTATGCTCTTTCAGTTTAAGCCACTATCCCTGTCCAAGCACAACATGCCCTACTAAAAAGTCTGTCCTCATCTTTCCTGCCCCTTTTAAGTATTGGAAAGTAAAATGTCCAGCAGCATCCATGGCATTGTATAAACAACTTAGAGGAAACAAAGTGGGCCACCAAGGGTGGATGGGGACTTTTAACTCTCATTGAGTCTATATACAGTTTTCTAACAGCTGCTAAATTTGTTAGAACATCCCTTACACTCAGTGTCCAGTGTGGAGGAAACTTCAAAACTCACAGCCAGAAACAGCAAAAACTCACAGGAGAGACAGCAAAACCAGGGAAGAAAAGTCTCATCTTTACATTGAGGCTGATCCATAGCACTCGGTAATGAACTCCTGGCAGAGAATCCCCATTACTCTGGGGATTAATAATCTGCAAGATCATTTGCACCTACCTCAGTGGGTATGTTGAGTGTGGTCAATCAATCTCCTGCGAGGCAAATTCTACTTCTAAAATTACCTGGAAAGTGCACAGTAAATGGCTTTATGTCTGGAGAGCTTTGGAAACTTTTGATAAAGCAGAGTTCAAGCTATTAAAGTGTATTAGAGATGAGTTCATCAACAGTAATTTTCAGTGCTTGCACAGTGAGAAATCCCCAGGATATCTGGAAGTTTCTGGCAAGCACTGTGAAACCCTCAGGTCACCATTCCCCACTACAGGGGTGGGGCTAATGCCTGAGTCAGAGAGGAAAAAAATATGTACTTCTCAAAGGACATCTCTTCTAAACCCTCATATTCTCTATACTACAGTGTTTTCCCTCCTTCCATTGCCCGAAGAGCAACCCCAAGGATTAGGTGAGAGTTGTCCTGGGAGTGGCCACCACCCAGTCCCTGTCCTGGGGATGGCCACCATACAGTCCCAAGTTTCTTTCCAGGCACAAAAATAACCAAAGCTCATTACAAACCACCTGCTGGGCTATGGGAGCATATAGAAAACCCCCAGCTCGGGCAGAGCTGCCCAGCAGCAGGGGACCTTGCACACCAGTGCTCCCATCATCTGCCATTTTACCAGAGTCCCACTGTGCATTTCCATGCTGCCTTTTGCACACACCTTCACTCAGCACAGCTGACAATGTGTGACACCACTGGGACACATTCCCTAGAGACCTGCTGAACACACCCCAAATATATTTGTGCTAAGCTGGAACCGTGTCTACAGAAACACCTTTTCAGGTTACAGAGGTACAACTCGTTCATGCACCACGTATGCGGGTGTTTCTTTGTAAGTGTACATGTTATTGCAGTCCAATCTACTGAAACGCTCAAGGTTCCAACAGCACGTACAAGGATCAGACAATTACCCTTAATTATCTCTTCTTTGTCTCAGATGGCCCTCATGAAACACAAAGGGCTGTTTGACCTGCTCAAGAACCATGGAAAATACCTGCTGGACACCAAGTTCCAGTCCTGCAACAGCTTTGCTCACCATGGAGATGCTGCACTGCAGACCACCAGGATTGCCATTGAAACCATGCTGGAAGAGCTGGCTCCCAACCTCTGGGAGGATGACCTGGACAGACTGGTTGATTTTGGCCACCTTATCAGCCCAGAGCTGGAGATGGTGAGTCACAGACTTTATATTGCAATAGCCACTTCAAAGATAAAATTTAAAAATTCAATAAGCTTCACTAAAACCTTGTGAAAAGGAATTGAGATAAACTCCAGATTTGCACATGCTAGGTCACCCAACACACCAGCCTGGTGTCAAAGGGACTCCTTCCCCTGCCTCATTTCCTCCACACCTCCACCCATTTCCAGTTCAGGCCTCACTTCAGTTGTTGCTTCTTACTGGGCACTTACTGAAGCTCAAAGAAAACCAGATTCCAGTGAAGCCCCTGGAAATAACCAACATGAACTGTAACAGCACAAAGGCATAGCCCATATTGCTGGGGAGAAATTGCCATTGAGGAATGAGGGGGGACACCAATTATCCAATACTCAGAGCCCATCCCTCCATCTCATGGTGCTCTATCAGTGATTTAGATGGGAGGAGAATTAGATCCTGGATGCCTATGGGAGATTTTAGCTGCGATTAATCATGTGCAAAACAGATCATCCTAGCAACCCATAAATCGCAAGGACGCCAACATCCAGCAACCACAGTGAGTCAAATGCCAATTTCCAGGGACGCTTTTAGAAATAAACCCCACTTGTTTCCTATGTGCCACCCCAAACCTTTTCTGCCCCCCACCTTTGCTGTGCCGCAGAGGGTTCTGCCATCGCTGATGCACGGGGAGGCCGTGAACGTGGACATGGCGTTCATGACGTACGTGGCCCACGCGCGCGGGCTGCTGGCCGCCGAGGAGAAGGAGCAGATCCTGCAGTGCATGCGGGGCCTGGAGCTGCCGGTCTGGCACAGCGGCTGCAGCTGGGCCCTGATCCAGAGAGCCCTGCGGGAGCGCCTCAAGCACAGCGGGGGACAGCCGCGGATGCCGCTGCCCACCGGCCTCGGCGTGGCAGGTACTGCCCGAGGGACCCCGGGGAGCCCCCGAGGGGACACTTGGAGGGCAGGGACAGCCTGGGAAATGTGCTCTGTGGTTTGCAGTTGTGCGTTTCTTGTGCTTTTTCTCGCGTCTCGGTAAACCCATGGAGAGACAGGATCCCTCCTGAGTACAAGCCCCAGAACTCCGTTAAGGACCGAGGTCTGATTAATTGCATTATGATTGACCAATTCATTTTGCAAAGGGAAATGCAGTACTCTGGCAGGCAAATCAGCAAGGGGAAAAGAGAAAAACAATTCCTCTGCTATACTTGAAAAGATTTGTTAAATATCCTTGGCAAAAGGAATTTAATTTTTTACAGTGCTTAGAACTAATGCTTGCAAACTAAATAAGATATGTTCAATATCAGGGATGAAATACTCATAAGATTTAAAAATAAAAGACAACCAACCCCTATCACAGAAGCAATGCATGGGACCAGGTTGTGATCTCTGGCATCTCTTTCCTTTTCACCCCATTTCCATGAAGCTCAGTCTCTACACACAAGACAAAAGGCCCTCACAAACTGGAGCGACTCTGCCACAGCCCGTCAGTGTGTGCAGGCAGGAAAAGCTCCTCTGGATGTCCAATTAACTACAACTCTTATTTTCCAGACATATTCAATGACACCAGTGAAGAGACCCTGGAAAGAGCATACAAGCTGTGGGTCAAGGACTGTGAGATGTTGCTGGACGAAGAGCTGCAAGCCCAAGGTGATGGCCCTGCCCCAAGCCTGAGCTGTTTGCCACTGTAACACAGTGGGCACAACGGAATTTTGAGCAAGATAAATCCAGAAACACCTGTGACACTGCATACGCGCCAGAGCTCTGTGGAACAAGCAGAATATTGGCATCTGACATGATTTGCCTTTTTCAATTGCTTTGTTTGAAAGGGAATCTATTATTGCTTAAGAAGTGATCGCTCACAAGCGAAACCACTGAGTGCCAGTAGTGTAGCTCATAGCAAATGGTCTTCTTTCAGGGAAAGTGAGCAGGATTATTCATTTATTTAGTTAATCCAAGCTGGTAACTGCCATGGCCCTTGGCACTGGTGTCCCACTGTTGCTTGTGCTTGGACCCCTAACACAAGCAGGTGTAGCTGACTCATAGACCATGGTATGGCACCACACAAAATTTCTATCCTATATAAAATATTTCAATTAGGTTATCACCTTCACTGGTCATTCTTTTCTTCTTAGTGTTCTTCTTGTTTTCTCTCATTCAAAAGAGCAAAACAAAGAAGCTCATCTGCCAGCCTCTGCACCCAGTATAAGGGAATGACACACTCTGATTAGAGGCACCATCACAAGTCACAGATCAGTAAACAGCACTGCTATGAAGCACATGGGGGCTGTCTCCTGGCAGTCCTTTGTCTTGAGACTCTCGGACACTGAGGACATGCTGGCAGGTCTCTTCTTGCTGCCCAAATGTTTGTGGTGGTTTGACTTTGTAACCCCTGCAAGCCACCGGCATGACGAACGGGGCACAATTTGCAGCACTGCTGCCTAAGAACAAAGTTGGGCTCCTGTCAATACTGCAGAACCCCCCAGTGCCCCCACATCTGCCACAGGGCTCCTTGTACCTGTCAGACCCTGGCTCCTTTCCCATCTCAGCCTTTTCTGGTTAGATAAGGCCAGCTGGGGAAAACCAAGAGAAATTAGAGGACTCCAACAAGTTCATCATCTTCAAGCAGCTTCAGTGTCACGTCTCAGGATCCTGGCAGACTCAGAGCAGATTATATAATGGATGCTGATGGTGAAAAATGTAAAAGTAATGCCATCCTTCTCCCTGGAGGTCCAATCAAAGGAATTGCAATCAACAAACAGCCTTTGAATTATTTACAACACTATTTGTTTTTTCCCCTGGTGTTTTTATCCCACACCAGTTTGTGCTGATGTGCTGGCTTCTGTTTTGCTGAAGTAATAAAAGCTACTAAAATTGAAAAACTTTAGAACTAATGATTGCATTGCTGCCCACAGTGTGTGCCTGAGTACCTTTGCACGTGCTTGAGAGACAGAGACTGGAGAAGTGTGGCATAGAGCTGACATAATAAATCCCTTTTCCTCTTGAGCCTGGAGAAGAGGTGCTTAAAACCACACAGAAAGCCCTGCTCAGTGGATCTCTCCAGTTTCAAGACAGGGTTTCACACAGATGGTACCATCTTACCAAGGAGCTTTAGAGCTAATCCTCAGAGCCACAACTTCCTAGAAATAAACCCATAATTCCCAGGGCTAAATAAGCTTGAGGCTGAGGATATCAGTGAACTTGTCTCCTTTTTCCAGGAGAGCCTCATTCAGTGGGTTTCTGACAGCAGCCACTGTGTGGGGAGAGCACCACTGATTTTCTCAGGGTCCACCAGCACCACCAGCTTTGCTAGAACAGACAGGGACAGTGCAACAGGAGAGCAGGGGAGGGCCCACGAGTGTCTGAAGGAAGGAGTCAGAGGATGGACCAGGCTCTGCTCAGTGGTGCCCAGCACCAGGACAAGAGGACACGGGCAGAAATTGATGCACAGAAAGTTCCACCTGAACTTGAGGAAGAACTTATTTGTTGTGCAGTGACTGTGCACTGGAAGAGACTGTCCAGAGAGGGTGTGGAGCCTTCCTCACTGGGTATAATCCAGAGCTGTCAGGACACAAACCTGTGCTCTGGGATGACCCTAATCAAGCAGGGAGGTTGGACCACATGACCCACTGTGGTCTCTTCCAACCTGAAATATTCCATGACCTCAACTTTTAGGGAGCATGAGAGAGCCTCAGGGACAGCAGTCTGAGGGGCAAAGGTGCTGAGAGCCATTTAATGTTGTGCTTACAGTGATCACCTGGGCACACTCACAAATGGTCCTGCTCCTCTCCAGCAGCTGTGTGGGCCATTTTTCACACCAGATAACCTAGAAATGAATGAAGCACAGGATTACCCCCTGCCCAAATCAGTGTCCTGCAGCACAGTGTCCTACTCCCATCTACCTCCATGGAGCAGGTACAATACAAACATCAACTTGAGTTGCTTATTTTAAATGTCTGGGGAGAGACTCTCAGGAGCCCAAAGGCATTTGCCACTCCATTTCCAGGGAAAGCCAAGCTGCAGCTCAGCAGGGTCGAGGTGAACTGAACTAAAAAGAGTCACAAAAGCACACCTGCACATTAAAAGCCCAGCATCCAATGTGTTATTTGTGACAGTGACCTGGCTGTGGGTCACCTGCCAGCCACTCTCCCACGTTGGCTTTGCCTCTGCCTTCAGAAGCCAGTGGTGGTTGTGTCTGTGACAACAAATCCAAGCAGCTGAAGCACAATTAGGACTGAAAAGTGAACACATGATTATTTTTTACCCTCCCTTCTGCTGTGGGTGACAGAACACAATCAGCCCCTGACGTGCCTGGTTGCTTGGTAGCAGACAGGCACATTTTTAATTATATATTAAAATATGCTAAAGAACATAAAACGGCTGTGTGACTAATATGTGTGTATCAAGAAAGGCACATGACAGCAGCAAAATTGCTTCAGTGTCTGATAAAAAGTGCCTTTGCCAAGCTTGTCATCAAAAGATCAAGGGAAAGGGGTGGAAAGTATTATTAATAAAACACTGACTTTTTAAAATACCCCTCATTGTTTGAGGTGCATTTTTTTTAATGTCTAGCATGAATTTAATTCTTTTCCATTTATTCAGCTTTGATTTAGTTCCTGCTTTTTCAAACAGAACTATTATATTAGTGAGATCTCTGCTATCCTCTTAGGATGCATTGCTCCAAAGAGAAAAGCAAAAAGTCCCAGCTGGGTCCTCGCAGTGCAAGTTCTTCATGGATTTGTTTGAACAAAATCACTTTAGTGGTCAGAGAATAAGAAATTATTTTGTTATTTACAAGTGCTGAAGTAATTTCTTTTGCAACAACCTGCTCTATAAACTGCTTTTCAGCAGGGAAAAAAGAAGAGAAATATCAATGAAGTCCCAACCCAAACCAGTCTATGATTCTGTGGTTCTGGAATGCATAAAGGAGTATCTAAGCAGCAATCACTCATGCCCAGTGAACAGTAGCATTCAGTGCACACAGTGTAAAATGAGAATCAGACCAAAGGTCTTGAAGACATTAATAGCAGACATTAAAAGATTTTGACTAAATGTATTTGAAGTGGCTAAAGAAACAGTGCTGAGCACAAGGGCAATGCCCTGTTTCTCACAGAGCACCTGCTGCCCATCTGGAGCTGATACCTCTGGTGTGAATTATACACTGCACTCAGAGAAAACAATCTGCAAATGACATCAGTAAATCACAGCTGGCCTTGGAGCAGGGGGGCTTTGCTGGGATGGAGCCGCCGGGATGGGGCGCAGGACCCGCGCCCGGTGGGTCTGTGCTGGGAGGCCCCACAAGAGTGTGTGTTCCCCACTCTGTTAATCCAAGTCTAACTCCTGCTGCTGTCACAGGCACACAGGAAAGCCAGAGGGAGCAGGGAGCTCTGCAGAGGCGCTGCTGAACAGCAAGAGAGCAGCAAAGTGTTTGAGCAGGACCAGAGCGCCCAGAGCTGCGTGCCCCATCCACCAAATCCTGCTGTGGAGCAGCATCCTCAGTATGTACATCAACCCCATGGTGATATTTATATATATATATATATATCACACAACAATCGATATTTACATGCTTTGCATATAAATATTTTTATGCCCTGGCCCTTCCTGCTGACCATTCAGCTTTCTCCTTTCCTTGCACAGCTCTCAGACAGCGCTAACACAACAGGGTCTGTCACAGGAACCACTTCCCTCCATGATGCCAGAGCACAGCTCCTGTTAAGAGCATCACTCCCAAAAAGTGAGCTGGAAAAGGAGCAGTTTGAAGGAAGGGTGAAGCTCAGGTCAGAGGCAAAGACAACGGTGTTGCTCAGTGCACACACATCTGCCTTGTGAGCCAGCATCCTGTCAAGCCTCGTTGATTTTAATAACTCAGGAACACTTTTTCAAGCCATTCCCCTGCAATTTCAAACAAGTGTATTTCAAAGGAGCTGGAGCAACAGTGTAGGGCAATTTTCAGTGCTGGGACCACCCCGGACTGAGCAGAAGGAGCAGCACTGCTGAACCCACCGAGGCAGAGCCATCACCACCCCCTCCTGGCACTGGAGCTGCTGGGCTCCCAGGCCTCCTGGGGAGGAAAGCACAGTGAGGTGACACGGTGGCAGTGTCCTGCTGTGTCCCCACACCACACAGCCGAGCCCTGCAGCACCCTCCAGCCCAGACACAGGGATTCTCAGCAAAGCACCACACCAGGCACAGCTGGACTTACTTTTAAAATCCACTTTTTTACCCTGCACTGAATTTTTCAGGCTTGTTCAGCACAACTGAAAAGGCTTCTAAGCAGAGCTGCCACCAATTCTTTATTGACACTGCCTACAGCCAATACCCCCATGATGGGTGTTCTTCCTGCTCCTCCTGGGTTCTCCAAGCCAGCCAAAACCTTGAGATGCTGCCACCCAAACCAAAAAAAAAAAAACCAAAACCAAAAACTGACCACCAAAAGCAAAGTCAAAATACATCTAAGAACTCAAACTTAAAATAGTAATTACATCCTAGGCTGCTAATAAACAGATTTTCTAATGCAGTACTACTACATTCTAATACTATGCTTAATTTCTAAAGAAATTACATTACAAAACCTGCTGGAAACATAAGCTTTTACTCAAGTATCTTCTACAAAGAGGGAGTGGGGCTGTTCATCTGTAGTCCTACTAGAGTCAGGCATTTTTTGTTGGGTTGGTTTTTAAATTGAGCTAGTAATTTTTAATCCAACTAAATTAGGTATTTTCTACTCTAATAGGTATCAGATTTTCAAGGCACTGGTCAAATTCAGTTCTCCTGTTCTTACTCATGGCTCAAGCCCCCTGAGACAACACTCAGTAAGTGCCAATGCTGCTGCAGCAAGGTCCACAGAGAGCAGGAACTCAATGCTGTGAGCACAGGAAGCAAAAGGCTGCTGAAGAACAAGACCAGAAAGGATGAGAGCAACAGAGACAGAGAAATAATGAAGATGGGAAGACACAACAAGACTGCAGCTGGTTCCTCACCAGCAGAAGCCAGGAGCAGCTGTCTGCATGGTGGCTGACAGGAGGTTTGGGAGCAGAGAGGGGATGGGGATCCCACCATGCACAGGTCAGCTAGAGAAGGGGTGAGGTGCTCCTGGGCAGGACTGCTGGGGACAGGTGACCCTGCAGGAGTGACAGCAGGGCAGAGGGGGACAGGGACCCCGAGGCCTCACAGAGCCCATGACCCCACGGGGCACCTGCTGAGCTCCAAGGGGCAGGGAGGGAGGGAGGCAAATGACAAGAGCCCAGGGGAGAGGGCTGTGTTAAATAAAACCCACCTGTTTATTCCTTACTCAGGACCATAAGCTCTGGGTCTTTCCACTTTGGCATGGACTTGCAAAGCGCAGGTGGGGTCTGGTCTAAAGCTTGATTCCCCTGTGTGACTGCCACACAAACACAACTGGACAGCTCTGGTAGAACCAAGGATGCCAACCAACAGCAAGTCAGGGACATGGACACATCCATGGCCAAGTCACAGACACAGAAGCACTGCAGGGACTTGAAATGCACAGGAAAACAAGATCCACTCACATGGCAAACGAGTGACTTACACAGATGTATGTGAAAAACCAAATGCTTTAATCCATCTATCAAGAACAACAGTTCAAATTATTTCATTGGATACATTAATATTGATCCATAATTTACAGTGCTATGGACCATACACAAATTATTGCTGCAGTCAACAGCAGATGAATATCAACATTACAGTACCAAGCATCATAGCAAGAGGCAGTAATTAATGTCACTTTTTCAAGAAATATAGGTATTTATACTATTATCAACATCAGCTTCCCCCCCAGTGCATTTTATGTCAAACAACATAAATGTAAGTGCATTATTTTGTGCTTTGTGCTTTCCTTATGTACCTTCTTTTTGTTTTTACAGGTTGTAAGAGTTAAATATTGCTTTACAGGCCAAAAGCAGTAAGGAAGAACTTCACGGTACTCTGCATGTCCCTGCCTGTTGCATGGCTTTGGCAAAGTGAGAATTGGTCAGTTCCCCACCCACCTGCTCAGGGAAGCCACCGCTGCCCAGCGTCACACACACGTCACCGTCACCAGACCAGGCAACAACTTCTGTCCATCTCACTCCACCCAGCCCATGCCAAACCCTGCCCGTGACTGCTGCCTCTGTCCTCTGCCACCAACCCCTGCACAATGTCGCAGCCACAGCCTCCACCATGCTCAAACGGGCAAAGGCACCTCCCATTAGCACCCACTGGGGGTCTGTGTCTCCTAGAGGTGTCCCCAGTGCAGTGTCACCATTCCAAGGGTGGGCAGGCTCAGAGGAGGGCTGCAACCTAAGGAAACACAGGGGGAAGAGTGAGCAGGGCACGGCCAAGTTATGTGTTACCCCAGAAAACGCAAGGTATGGGAGCACACAACGCAGCTGCTGCAGCCACAGAGACTTCTGCCAAGGAATCCAGCTCTTGATGGAATGGTTGGCCTTGAATCCTAACTCACCTCCATACAGCACATAGCCAAAAATCAGAAGTCATGGCTGTCAGAGTACCAGTGGTTTCACGTAAGCATGAAAAATATTCATATACCACAGTCTAGACTTGAATTTGTGAATGCCCAGGGCAGGCACCAAACCAAAAGCCTCATTCAATACATTCAGTGGTTCTCAGTTACTACACTCCAGCATGCACACCCTCATTCGTTGTACCAACGCTGCAGAGCTGCCCCATTTCCTGGGGAAGGGCAACAAAGCCCTGTGTTACAGCTACAAGCATTTTTTACAGCCCTGATTTTCCTACCTGTCACCCCAGCCAAAGAGCAGCACCAGAAGCCTGTACCCCCACACTTGACTCGGAGCTATAGCACAGCTGCCTCACAGGGACTGGGGGCATTTCCTGCCCCAGGACCATGGTGACCACAGCACAATCCTGCAGCCTCCTGGGTTCTGCCTGGGCCAGAGCTTCTCTACCCTAGGAAAGACATATTCCCAAAAGCTGTCTGGGGTGAGGGGGAGAGGCATCATTACAACCCAACTCCAGCTCCTCCTTCAAAAACTATAAAAGAAAGAAAAAAAAGCCACAACCCCGTGGTTGCATCAATGCTAACACACCACTGGCAGCTCAAGCAGGAAGGGAGGGCTGGACATAGCCACGGGAAGAGTGACAGGAACACAGACCCCGAGTTCCACAGCCCTGTAGAGCCTGAGACCCACGCTGGGAGCATGGGTGCCAGGCAGGGGACACCAGGAGCCCTCACCACCCACACCAGGAGCAGTGGTGCCAGGCAGGGAACACCAGGAGCCCCTGCCCATGCCACAGCAGCAATGCCAGGCAGGGAGCCCTCCTGGGGAAATGTCTGTGAGAGGGCTCAGCGAGCTGCGCTGTGGGAACTCCCATCACTATCCCCTACCCAGTTCACATTTGCTTTCTGAACACTACCTGCTGAGCCCAAGGTTTTCTTGGAAAGCTGGCCAAACTGGCACTCAAGTTACTCACCGTTGCACTCATCCTATGTAATTTCCAGTGTAGCACAAAGGAGAAAGGGAAGCTCAGGTTTTCTATCCGTGGGCACCATGCTACACCTCAATGCCCTACACACCACCACCCTAAAGCTCTGTCTACGCCACACTTCAGTCAGTGCTAGTCGAGGAAGACTACAACTAGAGTTTAAGGCACTTCATTCTGAACGAGCTACGCCTGCCAGTCAGCTGTAGGCTGCCGTGGAGAATTCCATTCCCTCCGTCCAGCTGGGAACACCACCTGTCACCTCCGTGGAACACCTAGGCTGGATATAATACAAGGAAAACTACCGTTATTGCATAGGACTACACTTGAGTAGATAATGCACCCAACTACTTTTACAACATGGTTGCATGTTAAAAATTAATAACATTGTTATCAAGTAACAGTTATTTGCAGATACAGTAATTTACTCTTTTTTTTTTTTTGTTTTTTTTTTTTTTCTCTTATGTCAGCCCCGGTGCTGAAATAGAACACGAATTGCTCTAACGGGTATATTAACTACATAGTTATGTTTCCAAGCATATTACTACTTTTTTTCTGTATCACTAAAAATAAATATGTAAGTTCAGTTTCTCTACAGAGTTGTTTTATTACCTAATCTAAATTTTTACTCTACCTTAAATGCGTTTAAAAACATTTTCAAAGTGAGACTGTAATATACAAAATATTCTCAAAATCTCTCTTAAAACACAGAACCCTGCATAAAAGCTTCCTTTCAAGTGTTTACAAAGAACGCGGAAAACTTCCAATGAGTTTTAAAAATGTCAAAAAATTGCTGCAATATTAAGAGGCAAAAATCTTACAAATGAAATACAAATAAATTTAAAACAAAAACTTGAGGATAACTAAGGAATCCATGCAAATCAAAAGAAACTGTACAATGCAATTTAAAAAAAAAATAAAGCCAATTAGATATGTACAACATAATGTGCCCAGCTGATAAGATGCATAATTTTTTTTTTGTCCAAAGAGTGTATCTCAACTTACAGTGCTCCTGGCTTGGTTTGCCATTGGCAAAGCCATTCATGTGTGTCACAAAACAAAATAAAAATTTAAGAGGAAAAACTTGAATCATGATCAAAAGGAAAACCCAAATCAGCTCAGAGTAAAATTAAACAATACTCTGAGACACTCACGTCTCCCTGCAGTTTCAGCAACAGCATTTTATATCACAATCAACACAATCAGGATGTCTTAACACTTGGGTTTAGTTTGTTTTCTGAGTGAAGTCAGGTGGGTATTTTCCCTAAACACTTGTCATGTAAGACCAACCACTTGAGGGACACTGTATCTTTAAGGCAGCACTATTCAATTAATACAATTACAAATTGGACTTTTTTTGTTGTTATTGTTTCTTTTACATTCTTAAACTTTACATTTTGTTTCCAAGTAAATAGGTTGCATTTACAATCCTACAATTGCCCCCTCCCCCCCAGAAGAAACAGACTCTTCATCTGTAATTCTATTGCTTTGAGTAGATTTGACCAGTTCAAAGTTCTTGGCGAATCCAGTTCACAGATTCTGTACATATGCTGTACAATATTTTGGAGGCATTGGTAGTTTTAAAATAGAATATACAAGTTTCTTCACAAAAATTCTAAAAAAAATTCTATATATATAATATATACACACACGCACACACACTGATGAAGCACAAGGGAGGGGGGAAAGAAAAAATCAAAAAAACTCTACAAAAGGTAAATTATTCCATCTACTGATCAAGAACCAAAGCAGTTTATGAAAGGTGTGCCAACAGATGCTAACAAGCATGGTCAGTGTCCTCCATGCTCACGCTGCTCCGCCTGCTACTCGTCTTGGATGCCCCAGGAGACACGGAGGAGAGCAGAGGGTCAGTCACTCCCACGGGGGACAGGGTATCGTCCATGAGGATGTCTTCCAGTTTGGATCCCATTTTGGCAGGAACCCCGTAAGTGCCGGCCGGCTCCGTCACGTTTCCCAGGTTGTCGCTGAAGGTGATGGTGCCGTCGGTCAGGTCCAGGGTGGTGGTGCACGACAGGTCCGTGTGGTGCGGCATCATCTCTTGGGTGCAGTTGTCCAGCACAGGCTCCTGTTTGATGACCCTGTTGACCATGTCAGGGGAGCAGAGGCCTGTAGATGGGACAAGGGACAGTCCGTGTGCCCGGGCTTGCATCTCAAGTTCCTGGGAAGGAGAATAAAGGGAAAATTAAAAGAAAATCTGGAAATAAAATCTGTCATCTTACGCTCGTCTTGCAGCTTCCAGTTTCCTTCTCCTGCACACATTTCCTCCCTTTCCAATAGTGACAAGTGCTTGTACCTTGCACACTGCAGATTTTCACCTGAACAGCAGAGTCTTGAAGAGGTGGGTGAACACCATCCCACACAGGCCCTTCACACTCCTCCTCAGCACCTACACCAGAGCCAAAACCCAGCACCCTGCAGCACAGACATGTTCCCCTCAGGCTTTTTCTCAAACCAGTGCCAGGATAGGCAGGTTTGGCATCAGGTAGGGTGAGGAAAACATTTAAAAATAGGAAAAAAAACCCCAACAAAACTAGCAGAAGCATGTGTTTTTAGTAATTTTTAAAAAGTCATATGTGAAGGCACAGCATGTCTATGTGATCCTTATCAATCCCTGCTCAGACTCTGGAGGGGACATTTCTCACTCTACAAGTCTGGCAGAGCTGGAAGAGGTCAATCAAAACTGAGCAACAACACTATTCCTGTGCAGAAAAATCACAAGGAAGTCACAGGAAGATTTCAGACTTCAAATGGAGCCAGGATTCTTCAAATTTCCATGGCGAGTTTAAATCCCACCTTCACATTTAATCATATAGAAATGCCCTCTCACAAGTACATCAGTAAAAGCGATGCTCTGCTTCTACTTCTGCATTCTATTAGGCAATCACAATCTCTGATTTGTGCTGTTGCTGGATATTCCTGTCACTGAGACTGATTATTACCCTTCTCCATAATTTCCAGGCTAAAACAAGCTTGTAATGGCACACTGCAAGATCAGAGGAGAAGGGTAATGAGCAAGCACTTCTTCCATCAGCTAATATGCCAGAATCAGGAGTTCCTTATTCCATGCTTAATCAGAATCAACACAAAAAGGGAAAAGACACACTTGAGGTTATTTGCTGCCAGATGTACTGCCCATTATTCAAGGGTCTGGCTTTTATGGTATTTTGATTGAAGGAGCCAGAGCAGATGGGTAACACAAAGCAAGATGAAAGATGTTGGAGAAGTGATCTCACTTAGCTTTGAAACACCACTGCTTGATGCCACTCTGCAAAAGGCTTGTGTGTTTTTATCATCTCGTCCTAGCAGCAGATTGCTCAACCAAGTACAAAACTGTGCTGAGGCTCAACTCGGCCTGTTCTATTTTAAAGCTGTTTACTTCCACACTTGACTCTCAGGTATTTGCAGCTTCATTATCTCCCTGGTGGATTAGCTGGGCTGTTGAGGGGTCTCCTGGCAGGCCACAGCTGCAAGCAGAGCTCAGCTGTTTGTGCTGCAGGGGAGCAGCAACACGAGGATATCTGGGATATCACTGTCTCCATGTTAGGTGTTCTTACACTCCGTTCTGGTACACTTCTTTAATTACCCTTCTGTGGAGAGGGGTGGCTATCCAGAAAAAAACCCTGAGTTGGCTTCAAGGTTAAGATTTCCTATCCGGCTCCCGGTGAAGACAAAGGAATTAGTTAAGAGAAATGGAGTTTTCACCCTTAAATTTCTGTGTAGCTCAGAACACTGGGAACCTGTGTGAATCTAACAAGGCAACAACCCACAGAGAAAACATATTCATGCCACCTACTGCTTTTCAGTGCTGAGAACTGTTGTACAGTCCTACAGACTGCAAGCAGCAGGGAAGACTCCCGAGCAGCTGAACTGAATTTCGTGACTATCAACAACTACATGATACATGGAGTCCCAGTGCCTCAGGCCTGGCAAGCAGAAGAACGTATTACCATATAAATCTTTTTGATGGTATGGTTTGGAACTAATGTTGGCCATGGTAGAACAAAAACAGACCACTCATAAGTGCTTTTACTAGAGTGTTAGGATTCTATTTTTTTTAACTAAGATATCTTTAGCTTTTTCTGGAAAAACCTCTGCAAGCATTTCAGCACTGCCCGCTGCTAATTTAAATGCTGCTTCCTTCTAACCCGCACCCCACAAGTCACTATTTGCAATCACACGCTGCAACACCAAGGGCATTTGCAGCTCATTTCGCAGCAAACCTGTATTCTGAGCAGCAGGTGCCTGTTGGCATGTTCCAGCTTCTTCTGCCTGTTCTCCAGCTCCTTGGTGCGCTGTTGTTCCCTCTGCAGCTTGCGGATGTAATCCACCGACGCCTTCAGGATCGTCCCCTTGTTCCAGCGCATGTCACTTTGGAACAACACAGAAGGACAAGGTAAGGCTCTGTTTCACAGCTGCTCCCTTCATACCTGTACCTGTGACTGCACCTTATCCAGACATAACACCCAGCTGCTATTTCTTGCAAGGTTGTGGATACAGAAGGCGTTTGCAGTGCACTAGAGGGGGCTGGAGCATAGCCCTTGGGAAGCGCGTTTGCTTCAGAGAGAGAGAAAGAGAGAGAGAGGCTGCTGCATCACCATCTCCTCACATCATCTTACTTTCTCTAAATAGGTTAAAAACATCTTACTGCAGACTGTCAGAGCAAAGATCCACCTGTCCTGTAGGCTGGTACTGAGACATATTGTGTTGCTGGCCTTGGAGGAGGCTGCAGAGCCTCTCTGCAGTGTAGCTGTGAAGTTGCTCCACGAGCAAATGCCTCAAAATACTGGAAAATGTCCCCAAAATCATCACAGGGCATTGATTCAGATTTAAGTGGGCTTTCAAACTCCAGAGCAAGGAAGGTTCCTTGCTACCGAATCAGCATTGAGAAAGTGTAAACACAAGCTAAAAGCAGCACAATCATTGTAGAATTATCAAAAAGAACATCTGGGAAATTACAGCAAACACTGACAAATTATCAGTGAACAAGCACAGGGTTATGCTCTTTATTTTCTTTCTTTTTTTTCCTTTGGAGGGAAGGGGAATATGATGGCTTCCCAGATAAACTGCCCTCCATTTTCACTGCAACAGGGGCCAGTTCTGCCTTGTCAAGCTGTAACATCTAATTAATTAAAAGAATGATTTAGCGAGACATGCAGCCACCTAAGCAGCCAGACCACCATAAGGTTTCCCATCCTCCCAACCCTGGTAAGGCAGTCAGTCACTCCCAGCACCCAGCCCAGCTTTGAGACAAAAATCATCTAATTAATACAAACACAAGCAGGTTCCAAAAGGGGAAAAATGAACCCCTCAAAAAAATCCTCAAAAAATATAATGGAACCTTTCAAGCATTTCTGCTGTCACAGAGTGCTAAGAGCAAGTAGAAAACATTGGAATTTTGGGGTTTTTTTGTAAGTCCTTGCTCTCCCCTGGGATTATTTCATCTCCTCCCTCCTACAGTCTCCCTGGCTTGTTGTACTCACGGGTCATTTGACTTGGGTATCAAGGTGCCCAGTTCTTTTATACGATCATTAATATTAAATCTTCTTCTTCGTTCAACTTTAGGAAAAACAGCACAAATGTTACAAGTAATATTCACACTTAATTACAACTTATCAAGTGTTTTATCAAAGATTTCTTTAAGCACCACCAAACTGTTTGCCTGAAGCTTAAAATTCAGTGATAATTTATTTTGCTCTCCTACACATGGACAAACTAAGACAGAAGTTCTGTCTGTGCTGTAAATTTTGGGACTGCAGAGTTTAACTGAGACTAAAAACCAGAATGACTGAGAAGCAAACATTTTTCTAGGGATAAGGATCACAGACAAATTCACAAACAAATATTTTAGATGCTCAAGGAAATCCCAAGACAGAAAAAGGGACAAAAGGCACAGTCTCTTTTTTTCAAGTAGTCTTCCATGTGCAACACTCCAAGGATCCAAAAGTCAAATTTAAAACCCAATTTTCCTGCATTACCTTTTCATGCTATGGAAAAGGCTTCTGAGTGGCTGAAGGCATGAAACAGTTCCTTTTTTCTACTACTACAAAGTATAAAAAGAAAAGTTATGGATCCTTTATTTAAAGTCATAAGATGCTCATTATTTTAATTTTTTTTTTCCAACTTGGAAACATGAGCTCCTTTCAAAAATGAAATTTATAAAATTGCTATTCTGAGGACCCATATTGTTGTTTAAAGTCACAAATTGGCCACATATCTAACATTAAGAAAAATTAAAATTAAAAAAGCAAAATTGTGCAAGGTGGATTTGTTAAAATCAATTGGGTCACATGTTGAACCCAGCAATTCCACTGATAACAACCACTCATTCATTTGATTTATTGAAAGTAAATAAAATTAGAGTTAAAATTCAATGGTAGATTTAATTCACAAGAATTTGAGATATTTGATCTATGGGCATAACACAATGATCTAGTGCTTTATACTATGTGATAGTATACCACAGATTTAAAACATCAGTATTTGAATATTGAATACCCAAAATCATTCCGAGAATTGGTGCAAAATGTGAGGAACCAAAACTTACTCAAGTTGTGATTGTCTTTCTTTTGCCTCTCCTTAGCCAACGCTCTCGCTTCTGACTCTGTAGGAAAAATACATGCTGTGCATGTGAATGAGGTAATTAGAATTAAAATAATTCAATCACAGCCTTTCAGCCTGTGAAATATCCGCACAGGAAGCCTGATGGATATTTGTCACACCAATCATTACCCCCATTCCAAGGAGCCAAAACACAAGGCTGGGACTGAGCTTCACCTCTGCACCTGTGGAATGTCTCTTCCCACATTCCCAGAGTGACTCCCACAATGGGAATGTTTCCCACAGAGGCCCTGACTCAGCAAGGGATTTGAGGACAGCAAAGTGCTGAAATGCAGCACACCTGCTCCCTCCTGAAACGCAGCACACTTGCTCTCGAAATGCAGCACACCTGCTCCTGAAACGCAGCACACCTGCTCCTGAAACGCAGCACACCTGCTCTCGAAATGCAGCACACCTGCTCTTGAAATGCAGCACACCTGCTCCTGAAACGCAGCACACCTGCTCCTGAAACGCAGCACACTTGCTCTCGAAATGCAGCACACCTGCTCCTGAAACGCAGCACACCTGCTCCTGAAATGCAGCACACCTGCTCCTGAAACGCAGCACACCTGCTCCTGAAACGCAGCACACCTGCTCCTGAAATGCAGCACACTTGCTCTTGAAACGCAGCACACCTGCTCCTGAAATGCAGCACACGCACCCCAGGGCAGCTGGGCCAGAGGAACAGCATGCTTGTGGCATTGCTGCCTGCTCAGGATGTGACACAGGCAGGACTCAGGCTCTGCTCACCCAAATTAAGGCTACATCCCTTCTGTGGCACGTGCACACACATCACCACAGCACTCAAGGGATAACTTAAGTCACCTGTTAAGAGCAGTGTCTTTTCCAGCTATGCTAACTGTTCCTATTATATGAAGAAAAAAAAGGTGAAAAATTCAACACCTTTCTGGTTCTTTGCTTTGGGAAAAGCAAAAAGGAAAGTAATGGCAGCCATGCTGCACAGAACTTGTCTCCTCAACTCAGAACTGTCCTTCACCTTGCTCCACACATTTATTATCTATCTTTTATTATTCTATTATTATTGCTATTATATTCTAGAATAATAATATAATTATTAATTTCAGTATGCAATAGTTCAGGCAACAGCACAACTAAATTTCTTCTTTTCAGTTCTCATTTGGTCCTAAGCTTCTCAAGCAATTTCAAGTATTTTATCTTTGCTCTACCCCTTTACATTTTTGTAAAAAGTGAGGTGATTAATCCTTGCTCCATTGCATTCAAATCTCCAAACCAGCAAGAACTTTGAAGTTCCACAATAAGTCAGTGAGGAGCAATGAGTGCATCTTTTATCACATGTTCCACTGTGAAAACAATTCCTCACTGTAGCCAATAAGTTTCTTTCCTGTATTACTTTCTTTTGATAAGTAAAAGACTCACCTAAATTAATTCTGTGTACAGGTAAGTGTAGCATATAGACATTAAACTTATTTCAGCTCTGATTTGATGTATTTGGTGTATTGAGGACTTCTATAGGACCACTTCACTCACCATTTCCCCTCTCTTTCTGCCTTCTTGGCCTGAAGTCTGACACAACCACCTGCAGCAAATCCACCAGTCTGCACATCCAAGCTGGGTTGAGTTTGCAGCCTACAGCCCCTGGAACTTTCTATACTTGGAGCAACAAACCTGCCTGTAATACAGGGCTTTGAGCAGCTCTCCTCCCTTCCCACCCTCTCACTCAGCTCCATCTCTGCACAAGCTTTGCTTTCTTGTAACAGCCACAAATCATTGTGTGCTCTGTGTGTCTCTCTGTGGTGCTGAGTTCAAATTCTGTGCTGTCCTATAAATGCAAATATCTGCTGGCTCAGAGAGGTGGCATTTCCTCCTGGCCTATTAAAACTGCTCTGCTTAAACGAACTCCTGTCCAGAACCTGCTTTGCAACTGAGTCAGCCTGTGAGTTTTCACAACAGAAATCCAGAAAGATGACAGACAAGAAAGAAACCAGGCCCCTACCCTACTGCATGGTCAGTGACTCTCTGTTAGGCTTAAGAACAGGCATTTCTGGGCATTAATATGATTTTGCCATCATTTCTAGAGTGGATCTCCATTTGTTCAGCCTACAGACAACCACACCTGGTGTATGTACCCTATGTGTGGTTATATCCTTCCAAGTGAGCAGAAACAAAACACATCTGTGAATATGAAACTTATTATTTGCTTCAGACTACCTTGCTCCTGTACACATGTGCTTGAGAAAAAGAGGTTTTTAGTGTCCCACTCTCCTGCCCCTGCCTCCCACAGCTTGTTCAGAGCATTGCTGCAGGAACTGGCACAAAAATTTGAGGAACACTTCATTTTCATCTTAATTTAGTGACGCATATTCATAGAATCATAGAACGGCTTGGGTAGGAAGACATCTTAAAGATCATCAAATTCCAATCCCCCAGGTGCCTAATTTTACATTTTAAAGGATCTACAATTCCAGACTTCACATTATAAGAGGTTATTTGTCATTACTGCCCTCCCCTACTGAAGTAAAGCCCCAGTGTGTATCATTCCTTGACATGAATCCCACAGAGGCTCCAGATGTGAAGTTGTTAAAGTTTGGTGTTGACAGAGCAAACAGTAAGCCCAAACTAGAAAACAGCTCTGGAAAAGATGCATGGAAGTTTCCTGGAACACAACCCAGTGCAAGTGTGACTGTAACAATTGAGGATTTTATGTGAACTTGTGACAGTGAACACACACGTGTCCACACATGAACACAGGCTGAAAGGAACTGTTCACCCATATATTCTCTCTCATAACAGAAATTATGTCCAGTATCACCAATTCAAATGATACTATTACTCCAAGGTGGTATTTTTGATGTATTTACCTGTGAGCTCCCTTTTTATATTAGGAAGATTAGCTGGACATGAGTTGCTGATGTTTAGTCCTGGAGGAGGCATGCTTTGGTTGCCATAAAGGTCAATCAAATTGCCAGACACAGGCAACTGGAAAAGATAAACAAGGAAAAAGATCATTTGGTTTGCCTTTATGAATGCCTTTGTACAGAAGAACAGAGTCAGGAAATGCTAAGTAATCTGTGCCCTTTTCCATGTGCAAGCAGAGCCTGCAAGAAGGTCAGCAAAACCCACAGATATTCACGGGCATGAGATAAAACATCTACACTGGGAAAATTCTCTTCTCTCTCCTCAAAAGTATGCAGACCTAAAACATTAAGAGGCAATAGAAGAGGTAAAATGCTGATGGATATTGCTGCACTGTTGCTCCTTATTTTTCACTCAAACTATTACATCTATATCCCTTAAACTTCCTTCATATCTGAAAGAGCCTACAGAACTCTCCCAGAGAACCCCCCCACTTTTTCCAGGGATACGTGAGTGGAAGCACTTTGCAAGTTGTCACATGCTGGAAGAAGAACACTGTATTAATTAATCACATTTTTCATGTGATTTGAATGCTACCTACACAGAAAACATTTCAGTTTACTTTGTTTTTCGCCTTATATAACAAGAACGCACACCAGTAGGAGGAAGATTATTTTTACAGTAAGTTTCCTCAATTACTTGTTCACTCTGCTGTGTTTATTTAGGTATTTAAACAAGTAGATTTATACAGAAATAGGACAGTATTTCAACAAGATCTATCAAAGCTATCCCTTTATATTGAAACATACTTAAAGAAGCTTGAAATTATCCTGAGTGGATTATTTTACCCATCTCTTATTTGGTTTTGAAAAGACAGGTATAAAACACTCTGGTATCTTATCTGAGTGGCAGCACTTATCATCACTGCTGCAAAGAAAACCAATCCCTCCAAGACACTGATCCTGCAGAGATTAGAGTAGGTATTAACTTTACACCCATGTAAATAATGCTGGTGAATACAATGCAGTGAGTCACAGCCACGACTATTAAACTCCTACTGATGGGCCTTGCCAGACTGGGACCTAAGAAAATTTCTCTGCCATATGCAAGCAGATGAAACAGGAGTGGATATGTAAAGTACCACCAGCTAGTTGTTGAGAACAGATAATGGCCAACAACAAAACCAAAGTCCCCTGACTCAAATTTTNTGCTCAGTATCAAATGATGGCACCTCCAGCCATGGTCCTGTTAACAGCAGAAAGTCAGATACCAATAAAGCAAAAAAAAAAAAAAAAAAAAATCTAATAATGCTGCTCAGGTCACAGCTAGTTGTGCTAGTTGTGACCTGCTCACATTAGTGTCAGGGTGACCACTCAATCTCACTGCTCTACAAGGCTGACCCTTGTGTCCTTGTGTCCCCCAAACACATCCCTGACACCGACACAGCAAGGGCATCACACACCCTTCTGACTTGGATGTGCTCGTCCTATTCATGCTCCTAAGCATGGGGAGAGCACAAAGACCTTGTTTGTAGCCCAAGGACTTGAAGTTCATAACCAGACATGTGAAACCTAATTAGGAGCTTCAGGGAATTTAGAAATAAAAAAGAAGATTTTTTTGTTAGAGATCTCAAAACTGGCATCTCAAAGCCTGGGTAAAGCAGTCAGGTTGCAATGAAACGTGGAGAACACTTACTGCAACATGGACCTGATTGTTACCACAGTTTGTGATTAATTTATTTCCCCAAAGGTGTCAAGCAGTGAGCCACGTTTCCATGTCATAAACAGGACCAGTGTGAGCAATGATCACAAAAGGGGATGGAGGAGACAGGCAGCAGCTGCTGAAGGTGCACATGTGCATGGCTGCTAAAGGCTGTCCACAGGAATGCTTATCAGGGAAATTCACATTAGGGGGAGGGAGATGCCAACAACCTCCACTTAAATCAGTGATCATGAGCAAAGAGACTGATCAGCTTCTTTCTTTGACCACCTTCCCCAGCATCCAAACTCAAAGCTGCAGTTGTAACATTTTCCTACACATGGTCCATGCTCAGTATGAGTCTCTGAGAGGCCTTTTCTCCAGGGTGGCTGCAGGTCACATCTCTGGGACTAACCTATACTAATTCCTTCACAAAAACATCAAGTGCATGCAACACTCCAGGCCATCTCACACAAAATTCCTGCAGCTAAAGCCAAGTTAAAATCGAGGCACATCCTCAGTTCACAATTTTATAACAGCTCCCAGAGGAATAAAATCAGTTGACCAAGGCAAACCCAATAATCATTAGTGCAGGGTTTAGGGAACTGGGAAAGGGCAGAGGAGCCCTGGGCTAAGGGCACTGGTTTGAGATGCACAAGACTACACAAAGCAGTGTGGTGAGCACACAAAAGCAGCCACTAGGCTTAAAGGGGGCAAAAAAAGCCCAAAAAGAGTTATGTGTCCATTGCAGTGACACCCAGGCATTTATTTCAAATGTTTCTTATTTGAAGAAACTGGAAAAAAATACACATTGTTGGCAAACATTTTGGCCCTAAGATAGTCGAGCCTTTCACCACCATTCTCAAGTACAAGATGGGAAAATGTTAAAAATTCCACAGCCATTTCATAGGGAAGATGGAGTTTCAAACTTGAGAAAGACATGGAATTTTCTGGAGCTAAGGAAGCCCCTTCCCTGTCTTCTCCAAATTCTAGTATGTTTCCAACCTAAATACAGTTTTCCTTACAGCTTTCTCAGCTATTTCTGGCTAAGAAGGAATTTAAATACTGCATCAGCCAAATTATCCACCTTTACTCTTCCAAAAAGTAGACGAAGTGGCTTATGCCAGGTTTAGCATGTTATCTTCATTGAAACAGCATGGATGAAAATTCTTTCACTTGGGAGATTTCATATTTCAAGGTCTTGGCATCACAAATTGCACAAACACATCAAGTAAAACAAATTAAAATCTTCCTATCATTTTGCAACTGCTTTTTTTTTTCTAATAATGGCTTTTATATAACAGAAATTTGAAATATGGTAATTATGACTGCAGATTCATCATAATGTACATTCATGGGAGTCTGAGGCTTTCATTTCTCCTCCACTACTCCAACAAAACAAGCACCCACATTCTGTCTAAAATCACTGAGACATCGCTGTGTGATCAACAAGGCTGTTTCTAAGGCACCAGTACACACTGGATGGGTTCTGCACCCCAGCTTGTGCAGCCCACAGTGTATTGTGATGTTCCCTGACCTACAAGCACACGCTCAGCAGCAGCCCCTGTAACAAAACTCCTCTACTGTGGAGTTTAAATTCCAGAAGAAAGCCACTTTTAGAAGTGGAGCTGTACCTATTCATGGAGCTTTCCATGCCAGGCTCTGGCTGGAGTTGATTAGCTGGATGAATTAATTGTCATCTCCACGAGAGCACTTCACACAGTACTCATTAATTCAATTAGCAGGTGACATCTAGGCAGAAAACCTTCTCTATAAACTGGCAACCATTTTGTGGTACTTTCCACCACAGATATTTTTCCACCAAATTCCAAAGCCGACAAACACTCTCACAAGCAGTTTACTGCAATGGGCGATTTTCAATTCAAGGTACTTGGAAACTCCCTTAGCTTGCTCCGCACAGAAATCTCTGATTTTGCTTATCAATTAAGTACTGTTACCAACTGTAACAAACTGGTCCTTTTGTTCTTTGTTGGTTATGGAACAACAACTGCCTTTGTTCCAGACTCAGCACAGCTATTTATAGGTTGTATCTCTTTAGAGAACATTTCCTCCCTTCATTTCTCCTACCTCGACTTAGCTCAGTCTGTAGGCATTAATTCCTTATTAATAAAATGTTGCATGTTTTAAGAGCTAAGTCCGGTCCCAAAAGAAAAGTGTCTGGCTTGTTTTTTTCCCTAAACCAATTGTTGAGAAACATGGTTCAACTTCCATCTCTTCAGGATTGGTACTAGCCTGATTCAGAGACTGAAATATGCTTTTTTCCTCCAGTTATTTAAACTTATCAGTAAAGAAATCTTAATTTCACTTTTTTACATCCTTATTTTTCAGACTTCACCACACAGAGTGGGAAAATTCTGAAATTCCATAGTAAATGTGGATCAGGCAGTCTTCACAAGGCTCCTTGCCATGCAGCAAGCACAGCAAAGCACAGGAGGGATGCAGACTACCCTAAACATTGACTGCAGGGGCTCCTTGCACCAAAAGAGTGCAGAGTATCCTTCTATCCCTGTCTGGCAGCAAAGAGCCACTCTGGGGTCCCTGTGAAATGAGAAAAGAAGAAAAGCATAAAGATATCCACACCCCTTCTGAATTAATGCGTCCCAATCCAATGGAACTTCAGAGAAAGGACTCCAGATGAACCTCATCCCTCAATGAAAAAAAAAAAAAAAAAACGGATAAACTTTTTTGAAAGCTATCTTTTGTCAGCTTCTTGAGGTTTTCTCTCAGATTCCAGGACAGCTGCACTTAGCAAGTCATCCTAGATGAAAGGAAATGCATTCTCCCTGGCGGGGCCGTGCAGTGATTCCCTGTGTGCTCAAAGGGCACTGTGCAGAAAGGGAAGCTGGTGGGCCGCTTCCTGCGTCATCCACCACGGCCCTGGGAGGGCTGTGGGAATCTGTGGGAGCACAGCACCAGGTTAACATGACATCAGACAGCTACTGCCAGCAAATGCAAACCTATGCCACAAAATCAATGCTCTGTGGTAAGCTGTAAATTTTGGCACCAGATGAAACAGAAACAGACGCCAGCACTGGCAGACATCTACTCAGCCAGATCTAACAGCACTTAAGCCTAAGGCAAAAAATTCACTGGAGCCACCCTCCACAGAAGATCAAAATCAGATTATGCCAGAAGTATGATTATATTAATTCTCAAAGCAATGTGAATCAAACCAAAAGAGCCACTTGGAGGACACCTGCGCCTCCTGCACCTCTGTGTTCTTGGCTTTTATCACAGGCTTCCTAGGTCCCCTGCCTTGTTCAGTTTTCAACCTTCTTTATTCTTTCCCTTTTGTTTGTTTGGAAGATTGCTTTTTAATTTTTTTTTCTCCTGCTAAATTCTGTAACATCTTTGCTGTCGTCTAGCTGGGGACTTCTCCACACTTGAAATCAGGCAGAGATAAAGCTGTGATGTTAGAGATAACAGAAAGTGTCTCTGGATAGGGATGCTAACACACAGCACACAATTTCTTACTTGAATGTGACGATACTCAGGAACCTGGGGTGCCAGAGGTTCCTTCTTTCCTGAAGCCAAGTATAAAGTCCATGACAATCTTCAATATCAAGGGAATGAGCTACTCCTGGTAGTACAGTTTACTCCTCTGCTCTCATTACTAACTTGGAAATAAGAAAAGCAAAACTGTCCCTTGTATTCTCTCGACCTGACTCCAGCTTGTATTTTTAAATTCAGGTTTTTCATTGCAACTGCATCACCTTAAACTTTTCAAAGGAAAACTAATTACTCTCTGTAGAACAATGCAATGACTGCTTAATTGTCAGGAAGAAAAGTTCTGCTGCAGTTTTGCTTCCTCTCAAGGAAAACCCGTTAAGACTTAACAGGGAAAGCAGAAGGAAAGAACTGTTGTACCGTGTTTGCCATTTGCAGGGCTGGGTCCACCAAGCCGAGGATTTCTTCATTATAACTGGACTCCAAACTAATGATGTCATCAATCACATCATCCATCTGCAGCAGAGAGGAGGACAAAGAGAAACAGAACCGTTATCAGAATCGCCGGGACACGGGAGCCTGGCAAAGCACTTCAGCCACACTGCAGAGGTGCCTGAGCAGCTGTGCAACCCTCAGCTGTGACTCCTGCTATCCAGGCAGGACACTCAGGTCATGGCAGAGCTGAGGCTTCGTGGTCCAACCCCCTCCTCCCACCAGCAGCCACCCTGCACCACCTGCCCACGGGCACGCTGTTCCTCCAGCAGCAGTGGAGGAGGATCTGCCCGTCGAGTAAGTGACTCTAAGGACACGACTCCCTCTCCCCACTGCAGCACTGCTGCCTCCCCTCCATAAAATGGGACCAAAACCTGGGCACAGGCAGGAGCACTGAGCCCTGGACACCTGCAGGGAAGGAGAGGGAGCAGAGATTTGCTGCTGGCCCCCAACAGCAGAATCCATTGAAATCATGTCCCTCACACACCCTCCCAGGAAGCACCACCCAAGGGCAGCTCAGAGCTGATTTTAGGTGGTACAAAACACCTTCTTTCAGGGGCTGGGCTGGAAGGTGCCTCAATAAGCTCCTGCACAGGCAGGAGGAAACAGGCTCTCACAGCACCCACACACGTGCTCCAAGCTGTCCTGCAGGACTGACCACTTCAGGACAGGACTGACTATTTCCTTTTTGCTCATTACAAAAATTGAGTTTAAATGAAAGAGATCTGCAAAATCAGTGCATAATGGTGATGGTAAAAGTAGCAGTACATGGGATTTTTTTATCAGCTCCAGAAAGTGTGATCACAACAAATTACACTGACTGGAAGTGAGGCCAAGAAAGGAACTAACAGTTACAGCCCATCCCCAAAGTCTTGTTACTGATTCTGCTAAGAAATAAAAACCCCTTAGTTTTAAGAAAAAGAATGAAAATATAAAAGGGTGATTACAGAGGATGAATTACCACAGAGAGATTAAAGCCTTCTCATATAACTTTTTAAAACACAAGTGTGATCTACATAGAAATGTGGACTTAGAGATTATCAGGGCAAAACCACATCCATGCAGTCTTGGAAAATCCAGTTAGAAAAGACCTCCTGATGCAAGACCTTAAAGCATGGTTGATGTGGTTTTTTTCTGCTATGGCATTACAGTGCTAGAACAGCATGAGCCTTTTCCAGGTATCTTCATGAGCTTTTGACACCAATGCCAATAAACAACATTGCTCTGTTGCACCTTAAATACATCTTATATTCAACTTCTTAAAGGCACTGTGGGGTAAGTTTATTTTTCAACATATCATGAAAGAAACATGCTCATTAGAAAGGGGACCTGTGCTCCACCTCCTGTGTCATCCAGTACCTGCATGCATGATGCTCGTGAGTGTGTATTCAGAGCCGGGCACTCACTCTCAACCCTGCTTTGCTCTTCAAATTTATAAAATCCCTGCAGAAATAAAAAGGAAAAAAAAAAAGAAAAAAAAAGAAAAAAAAAAGAACAAGAAAAAGCAAAGCATGGATCTGAGTTCATGGCACAGTCTCAGTCCCAAAAAGAGCACGAATGAAATAGTGTCATGCACACATGTCCCCGATGACACAGCAAAGTGAAGCGGTAAATATCCTCAAGAAAAAAAATGTCTGGGTACAATAGGATGGAAGTACCTCATTTTCATTTCTTTTGAAACTATGGAGCACAAGTATTACCCTTGCATGTGCAAAATATGTTCTGTAATAACTGTTTCTCTGAGCTGTGTAACATTTTTCTCATGGAATGCATCCGTACTAAAAATCGGGCACAAAAGCTTGAAGGGGGAATGAGGAGACAAGAGGAACTCTACAATTGCCTCCTACTTTTCATGTTACAAAAATTCTGACATGATTCACTTGTTAACTTCCCAACCATTTTCCTTTGGAGCATGAGCACATATGTAACATCTAACTCAGGTTTTGCCATTAAAGATTAAGACAAGGTTGCAAAAGACTTCTAGACATAAGCTATTGAAGTCTTATATTTGCAGCACTGGAACAGCAATCAGTAACATTTTCAGGCATATTAGCTGGGATAATCTGGCCTTCCAGCTATGCAGGAGACTTGCTCAAATTTTACCATAAAAATACCTAAAATATCTCAAAATAGCTTTGTGTTTTTTGCAGTTATTTTTGCTATGCTCTTTGCACTTTCTAGACGAACAAGCCATAAATAACATTATTCCAGAAAGCTACAGCTTACAAAGCTGCTTTGTATTCTCCAAAGGTCAATTATCCACTGTGTGAATCAAGCAACAGGGTGGGAAACAAGAAAAGTAGTTTTAGTAAGTATAAACTAGCTAAAATAGCTCAAACAAGAGGAAGCTAGAGGGACAAGGGCTTTTTGCCAAAAATATCTATTAATCAGGCAGACACAGAGGTAGCAGTTACATTTTCACGACGAAGAGAAAAGACAAACAGAACATCTTAACAGCCAGCAAACATGGTTTAAAATAGCTTAATTAAAGCAATGACAGCTCTGTTTTACTGAAAACATGAGCAGGAGAGTTCTTACCTCTTTCTCACAGTTGGAGTTGAGGGTGAGCATAGCCATGGGGCTGTTGGGCGCGCTGCTCCCCGTCCCAGGTGGCATGACATGATCCCCAGGCTGGTTTGGACATGGCAAGCTCAGGGCTTGGTTGGCATGTTTATTTGCTAGAGTGGTAGAGAGGTACTGCTTTACCTGCTGCCGCTGGGCCTGCTGAATGTGGTACTTGGTTGGATTCTCAAGGTGAGTCTGCACCTGCATGACACAATTTAAAAAGGATAAAAGGATGTTATTGTTTTACGACATCACTGCAGGTGCTATGGATCTGAGCTGTGGATTTGTGACATAAGGACCAGCTATCTGACAAAACATAAACCTGTACAGCTCCAAGGAAGTCCACAGTGATTCACTAACTCTCATTTGGTGGCAAGAAATCAGTTTACAATTTGGTCTTTCAACAACTGACTTACTATCAGTACACCAAGAAGTTCCAGCTATTTTTCTACAACATGAGATTTCTCACTTAAGACCAACGCTCGAGTTTGCGGTTGATACAGACCCTCCAGAACAGTCAGTTCTGAGTTCAGACCTTCAGCTATGTGACATTTAGTTTTCACTAAAATAGGGAGAAATGGCTCATACCACAGGACTCATTTTACTTGTTAGTAGCTAACAATTAAAATCAAGAAGTATGGACTGCTATCCTTAATCCTTAGTGTCAGCTAACAGAAATATAAAAGGTCTATTATTGGTGGTTTAGGTTTTGAATGTTTGGGGTTTTTTTAAATTAATACCTTGGCTGAAATAAAAGAAGAAACAAAGACGCCTTTTTCTGCCTACAGATTATTTATATCTCAGATATACAGCCTAAATCATATACAAATAAGACAGCCTGTTTATAAACACATCATGCAAATAAGATGCAAGAAAAGAAGTGTTTCAGTTCAGATCAATCACTGTCGTCAGCAACAGCTATTTTTGTATTTAAGATAAGCTTCTCAGTACTTCGGAAATTTTTACATACAAAATATGAAAATCCTCATACCGAACAACTGTTGCACACTCTAAATAAGCAAGAGAAGAAAGGCCATTTTTTTTCCATTAAAATTTTCCACCATATCCTGGAAACTCTTTGTCTCCTTTCATTGATCATTAAGGTTGTTATTGGAACCTAGAAATCAATCCAAAATATGGCAATACGCTGAGAAGTTATTTTGCTTTAAAATAGTTCCATTAAAGTGACCTTTGCTGTTACAAGTGATCATGTATGGCTCCCACTTATTGGAATGAAAGAAATTAAATATAACACCCAAGACACCAGAGGAAAAGGGTTCCCTGTACACTGTACACCTTCTTATCAACAGGTTTTAAAATAAGTCTCCAATAACAACTCACCTGATAATGGTTATACTCAAGCATCTCCAGCATGCTACCTAGAGGTTGCAAGAGAAGCAAACGCAATATCCTTTGTCTATGCTACTCCAGTTTGAGGGATCCACATATGGAAGCACAACGAGCCCCAGAAGAGCAGAAGAAACTTGATGGCCACTGCTCAGACTTTTAGTAACTACGCTAATTAGCCACGCAAGTGGACAAACAAACAATTCACACAAGGCCTCTTCTTGGAAGTTATGCAAGTTTAAGTTCAGCTCTAAGTATTGGTATTTTTTTTTTCCCCTGGCTTTGATGTCATGCTTTTTCATAAACATAAAAGGACCTTTTAAGTGATGGGCTATCAAAGTCAGATTGACAGTTCGCTCAAGGCTAATTCGCTATTCAGCTTTCGTTCCAGTCGTACTAACACACAATGGTAGTTTTCTTTAGCAGTAAGGTTAAAAGTTTTTAAGTACTTTAAGAGAAGAAATAACTGAATAAATGCCCTATGAGCCTAACACTTATTCCCTGGCAGTGGGTGCCCTGGATAAACCCACAGGGCTCTGCAGTCCTGTCCTCAGCTTCCCAGCAGAACCCAGGACCTGCAGTGGAACGTGAAGCACTTGAAAAAGCTCTGCCCCATCCTCAGCTTCCCTGGCGCTTCAAAGCCATTAATTCTGTCTCAATCTAGAGTTGCAAGAAGTTTTCCAATTCAGGAATGGCTGACAAAGGGCTAATGCATATTCCAACTGCACTTACCTGCATTCGGGCACAGTCCCTACACCTTCCAGAACTTACTTGTTCTTTCTATCCAGTTCCTTTAAAAAGTCTGTACTCAAACATATAAAAACTGCCCAAATGGCATTATTTTCTGAAGTCTCAGCCTACAGGGAAGCACATTAAGATAGCATTTCTACAAAGTTTAATCCGCTTTGCACTGTATCAAGAGACAACACTGTGCTGTGATAAGTACAGCACTTACTCTGTCAGTCCCAAACTACATTATCAATTTTCCTATCATCAGTGCTAAGAGCTACACTATCCAGGTAAGCCTATTTTTCACTAAATTTTCATCTTCCAAGTAGGTGAAATTGTCAGTAAACAAGTGGTTTTTGTAACACTTATCTTTGAATATGTTATTTTAAACCAAGTCCTACTCGCCTGACAGAATCTGCACATTCCTTTTCCTCTGCAGGCATCAGATACCTCTGCTATTCTTCACACCAGGATGGAGCAAAGTCTCTCCTCTCTGCCCATCACCTGTCCACCCTTCACACTCCCAGGAGAGACACCAGCAAAATTCCAAGATCCACATCTTAACCCTGTATCACCAAATACTACATTATTTATATATACCAACATATTTAACTGAATCCACTACATGTCAAGTTTTGAAACACACACTGCCTAATTGACAGGATTTTTGTTGGTGAAACACAAACTTATTTCACAACATACTCTCCCTGTGATTTTGTTGCGCTACTCTACATTAAAATACTTTATTTTGCTACCCAATTATTAATTTAATTTTTTAAAATGGCTTGTGCTGCCCTCAGCGTGCCAGGGAAGGCAAGTTCTGAGTTCACATGTCACAAGCTCACACAACGAGCCAAAGAACACAGAGAACTGCCTTCTCTGTCATTAAGTTCACACGAGATATTCAAGGACTAAACACTTCTTTTAATCCACAGCTGCTCAAACACACTTTCACATGCAAATACAAGAACATAAAGTTATACTCCGAATGGAGGAGATGTGATGTAACAACTCCCACAAGGACAGGAGCTCACCCAGGACTGAGGCAGCTTCACAAGTGCTCCTCCTTGCACAGCTGCACCAGCCTGAACTGCTCCTGCTCTGGCTGAGTGTGAGCCCTGACTGGCTACACAGAAGAAACCTGAGTTTGATTCTGTTTTGTCACTGGCTGCTCTCTTGAGGTTCCTTAGGAGTTCCATCACGGAAATCTGGTGGGGACTACTCTAATGGACTCCATGCTGTTTGCTGAGAATCTGTCTTTGGCCCAGAGCACCCTGTTCTGCAGATTCTACATCAAAAACAACCTAAATGTGCCTTCTTGGGCAAACTTCCCAAGATGTCCCAGAGTCACTCTGTAGATAAGTCATAAAGCACTTTTCCTTTTTGTCAAAATATCTCACGAGCAAAGAGCTGCAAAAAACCCCAAAAACCCTACAATGAAATTCCATTACCCTGAACTTGAAACCGTGAATAAAACCTTTGACTTAAGATCTAATTTTGGTTCTCAGCCCCTTCCAGCATTTTGGGTGAAGAATAGTTCTTGTTGTTCGTCCAAATTCATGAGACACAAAGTGCAAGATGACAAATTATTGGTTTGGATACACTTCCTAAGAAATGTGACTGAATAAGGACATGAAAGGAAAAATAAACCCACTTGAAACCAAATCCTCTGGATCTCCAATCCTCTATCTCCAGCAATCTCAACCAAAGTTTTGCTGTACTATTACTCAGTTGAGTAGAATATTGATTTTTCAGCATTTTGGTATTGACAAACAATAAGTAATTTAATAATTATTATAATCATCTGCAGAACTCCAGAAATGAGCTAAGACAAGATGGCAAAAAAGGTAGATTTATCACAGCATAGTAACACAAGAATTTGGCTACAAGAGTAAAACACTGCCTTAGAAGTAGAGCCAAAATAGGTTCAGCTCCAGAAAAGCCTTCAATGCCAGCTCAGCAGCATCTCCACTGTCTCCATGGACTGGCCCCACCATCAGACACTCCTGCACTGAGTCTCATCTGCTCTTGCCATGCTGACACTGAGGAGGATCTCTTTTCTTCAGATGAAGAAGCACAGAGAAAGGCAGTAGAAAGAAATCAACTTGACTTCGCCCGTGTGTGACCCAGCTTAGGGCTGCAAGGCTGAGCTGGGCTAGAAAAGTGTTGGATGGAGCCACCCTGATTACTCAGCACTCATCCTTCACACTTTGGAATACCTTGGAGAACAACCTTCACTCATCTTGAAATCTGACTGCTAATTCCAGTGCATACATCCAGTTCAAGTATCTGAGTAGCTTCCACATCACAGAGAGAACAGTAATAACCCACATAAATAGAGTAGATTTCCAGCCCTTGGGTCTGGTATCAATCAAGCAAACATTTAATCAATGGCTTTCACTAGCACATGCACCATATCAGTGGGAATTTTAGGTGTACTTCAGACAACGTTCTTCAAAATCCACATTATATCACACACCAGTGGCAGAACCTCTGAGTAGACCCCACACACTTCCTTCAGTTTCCAAAAGTAAAAATATTTCCCGTTAAGTGATCAGGGGCTCAGGAATTTAAACACAAAGCACAAACCACACGGCTCAAGTAGTTCCTCTGCAGAAGCCAACACAAACAACTGAAACAATACTGCTGATACTTGCCCCTTCTGTCGAGTCTTGCTGGGAATCACTCAGACTTAATTTACTAACGACTTGTTAACGATGGCAAATACTTGGAACAGTGCTGCAGTGACCAAATTCCTTCTGGAGAGGCACCCAGGAGAGCTCACTCTTGGGCAAGCACAGGCCAGGGCAGCCTAATGGCTTGGCAAATGTGTTTTGCACAGTGTAATCCAGAAACTAAACGGCTAACAAGAAAAACTAACGGGACTTACATCAGAATGAATATATTTCATGAACTGTGGCATTACTGCCACTCATCCTCTAGGAAAGCTTCAAGGTCATAGAATCTTAGAAATACTTAGGTTGCAAAAGACCTTTAAGAATATCAAGTTCAACCATAGCTGGGAGTCAATTAATTGCTTTAGGCTCAAGCTTTGAGTCACTGGTACATCTGGATGAAGGTAGCCAGGCTCAGTTAGTTGGTCTGGGTTACTTATACACTCCTGAATTTGTCCTTGCACAGGCTTGATTTCTCTGCGATGGGTAACTTCTGGAAGCAAGCACAAACCCAGCAGGTCTCGTGCTGAGAGTATTTATTGAAGGTGGAACACAAGAATTGCTTTTCCCATTGCAGTTACTGCTTTAAATCGCATCATCTTACTTGTCACATCTCCAAGCACTGCTGTTTTCAAAGCAAATCTGAAGATCCCCCAAAACCCTCTGCTGGTGCAACACAAGTGACCAAAGGCCATTACAATGCCAGCAGCTCCAGGCTAACGCCACTGCTCTGGTCCCCACAAGCTGGGAAGGAGCATATTCCTGCTCCCAAAACCACACAGAAGATTTTTCTCACCAAAAGCCTCACCCTGAAGCTTCCTGTGACAGTAAAGCTGAAGCATTCAATGCTTTATTTAAGCAGGGACATACCAGAGATGTTCAGAGGACAGTGATCCAAGGGGGAGGAAGACTCTTCTCCCTACCCCACTCCTCCTTTTTTTTTCCTTCTTTTTTTAATTAAAAAGACCATTTGTTTCAAGCACATTGCCTTAGGACTTACAGTTTACAATTACAAGTAAAATACTTTTGGGTCAGTTTTCTCAGTTCAATAGAACTTTTTGTTGCCTAGACAGCTAAATGTCATGGGATTTTTAAGAAAGGGTAAAATTCTGTGTCATTTAACAATTAATGGTACCCAAAGAAAAACGACACAAAACCACATCCACTGATGTGTTCTGCAAAGGCTCCAGGCTTCAGCTGTGTCCACTGCACAGCCATGCCTGTAAACCATGCTAGTCCTGGGCTTCAAAGCTGCTTCACCCCATCACTTCCAAGTATAAAAACCCAACAACAGCGGGAACAAGTTATTTTCTAGGACTTTGAGTAAAAATAGGGAGCTGTGCAAATAAGTGTCTGTTCTTTGTCGCAAGGGAAAAAAATTGAGGAGAATGACATCTGAGAAAGATAATCAATTAGTGCCACTCACAGTAAGAGTGATTTTTTTTTTCCCTTTAAGTTTTCCAGTACAGGTTCAAGATTCTGTTAATCTGTAAAATCATATTCATCATAGGTTGGTCACTAAGTCCGAAAATCTTGAAGACCATAAAATGCCTTCAATTAACTTCATTCAATATTGATCATGGGTTTCACTGCAATGCCAGGAAGTACCCTCCTACCACGAAACTTGGAGCAATCCAAATAACCAGCCAGACAATGGTTTAACTCATCCTCAAAGACATCTTCTCACATGCTGCATTCAAACATTAAAAAACAACATCACATTTCCCCCCCTACGGACATCAGTGGCCTGAAGTAGCTTCACACGAGAAGTTTGGTCCTCTGGCCTTCTGAGATCTTCCCAGTCCTCCAAGGTGGAACAGCCACCTCATTTACAATGTCCTCAAAATTAACTTGATTGGGTTGTGATTCCCCATAGGGCCAACTGGGAATTTAGTAATAGATAAACCTTTTCAGTAACTTCTCCAGCTGCCATTCTCCCCTTAATGTCAAATTTTCTAGAGTACATTTGCTCCCCTTTTAGCCCATTACTCTTTTAGCCAGAACAACACTGACCAGAAAGCCCAAAAACAAGAAAAAGATGAAAAGTAACTTGTACTGACTGAGGAAGGACAACCATGGTGAGCTGATTCCATCATTTCACCTCAGGACACAGCAAACACAAGGAAACTACATCAGTTAGCAACCAAAACTCTCTGGTTACCTAATTCACCCCAAACCCCTCTGAACTTGAAAACCAAAGCAGACAGGAGAAAGTTATTTAAGATCTGGCATCATGACTGCAGTCTAAGTAAGTGGATCCAACACTCATCTTCAAGCACAAAGTTATGAAAAAGAAAAGGCACATTGTACAGAATTATCATCATTTACACAAGCAGGGATTGTTTAGTCCATCACCGAAAATTCCTCTGCGTAATGTGACTTTTCATCCAAGAGAAAGCCATGAAGCAAACAAGAACAAAGTTTTTGTAGATTAGTATTTAAAAACTGTGCTTTAGCTATAGAAGCACATGACAATGGTATCTAAGGAAATTAAAGAGAGTTTAGCCAAATGTACTCATGGAGATAGGAATTGATGTAATTTGCAAGTTAGTGGCCTGCTGGCTGCCATTCTACAAGTGTGGCTTTCAGTCAGAATTAAGTCCTTTGAAGTCTTGCTAATTTTCTGTTAGGAAACCAACATTTCAGCTGTTTACTTCCCAACACACACACCATAAATTTTTATTTTACACAGTTTCTGAGAAGATACCAAAAAAACACTGCAACATTTTAGGACAGACAAGCAAGTGACTCCATAAAATGTCAGGCACAAATATTTTGCAATGATTTTACCTACCCCAGGTGCTTCAGAGAGTAAATATTTTGACTTCACAGGTAACAACAGCAGCCACAACTACATCTGACACACAAGTTTGAGTTATGGTACTACCACGGTGAAAAGCTTAATTCAAGCACCACATATTTAGGTCCACTTCTGCCACTCTTCTCTCTCAGAAGGAAGCTGAGCAGCACTTGCATCAGCACTAAAGGATTTGAGATTACTCACAGTAGCACACCGACGACTCCTCCTCACAGGAACTGTCAAAGATAGACAAAGTTGCTTCCAAAACCTCTTGCAAGACTTGGCATAGAGATGTGAATTCAAGAGGGAGCATAGTCACAGGACTACAGATACTTCAGCTGCCTGAAAGCCCAAAACCAGTTCAGGCAGATGGTCTGAAGCCACCTATTCTGCCAGTTTTCCCCTGCAAAGCCTTCCATAGCCCCAGCACAATCCCCCAGCCTTGCTACAGCCCAAGCAGCACCAACACAAGATTTACCAGAGCACTCTAACACAGATCACTACTGGCTTGAAAGAGTCACATTAGTGGGGTAAAAGAATTTGTCCAAGCTTATCTTCCTTCAGGGGTTGCCAAGCACGGCGTTGGCCAGGCCAGCTCAGAGTGGCAGTCACGTACTGGCAGCCTGGGCAGGTCAGTGACATTTCCCAGGGGTGAGTGACCCTGGCACTGCTCCAGCCCACAGTAACCCCTGCTAGACCTGAGGGACAGAGCATGGGAGCTCCCAGGCCTCCAGACAGCTGCAAGAATGGGTGTTTTAATGACTTCACTGCATTTCCCACAGCAGGGAAGAAGTGCAGAATGCCCATCCTCTGCCCAAAAAGCCCTTGACAGGTCAGAGTGCTGCTTAAATCACACCAACCTTCACAGGATTTGCAGATTCTGGGTGAATTTCTGGAGCCCAAACCCAAGAAAAAAAAGGAGGAATATGAGGTTTTCCCTCAGCTCCTGAGAAGTCCTGAGTATGCAGTTCCCACAGGGGAGAAGAGGCATCCTTCTCCACACCTGGTTTTGCTCATATTGCTCATCCATCACTCACTTGTCAAATGTGAAGAACACAAACGGGACTGGGTAAAAATAATGGCATATTTCATACAAAATGAATAATGGAGAAAATTGAAACCAGTTTTATAGAAGATGTTGGGTAAAAAGTAACCAGAGCTAAGCTTAAAACAGTAGGAGAGGCAGCACATGCTGACTTTTAAATGAAACTCCTTATTATCAACTTCTTAGAGATGTAGAGTTACCCATGTGCACAATAGCACAAGTTGTTTGCTTGTCCAGACTTTAAGAAATAAAATTCAAGTAGCTTCAAAATTTTAATGCAGTAAATCTACTTTGCCCCTGCATGATCTTCACCTAATGTGCCATGCAATACTGATTTTCACAGGTGAAAATTAACTTACAATTGGCTATTTTGCCCAAACCATAAATAAAAATGTAAGAGTGGGAAAATCACCCAAAATCACCCTGTTGCCTTCATAAATCTTAAAACCTGATACCCTCAAACCTGGTCTCATTTGTCACTATAAGGTTTGTGAAGGATTGCTCAAATATATAGCACACAGACACACACCTGTGCCAAGATAACTTCCAGTCTAGAGGAGTGCAATTGTTGGCATTTTGGGGCTAAGCAAGAAGGGAGTTTGATTTACAAGTCTTTCATATCCACAGCATTAGCCTGTGAGAATGAATTGGTGTTCAGAATATTGCCTGTGGGCTACTGAAGTATTTATTTACAAAACTTCAACATTCAGCACTGAAACACAAAAGATGGCACCAGATCAAAATCTATCAAACACACAAATGCCACACACAGAAAGAGTTGTATCCTTCTCTTTTTTAAATAAAAGCCATTTGTAAACTCAAATGCAACTCTTGGTTTATCACAGACAAAAATCTCCTCTTTTTGGGGGCACGCTGTACATCAGCAGGACGTCATAGAATAGTTTGGGTTGAAGGGACCTTTAAAGGTCATCAAGCTCAACCTCCACATCTTGTTGCTTACTTGTCCAAAGACATCTACACTTCTGACCTACTTGTCTGGAAAAGATCAAGTGAAAGACTGCTCCATTCACTGTTCACATAATTCCACAGGACACGTTGGATTGCTCTCAAGGTCACTTACACAGCACATACCAAGAGCATGCCACCAATCATGACCCCAATGTGAAAATACAAACACACCAAAAACCCAAACAGTGCTTGCTGGAACAGCTTTCAACATCAACTGGAAAGTCTTCCTACCAAAACTTTCAAACAGCATCCCAAAATGTGAGTGAAAATAATTCTGAAGGGATAATTCATTTTAACAAAGCACTTGGCAACACACTGGCTACAAGCACAAAGGACACTAGTCCTGGAACATACCTGTTTGTAGGGGCTCTGCTTTACAGCAAACACACAGAGCCACCAGAAGAAGCAAGAGAATGAAGGTGGTGTTAATTCAAACCAGTTTTACACTGCTAACATGCCCTGAGCTTCTATGTGTTACAGCTAATAAAGAATTAGAAGGACTTAGCTGGGCTCTATACCACTTTGCCTACAGCTGATGATGTCTCATGTCAGCCCCAATATGGAAGGCTTGAACAAGCAGAAGAATAAAGCACTCCAGATACATTCATTTTATTCACACCACTAATATGATCATTAGACACAGCCTAAAATAATAATAAATCGCTGACTTCAGTTACATGAAGGAAATGCAAGCTGGCTTACCACTGAACTCCTTGATTTTTATCCTTCTGCTCAATGAGCTGTGCTTTTATTTATGACTGTATTAAAACCTACTGAGTTATAATAAAAGAGTTTCAGTCCCTCAGAGTGCTTGATCATCATGTTTGCTAAGGTAAGATAATCCAAGTCACCTTCATGCAAACCCGACTGGCTCTGATCTGAAACATTCTGCTAAATACCAGAACAGGGATTTTTTTGAGGACTTTGGCAAGCCACAAAGGTGGGTCACTCCTTGTGTGGAGTAGCGTGACACTGCTCTGGAGGAGAATTAACCCAGGGGGCCAAACTGATGCCACATAGAGCATCCAAACTGAAAGCCAGCACTCTCAGGGCTACTTTTGAATGATGGTGGCTCTTCCTTGGGAGTGGAGTGCTTAAATCCAACACTTCCATTAAGCAACATCACATCTTTTCTTTCCTGACATGTCATTCACAAAGTAGGTGCCAGAGCAGACATCACAGCAGCCACAAGAGATTAAAAGTAACAAGAGTAAGAAATTAAGTATGCTTATTTCACTCTTAATTTTAAACCCAGAAACCACAATGGAATTTAGTGTTTTAGTTACTTCTTAGCTAAAGGCATGTCACCATAATAATTCTGTAACAGAAGGACATATTTAGGACAAATAGCCATTAGGCTGCATGACCTCTGCACCCCATGATCTTATTCCCACAACAGTCAGACAGTAGCTATCATCTGGCTCCCAAAAAAAACCAAGAGTAACATGGGCTCATTTATTAAACAAGGATGCCAACAATTCAGCCCTTTAAGATCTCAAGCTTTACATGCATGGAGCCATGACATCACAATCTATTTTATACCTACAAAAACAAGATACATCCCCCTGGCTGATTTTGTAACCTTCCCCACACCTGCCCCTCCACGTCTTCCCGAGATGAGCTGTTGAAAACCCTCCTCCTCATGTTATTTCACATATGGCAGGCAAATAATTATTTACCCTGTGAAATGAGAAGCTGCTGTCCACATAAATGACCCTTGACGAGGCCAAAGGATGGGGCACTGGCAGGACCATCAAATGAAGGAGTGAAATCTTGGACAAAACCCCAGTCAGCTGTCAGGAGCTCTGTTTATATTGCAGTTGTAATAAAGAAATGCACTCAGGTTCACTACTTCAACAGATGTTGCACAAGCGTGTTCCTTATCACAAAAATTTTAGGACTGAAAAACAGGTTATATAAAGAGATAGTCTGAAATTCTGCCATGGTGTTTTTCCAACATATGCACAAACCTGTCAGAGCAGCATTTGCAGCATGTGAGAAAATATAAAACCTCCAGCCTGCGAGGGACTGCAAGCTCTTGATTCTCTCCTGTGTGAAGTCCTGTCAAGGTAAGGGTTAGGGCTCTTTCTGCATGACTGGAAACACATTTCATTACATGACACCAGAAAAATTCCATCTTTCCAAACATCTTACAGAAAACTCTTTTTAATGATTTCATCTGAACTTCAAAAACGCACAAGCCATCGACTCACCAGGGGAGGCACATTCACAAAACACAAAGAAGAGTGTGTGTTATCATTCCAGTTCTCCAAAGGTTAGCTGCAACTACGAGGCACCAAGAAATTCAGAAGTAATAGTTTGTCAGAAGATCAAAATGTCTTTTGAGAAAGAAATTCAGGGCCTCCAGGCTTGGTCTCAGAAGAATCCTATTTTAAACCGCACTTGACCCGCACTAACGTAACCCTTGAAGTGCTATTGCAAGAACAGCTTGATGTTCACAAGGGGAAACGGGCAAAGTATCTTTCACTGAAGTTGTATTTATGCAAAAAAATCGTGCATCTCCTTTTAACACTAAAATATACAAACACGATGAAATGTATTTCACAACATACCTGAGGTCAGTGATTGACAACACACACAAGGCTGTAGCTGCTCAAGAAACCGAATGGGAACATAACACAATCCAAGGCAAGCAGATGCTAGAGCTAGGGATGTAATTAGAGACTAGATGGGGATTAACGAGATCTTAACTCAGACTTCCCCACCTCCCTCACCCTTCTTAAACCTCAAGTATAAACCCATTTTAACATAACACCACAGGATGGAACAATTTTTTTTAAAATTTGCTTTAAAAATACAAGTAAGCTCACACTGTAGAGTTTATTTAAATGAAGTTTGAACAGATGAAAAGTGAAAGTTTAGGATATTTTAACATCTGCTGGAGCCAAGGAGATACCAGTACACCCATCAAAGGCAACAACGTGGTCTGAGATGTGGGACCCACAGGTGAATGGTTCAGAACACTATAATGTTTTTCAAGCCATTGGTGTCAGACCAGCTCTAGCCTGATCTCAAAAACTGAGCTCCCAGTAGTTCTGAGTAACATGAGGTCTCCTGATTTAATTTCCTCTGACAAGAATCTAATTAATACTCATCAACAGCACTAGGCGAAAATAAGCTAATATGTAATACATGGGGGGAACCGGGAATTGACTTCAAAATAATGTTGCTGCTCCACATTAAAGGCAGAGACAGCCCCAGAAGGTGCCAGGGCTGATGTCCCACTACTTGTCCTTTCCCTGCCACAGCAGCTCCCTGTGACACAGGCACAGATGTTTGCAGGACTACACCAACCCAGGCAACCAAAACCACTACACTGATTTTTAAAAAGTCACCTTTCTATGGCAGGGGTTGGACTAGATGATGTTTAAGGTTCTTTCCAACCCAAATCATTCTAGGATTCCATGACTGAGTCACAGGCAAAGCTGCTTCTGATTTACCCCATCAAGTTGCCTATTGACTATGTACAGCTGACAGCAATAGCTATCTGGGCATGTTTTCTGAAATTGCACCTACCAGAGAAGGACACACAAAGTTGAACTGTGTTCCTCTAACAGTTTTCTGTCATTGTTCCCTGGCTCCAGGAGTAATCAGCACATTCCTCACTCTGCATCCAAGGAGGAGCCCCCAGACTCTGTGCCCAGATCATGCACAGTCATTGAGACCCAACTCAGGCCTTGCAGCCTTTAACCAAGGCAGATAAATGGAATTAATACATTTCCCTGGGGAAGGGGCAAGTTCAGAGAGAAGCATAATCTTGCAGAAGCCCTGCCTGAAAGCTTTCTCCTCATGTCTTAGATCAAACACTGCAGGGAAAGGCAGAAGGCAATTTGGAACAGTGACCCACAGAGGAAGTGGCACTTTGCACAGAGCCACCACTAACTGCATAAGCAGCCCTCCAGAGCAGAAGGAATCACTTTCCTTCCCTCAAAAAGCCAGTGTACAAAAAAGATAAACTCTTTTGAAAAGCCAAAGTAGCATGATTAAATAGTATTTCTCCTTTTACACAGCAAACCATATAGGACTGAACCCTTAAGGAATGTACGAACTTTGATGTGAATGGAGCCCATTAAGTGCCCTGCAATGAATGGTGCCTGTGGTCCAGAACTCACTTCCTTTTAGAAAGCAAAGAGCACGGAAGGCTTACGATTGCTACACACGAGTGCTGACTCATTCAAGGTCATTTTATTCCCTCCCTAAACCAACCGTTTCTTTGAGACACAGGTATTTCAGCAAAGAATGGTTTTGGTGGCAGTCAGGAAGCAGAATTGTGTAATGGACAAATTAATACTATAGAAAAAATGCTTTCAGACAGCTCAATGGACAATTTTTCAAATCAGTAACTTTTGATAATATAGATGATTACCACAGTTTTTTTAAATAGAAGTCTCACTTCTCAGAATTTTCTGTTTAACAAGACAAGAATTAACTTTAAAGCACTATTACAATTAATTTTAAAGCAGTTTCTGAAATGTTAACATTGTTCAACAGGACAGCCCTACTTCACACGAGGCTGTAGCAGAACTAACAGCAGGTCTTCCCCCCCAGTAAAAACAAGCTGTCTCCCAAAAGCAGGTTTATCACTTAGGTGCTATCAGGACAGAGATGCTGGTTAAGGGCAATGGCACTCTGGATCACTGATATGGGCAAACCTGAATAAGCTTTTCCCGGCAATATTTCTCCCAGGTCTGCCCAGAGCCAGAAAAAAAGAAAATCCATACATCTATAGAAAAAACACAAGCAGAGAAGTCACAGCCTGAGGAAGTTAGAAGTAGTCTTAAAGTTTAGTGTGTTGACTGTAGGTCCTTGGCACGAGCTTTATGAAGACCTGAGAGAGGCAGACAGACTGTTTGCTACACCTCAGCCTTCAAATGTCTTCAAGGAAGAGACTATTTTCCAAGAAGATAATTTCCATTAGTTGCTTGTTAATATTTTCCTCTGATAGAACAGAAAGATTTAATTCACGGCCAACCATTACATCCACAAACTAAATTTTGATAGTTTCAACCAGGAACTTCTGGGTGGCTTTCAGGAAGGCAGCCTGAAATACAAGCTTTGATTTGCCTTCCTTAACTTACAAGCTTCCTCTGAGATTAGTGGACTGGTTTGGATTGTAGGTCAGGATACCTTCAGGTGCCAGGCTGCTGCTGGTGCCCTGAGCTCGCGGCGCTGCCGGACATTCCGGATCCACGGCACGGGCGTGAGCAGATCTGCCCCTCTCTGCACTCAGAGGGAGAGGATGGACACACAGACAGATACAAGGAGCACACTGTTCCAAGACAAAAACCCAGCTCTTTGAAGCTCTGGTTTCTTTAGACACACAAGACCTGCTCCTGCTGATGTCAGTGTGTCTGTTGGGGACAGGACACAGATTCCAGCCAGGTCAGTGACAAAAACATCGTCAGAAGCCAGGGATGCACAGAGGTGGGGTGCCCAAAAACAGCTGATGCCTTCTGTGCTCTGCAAGCCACATTTATTTAGAAATAGACTAATATTTGTTACTGTTTCTGCAATGGCATCAAATACTGCTCCAAATTATTTTTTCTTCACTAGCTGACATTTTCTACAAACACAGCACAAAGCAGGAAGGGGGTAGAATTTAATGCAGAAAAGTTGTGTCTTACAGAGCTTTGAGGATTGGGAATGTTCCATAGAAAACATTGTCTTTTAACCTTTTTTAATGTTCTAGTCTTACCTGCTGAAAAAGTTTATTACTTCTGCTGGACACCAGTAGCAGTTTTATTTAAAAAAGGCAGCCTGCCTTAGTTTTTGAATGCAGTAAGTATCACATACAGCATTTTATCTGGTTAATGGCCTAAAGGCACCTCTAGGAAAATAAAATACAATAAAAAACAACCAAAAAACACAATTCATATAATGCGTCAAAACAGGCTTAACACCTGAGTATTAGCCCTAATCAGTGAAGGGAATAGTCTAGAATGATGAATTCCCTGGCAGCTGAGAGTTTTCCCAAGGAATGCACAGTCTTGGAAACCGTGATGCCATCTGCTGAGAAATTATGGAAGTGCAGCACCATGAATTACTGTTTGATTATTGTAAACTGATGTGGAAGTGCCTGCTGCTGGGGATCAACTCGAAAACAATCTGTTTGCACTATATAACTTACACAAGAATTTTGAAACAAGTGATTGGAACTTCAACCACTCATATTCAGTAAGTCTAGGATACAAAGTCACAGAGTTTCATAATAAATATTGTTCCAGTACGTTATAAAAGTATGATGTGTAAAATCCAAACTATTTATTTGGCACAGACCTTCTAACTTTACAAAAACTGGTATTAGAGTTTTGTTTGTTGGGGGTTATTTTGGTGTTTCTTTTAAAGAGAATCGACTTTCTGTTCCACATTGTTACAAGCTGGAAAAAAACAAACCTAGTTTAAAATCAATTTAAACTATCAGAGTTAATTAACAGGTCTCAAGTAATAAACAAGCAGGTAACTGGCATCCAGTGGCAGAACTTTCAGTGACAACATGCAGGGTTGAGCTGTTACCCCAACACTCCAGAGGCCTCCCTGCAACTGTTTGCAGGGGCAAGTTATTTTTATCACTGGTGACAAAACAATCTCTGGCAGAGTTATATTTCCACAGAGGCCATCATGTTTAACTTGTTTTTTTATTTACTAATCTGCCAAGCATATAAAAGCAGACAGGTAGTTTTGCTGGGTCACAAAAGCACCTATGGAACACAAGATCTCTCAGAATAAGCACTACCCCAGGGGATGGAAAAGAGATGGATGGAAGATGAGCAGGAGGATGTTCCTTCTTATTTACACTGAAACACTCTGTCCAATTCTGCTCCAAGTGATACTGAGAGGTTCCATGTTCACAAAGTCTTACAGAGGATTCCACCAGCAGAAGGCCAGCACTGCCTGCTTTTCCTCCAGCCCACAACAGTTTCACAAGTGTTGCAACCTAAGACTGACATTAATTATTACAGGAAGATTTACAGTAAGTTCATTCTTTAATTCAGGCAGACTGACCCAACCAGATCCACTGGCCAGCAGCTGTTGTAACTGTTTGTAACAAACTCCAAGTAGACACTGAGATACTCCCCCAAAGGCATCCAGTGTTAGCCTGATCCTCTCAATTTCCAAGAAATGCTATTCCCACATATAAAGAAAAAGAGAGACTGGTGCATGGTTTCCCAAGCAAATACAAACTAGATACTAGATGAGTTCTGTCCTCAGCTTGGGGAAAATTTCCACTACAAGCACTAAAGAGATGGGTTAATAAAATGGATAATTTTGCTCTAAGAACAAGGCACATAGCTGGCACTCACTTCTGAGAGATAAAGGGTTAAACCAGTTGCCCATTTCCTCAACTGGACAACTACTACTATTGTAAAGTCCTTATTCAGCTGAATTCCATCAGGCCATGCTTTCTTAACACAATCTGACATGTAGTACCTTTTCAAGATCTTGGATTTTTTTCTCTCTTCTCTGCCTCTCAGTAGTAGACACTAGAAATAAATACATCCAAAAAGCCAAATGGTAATCCAAACAAAGTAATATTTAATTGTCAAGCTGGGGAGACTGATGACCAGACAGAGCAATTTCTTTTTTATAAAACACAAAACAAAACACACTTGCCAGGTCCTTTGCAGACAACACAATACTGGGTTTTGTTTCAAGTTCATACCTTGGCTCTTAAAGTAGTTGATAATGAACCAGCAGGCATTATTTTAAATCAACCAGTTTTATTAAATGAGCCAGAAAGGAAAGAGGCAGGGCTAATTACCAACATTCCTTGATGAATTACCTAGCGGTGTGTGGTAAATCTCCAGGCGTCTTTGTCTTTATCCCCAAATTTATCCCTTACTTATTTCTCAAGAGGTTAAAGGACATGGGGCTAATTAAGGAACCAATCCAATGACAGACAGAATCATTCAAGGTAAGGCTGGTTTTCACTCTTTCAAGCTTTTGCATCTCTGCCTGGTACTTCTTAATCTAATTTTTTTTTAAAAAAAAAAAAAAAGACTGCTGGGGAGGGGGAGGAAAAGTACTAATCTTGTCACGGTCAGGCAGGTTGAAATTGCCATGCAGTGCTGGGCAAAATGCTACATATTTGTAATTTAGCCAATAAGAAATTCCTTAAGCCTCTCTTGAATGGCAGGAATGCCTCCAGCTTGTCACTTTGAATTCATTCACTACACAGGTTCAGCATCTCGGAGAATAATGCTGCCAAACCAGCTGAAGAACTGAAATATTTGTGAGTATACCTAATACCCAACGATTACTTTAAGCAGATCTGAGTTTTCACATTTAAAATTTAACGTCTATTAAAGGTGGCAGCAGAGGCCCCCGTGGATCTCCCCCCAGCCCTCACATTTTCTAGCACTGTGTGTGGCTCTGAGCATTATTTTCTGCTAAATTAAGCCATGGCTTCAGCAAACACAACTGCAGTGACCAGCACTCCCCCTCTTCATAGAACCTTGGCTCCAGGAGTAAGGTGGGTATTAAATTCATGTTGCCTGACAAAAGGCTTGGTACAAGCTGCTAAAACCTGTTAGCTGGGGGCTGTGGAGCCTCATCAATGCTCTTAATACCCACAACTATGGGCACCTACAAATCTTAATCTGCACCAGATTAACTCATCTTCTGCAGGTCCAAAACAGCCACTGACACGTGGTGAACCATCATTTTCCCAAGGTCTGGTAACTCAGCCAGCAGATAATATGTCTAGACCATAAAAAAAAGAGTGCTTTGAAGCTGTAACAGACCGAACTTAGCAAGCTCTTCTTAATTTTGTGGATGTTACCCTGCCAGCGGGAAGACAGCAAATCCTCAAGACCACCAACTAGGACATAAACCAGAAAGAATTTCCAAGGAGCAATCAGAGCTTGGACCTCCAGCTACCTGTATCATTTTGTCTGAGTACATCCTGACTTACTCTGTGCCAAATATGTTATTTTGAACTTCTAGGTAACTATGAACTTGCAAGGCAAGAGCTCTGTGACAAGGAGCAGTGTCTCAGCTGTTTTCCCACTCTGCTCACATCATTTTCCCAAGAAATCCTCTCACCTCCAGCAGCAGCACAGTTTGTCCCACAACTTTGGGAGCTGCATTTTTGTGTCACAGTGACCACAGCTGAAGAAACAAGATGGAAAGATCAGACATCTTCATCAGCAACAACCATTTCTCTCAAGAGCCAAGCAACACACGTGTTTGCACACATTGGGAAAGGGCATTTGGGACCAAGGGTGAGAGCAGCATTTTGCACTAGCAGCCAACCATCAGATACTTGTACACAGAAGTATGTTGCCCCCTCAAATTCCATGCATTTTTAATGTCTAATACCCTGGGTGTTAAGCAAGGGTTTACATTTTACCTCTATTACTGATGCAGACCTCAAGCACCAGTGCTTGTTTTAAAGCAGCTTTCAACCCACTGAGCAAGCAAAAGATTTAAGGCCTGAGAGATACTTTACTTACATGAAGGCTGAAGAGACAAGGCAGACTTTAGTGGTCCTGTAGTGAAATGCAAGTTCTTCTTTATGAAGAATTTGCTGATGGCTTAAGGTATGTCACCAAGTGTAAGTAACCTTAGTTTAAATATTTTATCTGCAGCTCACCAAGACTCAGTCTGGCAAATCACTTGTCTAAGTTCTTGATGGCAAATACACACTACTATCTACCATTGTCAGGTGAGATTAAATTAACTTTCAATCAGATAAGCATGTCCACAAACACACATCTGCTGGGGCAGGCACTACCACACATTTATCTTGCCATCCCATTGTTCCTGTTCTTCAGAACTGAGATAAGTCCTCCACACAATGAAGTCTTATGGTAATTATTGCACCAAGAACTGCCAGTTGCTGAGCCTTCCCTGCCAGGCAGAGCTTCCACAGGTCACTGTCTGGAATAAGCACAGTGGAAAAAGAATAGCAGGAAGTATTTTTTTGATGTATGTCCAATAGTCATTAACATCAAACAGAAGAAATGCTTGGCATTTCAAAAATGAAGAAATACAGGGTTTCTGATGCAGAGATTATCGTGGTGGCACATTTAAAGTCTCAATGAGTAACAACATGAGGGTGAAGGAGAGAGGCAAGGCTGGCTGCTTGCATTCCTGTCCACTCAGAAAAAATGGGAACAGGGAAAGATGAGCACAAATTGCAGCAACGGGATAGCACTGAGTAAAAGACAACCACACCCACTCTGGTATCAGCAGCCATCAGCCCACAGTACTGCCATGAGGTGGGCAAAGATGTTGGGATAATAAAGCAAGAGAGGGAATCCAGTACACAGGATCTGGCTCTAGGCTTTGGAAAGGTTTCACCTTGCTTAGGACAAGAAAGAAAAGCCATGATGAAATTCTGGCACCAAAAGATGAATTAACATCTACTATGAAGACACAAACTCAGGCAGTGTAGCTGGGGAAACCCAAAGTGAGGGCTTTAGTGGCAGACAAATTTTTGAATATTTAGCATTTTGTAAGCATTGTTTGTATGGAGATAGACTATTAAAAATGTTTTGGGTTTGTGGCCTATGCTTCCATACATGTGTTTTAGATTCATATATATAAAATATACATGTGTATATTTGGGGTGAACTGCCCTATTAGCAAGGTTTTCTTTCTCAGCAGTATATGCACAAGTCGAGATTTTTGTCCAGAAAGCAGAGATCTCAACATGTAGATCCCCAAAGCAGGATCACATTCTCCAAATGCCCTGGAGCAAGGGAACTGTTCTCTTATTCCCCAAAAACAAGCTAGAAGGGGATGAAATGTACCTGCCACATCAGCTGCTGGTGAGGAGACCTGCTTTTACCTTCTTACCTGCAAAGCATTTATGCAGCTCTCCAAAGATATCTGTACCACTACAGGTTTCCCACTGCAGCCCTGGAGGCTGTTCTTGGCACTAGTATCAAGCATCTCCCATCTGTGCCACAGATAAGTTGCATTCCTCAAACTCCAACAGCAGACAAAGAAAGAGAGAGAAGTATGAGAAGTCCAGCAGGTTCCTGTCTTGCTATGTATTCGGTGTGACAGCACTCAGGAGGGAGGGGATGTGCAGCAAGCCCACCTTTGGGAGCATTTGCATCCAGCAGCAGGGACAGGGACCACAGCACATCCAGAGTTTAGGCTCCATCAACCCGTGATCTGGTGCATCAGATCAGAAACATGACAGCAAGTGTCACATCCACGCACCGAGATACACCAACAAGTAACACAGAGGGACAGAGGGAAGAACTGTTCACCCTTGATTTTCCACCTTCCATCTGCTTAGTGAGACATGCAGAGGGCTGGGTGTCAGCTGCCCACCAGTGATGCTTTCAATCCTGCAAGAACTGGTAATCTTTTCAGTGGAACTGATTTGCAATTCTGTGGGCCGGCGCTGGCCCCGAGCCTCCTTTGCTGCCTCCTGAGGATGCTCCTGTGCTGCTCCTCCCATGGGAGACACACACCAGCCACAGTTCCTGCAATGCCACATTTTGGGCAGGCAGGTTCAAAGGATTTAGGGGATTGTGTCATACTTCTTCTACACACTAAGCTTGATCCAGAAATCAGGCAAAGCCATACAAGTCACACAGCACAGCTACAATTCAGTTTTAAGATGAACTCTTTGCAAAGATGCTAATCCTTTTAAATAAAAATAAATAAATAAAAACCTAAGCTTACTTTGTACCTCAGAATGGGTCCTGATTTTTAGGGCTTGAAACTACTCCAATAAATAATTTTTTATGTTCTATTCTTATTTCCAAGGCAGAGAAAGAAGCTGAATTACAGCAGAAGCAAAGAATTCCTGGTGACATCTCTCTGTAGTGTTGGAGATGGATGAGAAGGTGCTCAAAGACAAACCAGCCCATGAAGACAATCCCAGCTTTGCAGAAGGATAACCACGAGCTGTAACAAATCTTCCTTTTGCTATTAGAGTTGAGAGATACTGTTCCAAAAGCATCAAACCTACTCCCAGTTCATCTCTTAATTAGGTAGCACAAAGCAATGCAAAATTTGAATTCCAGCAGGTCATCTCCTACCTTGCCAAGCTATATTACTTGGCAGAGGAGTGATGCAATGAGAAGTCATTACTCAAGAAAATGAAATCCCATTTATTCACATGGCCTTGAGCATACTATGTTATGCAATTTGGAGATGCCTATGCAACGTGACATAGATTAGTACATATTTCTCTTTCTGTATTGTTTCTAAATGGACATCTTGAAAACAAATATAAAATCCAAGCTCATTAACACCTCTGGCTTCTTTTTAAACCAGTCATTTTGAATTACCATCCTCAGATACACAAGTATTATTCTCCTTCTCACACTGTGAGATATGGGTGAAAGGGCAAGTCACACAACATAATTAAAACCACTAAACACTGACAAATTCAACAGGCTTAGAGTGGGATTTTTTGATGCAAAGTACCAAAACAAACAAACAAACAAACACAACAAAACCAGCTGCTAGATTTGGTCTTGTTTGTGAAGCAACATTGAAAAAGATCACTTTTAAACAAAGTTGCCTTGCAGGCTAACATTCCTGAAAGTGTAAAAATCCCCTTTTTGTCTATCTCATTCTTTAAGGACACTAAATCCAGACCATATGAATAGTAAAGTTAGCAACTTAGTTCCCAGTTTATCTATTAAAGCTTCTGTACAGCTCATATGGAAAATTTGTCTACAGTTAAAAAACAACTGAAGTGTAAAAAGCAGCTGCAGGGAAATGATGTCACTGCAGCCAGAGCTGGCTGTCAGCACACTGGCACCAGGAAGATCCTGAGTTATTGTTAATTTCAGCTTTTGAGCCAAATATCCTATTTGGGAAAAAACAAAAAACAAAAAACCCAAACCAAA